>CM030890.1:16062691-16525191 GCA_018136845.1 Heterotis niloticus | reverse complement strand
ATGAACGAATGAATGAATTTCATTATTCACTGATGCTGAGGGAAACTTTTTGAAGCTACAGCAGCACATATGCAAGCCCAGTCTAGAGCTCCGATTTAACACGGGGAATGAGGAGAGAATTGAGCAGCCGAAAAGAAACCAAATCTTAGTTATAAGGCTTTTTTTGGTATTTTATTATTATTAGTGTAATCCAGAAACCAAGTCTTCTCTCCAGAGTTGAGCAAAGCCAACAAAACAACCAAAAATTCCTCTTCTTCTGGTGTTAACTCAACTAACCCAGCAAACAATAACAAACAAAAGTATACAGTTCTACCCTGCCTCTTTGACCATGGTAAAAATCAGGATTGGTCAAAGAAAATAGCACTCAACCCCTCCCTCTCACACACAAATAAATGCTAAAGGCCATTTCACCAAGGCCTTCATATTATTCCATGACAATCTCATTAATCCAAGTATTTAAGGATATACAAATAAATAAAAGGAAAAAAAATATATATATTAAAAGTAACTGAATAAAATAACATGACCCCAGAGAGATAGATCAGTCAGACTGGTCCCAGGAATCTAGATGTGTGAGTATGCTTCCATAAGTGTGCAGTATGTATGTTAGCTTGTGTAGAAGATGAACCAGTTGCTGTTCATCCGTGGGGGGTGAGGAGTTGTCTGCACAGGCTGTCATGTAGGACAACAGTAATAGCCACGTGTGCGTGTGCGCGCGCATGGATGTGCGTGTGTGTGCGCACCGACACACTGTGTAAGCTGGGTGTCAGTTATTGTGTGGCCACATCTAGGTACATTTGTAAGCATTTTTGTGAAAATAAAAATGGAAACAAAAAATACAGATTTTGTAAATCTTTCTGATCATAACCACAGCAAAACATAAACTTTTTTATTTTATTAACACTAAAATGTGGTTATTGCTGATAATAAAAATTGCTGGAAAGAGGTCCAACATTGTCCTGCTTTTTCTTTCAGCCCCGCTTATGATTGAAACAGTCAAAACATCCTGAGCTCACCGAGGACTGGCTGGCCACCAGGTTCAGGCCTGGTAGCCAGCAAGGATGAGTAACCATGGCAACAAATAAATGCCTATAAAATAATCAGCAGTCAGAATCTGGTTCTAGTTGAATTGTTTTAATATATTCCTTCTTGAAGTATCACATTCCATGCTTAGACATAATTCACTTAAAGACTGACTTGGTGATAAATCTTAGCAACTCGCAATAAAATCTGTGAAGTCTTTGAAGAACTTAACTTGTTGGTGGGGCCAAAGAATGTCAGGTATTGAGTACTGATTATTCCAAACTAATGCATTTGTGCCCACCTGTTGCCATGGTCACTTACCTTTTCTTTGTAAAGCTTACAAAAACAAGTTTTTTTGTCAAGCCAAAAAAGTCTTTTTTCAACAGTTTGGGACAGAACCCTGAGCTGAATTAGTACAATGTCAGAGTTTATACTGTAGCTTAAGCCCTGTCCTTTGACTCCACCCAGTGGCAATTGGCCACATCTGATCTCCCATTGGCTCCACCCAATCCCCATTAGCTCCACCCAATTTGTATTTGATATTAAAAATTTGTTGTGCGACTGTGTTGCTCACAACTGTGTGACTTATGTGTCAGCCTTGATGATGCCCAGCAGTGTTGCCAGAGGGAAGGACCAATGCTGAACATTCACTTCCTGAAACAGAAAAGTGGATGCAATGGACCGTGGCCACAAACAGCCCAGCTCTCACAACCACGGTGCTCTTCACTCTCTGCTCCACAGCACCACAACCCTGCTGTTATATCCCAACTTCTGCTCCCTGTGTGCACCCACACCTCATGTGCAAAGATGACATGGTTTATATTTAACCCAGGACCTCTGTGTGGGGTACTCTAGGTTCTGTTATCGTTCTTTTCTATACATTCTATCATTTAATGTTTAATGTTTAAGTCACTCTTGACAAAGGTACCAAATATATGCAAATGCATTCATTCCATTGTCTGACCGCACTTCTCATTAATAATGCAACAATCCCTCGGTATCCAAGCTTTCTATATTCGTATTTTTACCATAATGGTGGTGTTGTCTTATCAGCTGTCTGTGTTACTTTGGCTTCCTCTGAATACATTTGCACTGTGTTACTGCATTTACTGCATACTTTTTTTAATTAATATATTTGCCCAGTCCATCACCAGGACTTCACTGCCCACCATCCAGACCATCTACAACAAGGAGAACTCACAACATCACCACAGATCCGTCTCACCCTCTCCAGCTTATGTTTTCACCGTTGCCATCTGGGAGTCGCTGTAGTCCCCAAAGAACCAAAACCAAGAGGCTCTGGAAGAGGTTTGTATCACAGGTTGTCAAGCTGCTGAACTTTGTTATCTCAGACCTGATCACCACCACCACTGACCATAACCACTGACATCCAGCATATTTGCGCATATATTTTTGTTTCTGATGTATGTATGTATGTATGTATGTATGTGTGTGCATTCATTCTGGTGTATTTTTGTATTTAGTTATTTACAGCATCTATACATTTTTTTCATCTATCTTTTATATGTTTAAATCTTTATCTTTTAGTCTTTGTTATTTGTTTTTAACATTTCCTTACTGTCTCTTCTGCATTGTGGACTCAAGGATATTAACTTTGTGCTCCCTCATACTCCTTGCGTATAAGGGTTTCCAACAATAAGCAATTCTTTATTCTTGAAATGCTGCAGGCAGTCCTAACCTGTGAAACATCCTGTTCTGTACATACTGTACCAGGTGTTATAAATAGGCAAATTAATGACAACATTAAGTGTTTCTAATTTTGTAACTGCTTTTTACTGAGTTTTACCCTGTTGAAATTATGGGTTGACAGTAATACAGGTGTTTTCAAATGTGCTGTGGGCGCATTTTTTATTTGTTTCTTCTGTTAAAAAAAATAAATAGACACTCAGTATTCAAGATTTTGGTATGTGACATTTTTATGGATAAATTAGATTCTGATATCGAGGGATTACTGTACTTCTGTTTTCGAGGGAGAGCAAAATCTTTTTCGAAAAAGGTAAATGGTTTACAGTACATGAAAGAGTAAAGGCTTGTAAACCCCCCAGGACTGAAGCATCCCGATGGACACATCAAACACAGAAGAACTACACAACTGCCATCATCTCCTGGGACCGACTGTCTTTAATAAAGGATCAGCTATTCTTTGTGAACGTCTCTTTACAGCGAACAAAAACAAAGTGAATGAAATCGCTTGCACGTTGCATGACAGTCCATTACATCTCGAGAGGCCGAAAAGCGATGGCAGCTGGGGTTCTCTTCATTCTAAATGAAGGTCAAACAGAAAATTCGCCGAGAGCCACTGTCCCTTTCACAAGGTTGCAAGCAACAGACCCCAAATGAACAAGTTAGACGTCAGAAATTAACGGTAACCAATAACCTTACTTTTAGCCTGACCTGCCATAAACTTCTACAAATACATATGAGATTTTTTTATTAATAGACTGCAGCCACAGGACAAACACCAGTCCAGTACAAATTGTGTTGTTGGACAGGTTCTGGGGACCTTTACCCCTTTAGTCCTTTGAAAATAGTAGAATTGAGGATAGAATCAGCAACAAAGGAACGTGAAGGAATTAAAATGTCATTGAATGCTGGTTGCTGCAATTCAAATGTATAATTCCTGTTATTGTTAGATTTGTTAACAGTTTCCTCTTTGAAAGTGGCTGATTCATCATCGGTTGCCCAGGTGATAGAAGGAGCGCAAACTAAACTAAATAAAACAACAAAAGGTCAGTGATGTGAGGCTTTGGAAACGGAGCAATAAGGGGGAAAAATAGGTGAACAGGTTGATCTAAAACCATGTGGGCAGTAGGGGGGTGTAATTGTTTGAGTCGCTGTCTTTCATTTTAAATCCCTTTCTGTTAATAAGGTCACTTCTTATTTGGCCTTTTACTGTTTTATTAGCTCCACAAATAAAGATTAACACCATGTTCCCTCGCTTTCTCCTTCTCGTTTTTTGTCCCATTCTGTTATATCGTGATTTCTCTTGACAGTATTACATGGCCAAAGACAAAGGGAGATGAACTGAAGACAGCGATGCAAAGAACTTGCATTATCACCCCCCTCCCCCACTACAGTTTGCCCTCACTGTTATAATGCATTCAGAGCCTGGATGGAGCTTGTCAGACAGCTTCATATCTACTGTACTGACCACTACCCATCATCACAACATCAACATTGCAAATAAAACCACCAATGCCAACAAAAATAATAGCAACAACAAGGCTTCCTTGGGATGTCACGGATGAATGTGGTTCTCATTAATAACAATGGATAAACTGTGGTGTCTGTGTGTGTCTGTGTGCGTGTGTGTGTGTGTGTTCCTCACTGTAATCCAATTCACATGCAAGTCCTCTTCATCACACCACTCACACCCCCTCAACAACTTTCCCTCTTTGCCAACATCAATTTAAACTGTCATGACATCATCATTGCAAGCGATGTTTCCACCACCATCACCAGCAACGATGCCGAGGAAATTGGCTCTCATCTCATCTCCTCTGTGTGTGAGAGGGGTACAGACATACATTGCTTGTGGAGAAGGTCCTCTCCATGAGTTCTGTGTGGCCACATTTCAGCTTTTCATCCCTAAAAACAGGCAGGAGAACAACTGTCTACAAACCTGGTTCAGACGGTTGCCCTGGAAAAATTTAACCCTCTTTTTACCTCCTGGTGATGCTCAGCAGTGATGTAAAGTCCCACCCATTGAAACTGACACACAACTGCCTCATAATGTCCTTGTCACCAGATTTCTACTATACAGCACCCCTTTTTTTGTCTGATGAAATAAGAGAAATGATTTTGACTTTGAAGATCTGAGATATTTTGGAGAGTCTCTCCCCTGATGAGCTGCTCCGCCGGCAGGAGGAAGAGAGCTGCATGCTGAGGAGAAAAGAGCGTTAAAAAATCAAATGCGTGGCTCCTGCTGAGTCTCGAGAGGCAGCCTGTGTTTGAAGGAGGCCTCTGGGTAGAGACTTGAAAGACGGCCGCTGAGAAGACGCTGCTGATCGGATGGAGAGCAGGGGCCCAGCAGAGCAGACACCATTCCTTATTCCAATGCTGGTTTCAGTTCCTCATCTGGCAAACACACAAACCACCATGCACACACACCTACCTATCCATTGACTTAAATCATGAACATGCAAAGGTTCTCCAAATCCTGTGAATTCTTCACTTTAGACATTGCAAAATACTGCAAATGAAAATAGGATAAAGGCTGGAAAAAAAAAATTGAAAAATCATATGTCCCTCATAGCTGCTGAATCCAAGGCCCTAACACCCATCTCTTAGAGAGCCCTTTCTTTCCTGATCTCCTGACAGCTGAGTCCTGAACCATGTGCTGTGATTATCTATGTATTTGCTGTTTGAATGTCAGTTCTACAGGCAGCTACTTGAGGGATGTGAACCAGGAACATGGTGGTACCAGACACACAAGTTGAGCTTTGATCATAGTGTGTCTGTGTCTAAAGCTCTTCATCTGTTGCTGATCCACTTTTTGTATCTGTAAACTCTCCATCACTTTTGAAAAAAAAAAAGAGCTGCAGTAGATGTAAAAAGTGGGTAAAAGTCTGCAAAACTTGCCCAGCAAAACATTTATATTGGACTGACATTTGTCTTGTAGTTACAGTCTATTAATAATAAAATCTCAATATATTTTTCTAAAAGTTTATGACAGGTCAGGCTAAAAGTAAGCCTGTGAAGCAGCAAAAATAAAAATTATTTCAAATTATTTCAAATTCCAATACAATGTACAATTTTTTAACACGGTATTTTCACTTTATGTACTATATGGTGTCAATAGAATATACAAATTTTACACAAAACAGCAGTACTCATTAACATTCATATTCAATATGAATTTAATCATCAGTCATGTTTATTGGTGAAAAATGACTAACTCTTGAGAGTGAAGGAGGAAATATTTTCACAGAAGCACAGCTGGACCTGTGGAGGTACAAGAGCATCTATTAATGAGGCTCATTTACCGCTGTGGAGCTCTGCTTGTCAGGGATGGAGCCCATTTGGTGGATCGTAAATCACCATCTCTCCGCTTCCACAGGCAACATCACGTCAGCGACAGTGTTGGGGTGTCGATATTCCCATGGTGCTCAGCCACTTTCTCTGCATGGGTGCCACGGCAGCAAGCAGCCCGCAATGTGCTGGCAGAAGCACTGCAGTCACATGGAAAGAAAATAACGCATTTAGACAAGTTTATAAGAATACACAGGTTCATAATAAGAAAGAGAAAAGAAGATAAAAAGCGATACTGACAGCTCAGTACCAGCCAGATAATAAGTGGTAAGCACTAGCCTGGCGGTGAGTGGACTCACTAAAAGGCCTGCTGGCTGTCGGCAGGAATGACCCTGGCTGTCGCTCCTCGGAGCACCACAGCTGGACCTGCCGGCTGCTGAAGGAGCTCTGCCGTTTATCCAGGTTGGAGTGCAGAGGGGTGACGGTCAGTGTCCGTGATGGATTGTTTAAGGTGCCACTTCCTCCAGAGTGCAGCCCAGCTCTCCTGACTGAGCCAGTCGTCCTGTTCATCCAGTTTGCCAGCATCGCTAGTCCCAGCATACAGATGCATACAAGCCTGCACCCTTGGAAACACATGGAAACATGGTAATAGTAGAACATCTTGCAAGTCAACTGAATGATCCAAAAGACCTGATACTTTTTCAGAGAATATAGGTGAAAACCTGTCTGTATTCCACAAAGCGTCAGTGTCACTAGAAGTTAAAAAAGGCTGTGCAGCTTGCAACGACGCAAGGCAAGCAATGGTTTTTTTTTGTGAGACCCTCTTACATGAGGGCTGAATTTATATTTCACTAAACTTGTCTATTCACTATAGCAACTCCTTTATCACATTCAGCTTAAGAAGGTTAAAAAGGTATAAAAAAATTTGATATTTACTGTATATACTTACAAACTGTATCACCAAAAGAGATTCAAAGAGATTTATTTGTCACATATATGGTAACCAGGTATGCCATACAGTGAAATGCTAACTGAATTGACAGGACACTGCGTGTGGTTTTGAGGATAGTGGTAGGTTCAAGAGCCTTATGGCCTGTGGATAGAAGCTCCAAAAAAGTGCATCAACTTCTAATGACTGAGCTGAGCTGTTTCAGCCGCACCCATATGGCATACAAACACATTCTAGACAACTGTGTGCTTCCAGCTTTGTGGCCACAGTTTGGGGAAGCTCCTTTCCTGCTCCCCCATGCAAAAATGAGCTCCATAAACACATGATTTTGCCAGGTTGGTGTGCAAGATCTTGAGTGGCTGCATACAGGCCAGGCCACAACCTCATTCCACACCTTTGGGATGAACTGGAGTGCCAACCATGAACCGGGCCTTCTCACCCAACATTGGTGCTTGACATCACTAATGCTCTTGTGGCTGAATGGGCACAAATTCCCACAGCAGCACTCCCAAATCTGGTGGAAAGCCTTCCAAGAAGAGTGGGGGCTGTTATAGCAGCAAAGGGGGGGGGGGCAACTCCATATTAATGCCCATGGGTTTGGAATGGGTGGTTCAACAAGCACATATGGGTGTGATGCTCAGGTGTCCTCATACAGTACTTTTGGCCATATAGTGCATCACATTTACACTGTACATGTTAGGAACATGTGCCTGCTCCATCATGGAGACCAGCACTGTGAAGTTAGACACAGTTTGCCAGGATTAAGATGTCCTGTGGAGTTTCTCACAACTGCTCCCCAGGTTGTTCTTCAGCCCCATTCCTCCTCCAGCAATGTGTTCACTGAAGCAAAGGGACCCATGTGGGCCTTGGAGAAGAACCTGCACTTTTTCCCCGGTGCTTGAAACATTTCATATGCGACAGCGCCAAGCTGCACAGCTGCTGGTTTGTTGTTGGTACATAGCTCTCTGGGATTTTAGTCCTGACAACTTGTACAGTATGGCAGGAAACCCCAAACAGATTTCCTACTGCATGTGCACTGCACTTTCTCTCTGGTTCCTCACTGCACAAACACAGCTGGGGCCAGAAATTGACCTGCCTGCCTGCCTAGCCCTCATTTTATTCATAATTCCAAAGTCATTTTTACACCTTATAGAACCCAAGAAACAATTAAAACATAATAATGCATCCATTGATTTGGGTTTTGTAAAATTGAATGAAGCTGTGATGAGCAAAACAAAAAATTACAGGTATATTTCTTGGCATTAAAGGTAAAAACGAATGGAAAGAGAAAGAAAAATGAGTCACATCCACAAAGCGACTGCTAACTGATTCATCCTGCAATCACGTGCAATGTCAGTTTATTGATCGCCAGCACCAGACACAACCTGTAAACACAGTGGAAGTGAATAGGAATCCGGTGGTCAGATGTGCTCCTACTCTAATTATCTGCTCTTTACTGCCATCTTTTGGTTGCTCAGTTAAAAAACAAAACATGTGGAACCAAAATTTAATTTTGGAAGACTGAATCTGAAAAAGATGGGTTTGAGACCTTCTTGCATGCTGGGAGGGATTAAGCAACTCTGAGGGACAAACAGAGATGATTCCATAACATTGCAGCCAAATGAAGAGCATACAGATTTTTATTTTTAATTCCATGAGAGTGGGACCACCGAGCAGCCGAAGGTAGAGGAGCACAGTGGCTTGAACCGTATCACCTAGGGGTGCAGCTGCAATTCATTAGAAACTCCTTTCCCCGTCTCCTTCCGCACTTCTCCATCCCCTCGGCTGGCACCGTGGACAAAGGCAGCCACTGAAATAAGGAAGTAAGAAGCACAAAAAGAGAAGACTTTGAAGGCTGAAGATTTCCCTCTTGTTGAACCTAGACCGCTCTGAGTTCTTCCAGAAAAAACTTTGCCAGACTGACCTCTTCCTCATAAAGCTACTTCTGACCACGGCTCACACGTTTGAGGCGTGCAAGCAAAGCAGACGAACGCAGGCAGCCCGCTTGTAATCACAGTAAACAAAAGTGGACACGGAGCCGTCGGCGGGATATATTTGTAGCCCTCCGATGACTGGCGGTTTTAGCGAAAACAAACAATCGGGAATAATAGACGCGGGACGAGCAAAACCGCCACCTCATAGCGCTCACTTCAAGCCCTCGGGTGCATCTGTTTGGGAATGGGGGCGGGAGCAATTTTACACAATGCAGCCGAAAGCGGCTCATTGTCCTCAGAGCTCACGGTTATTTCCAGCGGTGACAAACAGCTGCGTCGCTGCCAAATCAGAAGTAATCGCGGAGGCCTGTCCATTCTTTTGAGGGACGTATTTCATCTCCAGAAAGGGGTTTCAGCACCTCCCTTCTCTGGCTGAGCACGGGCTTATCCACACGTTCCTCCTTCTCGCTCTTGCAGCGTCTTTACAGTTTTGGATGCTCAGAAGTTAAAATCACAGCATTTACATTTCCACGGCAATGGGTTTGTTAATGCGCTTAAATGAGCCCGGCAGACGTTTGCGCAAAAAACGGGGTTGGTGCAATGTGATCTTCAAAAAATGAAAATGAAAACTGAAGCTCATGTTAAGTGCTGAGGAGTCAACGCCGACTCCACATATGTGGAGTCCCTTCCAGAACATTCTGTCCCTCACTTGTATTGAGACTGAATAAGAGGTGGAAATATGAAGGGGATAGCCTTTTAGTTGGTGGAGTTCATTAAAATATCTTCATCCTCTATGAAAACTCAGTGCCAGTCCATAGCCATATCCAAAAAAGTGCATTTGAGTGCTGCGTCATGAAGGCTGATTTCATCTGAATTTAAATTATAATGTTCCTTTCTTAAAAAACCATAAGAGACAGATATGGCAATTCCACGTGGGCTCGTGTTGACCACATGGAGTGCAAGTCACAAGTTTGGACACACCTATCCATAGGAGGGCTTTTTGCTAATATTTTCTATTTTTTTTTTTTTTTTTTTGCTATTTCAAAATAACAGTAAAGACATCAAAACCAAGGTTTAATACTGGAAACTGAAAAAAAAGTGTAAAACAAATAAAAACCTTATTGTATTTCACAGTCTTCAAAGTAGCTCCCCTTTGCCAGCCAACTTCATGAGGTACCACCCCCCACCCAGCAGCATTAAAGGAGTTCCTGTATACGCAACGTATTTGTTGGCTGTTTTTCCTTCACTTCCTGGTCCAACTCATCCCAAGCTGTCTCTGCTAGATTGAGGTTGATGATTTTGGAGGGCAGATGCTGTAGCACTCCATTACTGCCCTTCTTTGTCAGATACCCAGCCTGTTAGGACTGCAGCCTGCACATGGCCATTTTTGTGTACTGCAAGGGCATGTGCACCTGTTTACTTCTGTGTGCTCCTTGCCACACCTTCTTCACCCGATCACTATTATTACCCTCATTATTGCCACTTGTGTTCCCCCAATAGCCTGTCTTGGTGGTTTATTGCTTTGAGTATTTAAGTCCTGTGTTTGTATTGCTTCTCTGTGATGGTGGTCTTTGGTTCTCTTGACCTGTTCTTGCCTGCTGAATTGGATTGTTTGCTGTCGGTTTTTCTTTGGACCCACAATCTGGATTCCCCTGTAATCTCCTGTGCTCCCTTCAATCTGCAATTGGGTCCTGACCTGAAAGTCCTGGAGATGTATTTTGGACCAGCTGAGAACAAACCAAATTGGATGATGTGTTTCTGCAGAATGCTGTGGTTGCTATGGTGGTAAAGTGTGTAAACAGTGTCACTGGCAAATATGGTGTGAACCAAATAACACAAGTGGACACCTTTATTTCACTCTCTGCACTTCATGAAGACCCCAGTTGGAAACAAATCTCAATTCTTGGAGACTAAAGGAAAGATTTCCGAGAGTCCTACTGCCTTTATTTCTTGGCCTAAGCAACTCCTTCTTTCCCATTTGTCTCCTTCAGCAGTAGCCTTTTAGCAGTGAATGCCTGATCCATACAGTGTTCTCTGAACAAGTTGGAATTTGTCTGCTGCTTGAGCTCTCTGAAGCATTTATTTGGGCCCTCATGTAAGCAGTTAATCTGATTTCTGTGGCTAGTAGCCCTCTTCTGTAGTAAAGGTAACTCTTGGTCTACCTCTCCTGTTGTGGTCCTCCTGAAAGTTAGTGTCACCATATTGCTTGGGAGTTTTTCTCTCAGTTATGATCAGGAATAGTGACCTTCTACCAAGTATTATATTAATATTTATATTCATCCTACATTGAGGGAGCATAAACGATTGGCTTGGATGTATTAATGAGGACATAAATTCCACAAACTAAGTTTTAAAGAGGCACACAGTAGTACGGTAACTACAATAATATGATGATGGCGTTTCATTGGTTTCAGTTTCTTTGTATCGGTCTGTCTATCTACTTGTCTGCCTGGATTTATTTAGAAATGCTTTGTCAGATTTGAAACACAGTTTAGTCAAAAAATATGTTGACAGACACCTTCTCTGGTACCGCCTACTCATGGGAAATCAGTGTCCACATAAGTGGAGTCTGAGATGAAATCTCAGTGGAGACTCAAGGTCAGACACCAATAGAATGTCTGAAAGCCCAGAATTTTTCCATAAATTGACAGATCAGAGGAAAAAGTTGAGTCTCTCCTTAAACTTGCAGAAAAATATTTTTATGTCTGGAATCCCTGGAGGTTTCTGAGTGCTATGAGATTGACAGTGAAGATGTTCTCATGTTAGACGTGCTGGACAGGAAGTAATGAGCAATTTAAATGCATGCAGCGTGCGTTGAGTGGATGCTGTATCTAATTTCCTATTCATTTTTGTTCCTAGTGCGAGAGGTATTATTTTAGTGCATTTTAATGATCTTTTTTTCATTTGATCATTTTAATGTGATACCTGACTTCACTTAAAACAAAAATGTACTAAAATGCACTTTAAACTTCTATGTATTTGTGCTAGTAAGCCACAGCTTCATTTTGGTTTTGGACAGCTGACTTTTTTGCTTCTATGCTGACTTAAATTCTTTATCATAAATATTCTGCAATTACAAATATGCAAATACACAGTTCATATTTCTTTCTGAAGCTGCACCAAAAGCCTGGATCTTCATACGTCACCCCCCCTTCTGCTAATATAAAGGAGGTGCTGGGAAGTCTTCTCCAAAGACAGGCACCAAACATTATTTTAAGAAGGTGTTTATTTGTCCTCCTGTTTTCTTATTCTTACATGTTTTACTTTCCCTTTTACTCCCAGCACTTCTTACACCATTCTGTAAAAATTTAGATTTACTTAGGAAACTGCCAGTGAAGCAAATGAATCAAATGCAGGCATTTTTTCACAAGTTAAGCTCCTTGCCCCTGGAGTGAGTTCCAAACCCAAGGTTCTCTGTAAAAAAAAAAAAAAAAAAAAAAGTGCAGAAAATAGATTTCTCAGCGACATGAGGGAAACGACGTATGTTACCCCCGTTATGACTGCAGCTCTTTAATATACATCTCCTAAGAATGAAAAAGTTGCAAGAGTCAAAGTGCATTTTAAATACTGTGACTCATACCGTTTGAATGCTCTATAAATATGGTACTTTTTGTAACTTTTGCAGAGTACATTAGCAGTCCTCCACAAAAATGAGTGAGTGCAAGAGCCTGCGGTGTCATTAAAAGTTAAATAGCTCCAGCACTTCCTATTTGTGTGAACTCATTGTGAGCCCCCAGCCCCCACCCTAGTCCAAAGAAAAAGAATAAGAAAAGCCTTTCTTCATGTGCAAATCCTCATTTGGCAGAGAAGCCATGTAAGCTTTTGAACGGATTGGGATATTTTCAGCAGCTGGTCTGAAGGCTAAGGAGCAAGGATAGTGGTGTGGGTTAGGGAGGCTATTTTGTTGTTAAAGCCTGCTGCTCTGTAGTTTGTTGCCTCCATCCCACCCCTCCAGCTGGCCATACTGTATTTCATTTAAATAAAATGTTTGGATAAAGTAAATTTTTTTCAATAATACAACAAGAACTCTTGCTGGATTAGAAAGTTTTTGATTAAAACTGCTGTCTTGTGAGACATAACCAGAAATGTGTTGTGAACAGGAGTGAAATGCCATTGTAATGACTGCTGAGAGCTAACAGAGTAGTGTGGAGCAGCACTGTGTGATCTGTGCGCTTGGCAAACCCCCCGAGGAGAAAAGCAGCCAAGCGAGCAGCTGTAGCCCTGTCGACGTGACCGATAACAGGGGGGGGCTAGACGGAGCCACTCATCAACGTTATCGCTCAACTCTAAGGGGCTGCCTCACTTGACTACCGATAACTGCGAATCCGGAGTCATGTCATAAACGCATCAAAGGTATGGATGTGCGAGGCTTTGAAAAATACCTGGATTTGCACAAATGCACATTTAATTCAAATGCTGATGAGGTAATAACATGGTTAACCAGTTACTTCATGTACCACACAGTTACAGGGTCTGTGGTCTAAATCCAACATTCTGTCTCTTCTCCACAATGCACACACAGGGAAAAATAATTTTAAATAGTCAAAAAAAAAAAAAAAAAAAAAAAAATTGAGATTTGAAGAAATTATGCAACACATGGAAGAAGGGTGAGGGAGCCTAGCTTCTGGGCTGAGGGGGGAAGCATGTATGAGAGCTGCATATGAATGCCCTTCCAAAGAGCGCTGGAGAGATGACAAACTATTTAGCGTAATATGACGTTATTAATAATGAAGAACGGAAATGAGCATTGCCGAGCGCACGACATGAGTGAGCGCTGTAACAGAACAGTGCTAAACTGGGTATTACTGTATCTCAAACAAACCCTGGAGTTTCCTTAATGATGGATGGATGAGTTAACTTGAAGGTTAACCTCCATTTTAGTGTAACTACGACATGCTAAATGCAACACTTTTTTCCACCTGTAAGCAGGGACCACTTTGACTCTTTCCAGTTCATGACTCCATTGTAGTTAAGACAGAAGTGTGAGGTTTGCATGTTACGTGTAAAAACACCACAATCTTTTCCAGAAGGGCATCTTCCACACCAGTTTAGCAACCCTTTAAGCTGTAGCCTAACACTGTGAGGTGTTTTGTAGAGAAACAACAAACTAATTGAACTTCCTAAGATGCACAAAGGTTTCTTATGTGGTTTTAGAAGCTTAGTCTTACATGTGCTGGTTTGGTACAGCAGGCAACCAGGAGATGTTGAAGGTCCAACTTGGCAGTCTTGCATTAAGCTAGAAAGTTTCAGTCCTTGGGACCATGTTATCAGTTGCTTTTCCTTCTGTGTCTGACCACCAAGTAATTTGACAAAAATAATGCAGTTTCAATGATTTTTAAGACTTTTTAAGCTCACCATCTTGGAACACGACATTCTGCAAATTTATATTTCTTGGCTGCTTGAGAGTTTTTTTTTTTTTTTTGTTACACCTCTGCCTCATTGAGCAGCATTAATTTAAACATAACTCCTCCTTGGTTAATTTGGCCTAGCTTTGAGCTAATTTTTTCCAAACCATCTCGAGGTTTTGCCATCTTTCACACTCGCTTGCTCCAGTTGAAGATTTCTGTGGATAACTGACACCCGTGCTTACTGGTGTTACATGGAATAGAGCCTTTAGAGACCTAGTGCTCAAATATGACAACCTCATGATTTTTTTTTAGCTGTAATTCCCAGAAATAAGTGCATCTTATATTTGGGCCACTAGGGTATTTATAGAGGAAACTTGAGGTGTAGACCAAAGCATTTTCTTGTCAAGTGTGTCAGTGTCAACAACTTGCATTATATGACTTCATCAAACAGAGAATTTGGATTGTGGTACAACAGGAAAGTTAATGGGGACAAATCAAACTGTGCACTGAAGGGCTTTTGAATGGTTGCGTGAATTCCCTTTCACAGTCTCAGAACAGGTGTATCATTGGTACAGGTTTGTATTTAAAATATAGCTGTCATGTTCTTGGGAACATCCTGTGGTTATTGTGAATTAACAGATTAACACAATTTCAAAATTTAACTTTGTTTCATTGGAGTTTAAAAATAATAAAAAAAGTCTTCCATATCCCTAATTCTTTCATTTTTGCTTAAAGCCATTCTGCAACACAATAAGCAGCTCTCAGACCTTTCAGGGGTCTGACTCACACTACCTGACAATTTGTAAAAACACTATATTTACTATTTCTCATCATGGGTGTATGAGCAGGACTGTCACAAAGCTCCATTAAAGGGTTCAGATATGCAAAAGTCCTGTCAAAAAGCAGGACCCATGAGTAATACAAGCTTCAACAAAGTTCCACAAACACTTCTCTTCATACAGCAGCTCTCCCAAGTAACCAGGAAAGATGGCTTTTTATCAGCTTTAAAAAATAAAAAAGGACAATTAAAAATAATCCCATGTGATAAAACATCCAAACATGTTGAAACCATTCATTGATCTTAGATAAGTAGGAAAGTCACAATATTTAAAAAATGAAAAACATTTAAAGCACTTTCTTGCACAATTATTCATTTTCATTTTTTTTAAAATAAAGCATTGCCTGCTTTAAATACAATCAGCAGGAGGTGGAAGGGAGGGCAAAGAAAATGAGGGAAAGTGCTAATATACTTCCTCTATTTGTATTTCCAGCTTTTGTACAATAAGTTGGAGATTTCAAACCTCCATTCCAGTAGAAAAGCCCTAACAATCCAAAGACGTGTGTTTCAGGTAAATTCATCACTCAAAATTGCTTACAATGTGTGAGTCACTGCAAGTGAATGCGTGTGTGTTACCTTGCGATGGGCTTGAGTCCCGTGGAGACCAAGGGAGACCATTGAAACTGCACAAAGACCGAGCTGGATTCAAACCCACACCCGAACTGCCCAGTATCTATGGGGTAGCAGCGCTGATCTGATTCACCACCATGACAATTAAAGGCTACATAAATTGTAAAATTGCTTATCTAACATCATTGTGTAGATAAACTATGTTTTTAAAAGGATCACATCCTAATTTTTTGTATGAGAACTTCTGAATAATAAAAGTCTTTATTTTGTTTGACCCCCTGCTGTCCTGGATATGTAGGACATGAATGTTAAAGGTATAAAACCAAGCAGAAGGGACGCTTTATGGTCAAAATATCTGCACTCGACTCATTTTACAGCAAAATGTATGTACATTTATTAATAAGACGTGAATACTGAACTTGTATTTTTGTGAACTGATACTGGTTTAATGTTACACAACCCAATTCTGTCATCACACATTTTACGTGATTAATAATCTGCCCTGATCCCGTGCACAGTTAGAAATATTCTGTTCTGGTTTGTTTACAAATGAAGGAAGATGCCGGACCGGTGCACGTGCAGCTCTCCATCGTACGGAAGCAACATGAAAGCAGCCCTTCGCACGCTGCTGATGGACACCGCCAGGACTCTCACCAGCTGAAGAAGCCGAGCCAGTGAACCAGCACGGGCCACATGGATGACCGATTGATGCTCCGTGTGGAGCCACATCACCACTTGACGTGGCTTTGTAGGGTGTTGCACAGCTTCCACAGGGCGATCATCTCAAACATTGCAAGGGTGAGATGAGGAAAAATATTTGCAGTTTTTACAAAAAGTAAAAGTTCCTATAAAATTGGAACCAGCAAGTGAGGCTCTGTGAAAAATGCTGCATCATTATTTCCTTTATTTCCTTGCTGTAACAAGAGGGTTGGAGTCAACCCGTCGGTCATCTTTCCAGGCCTCATTATTCTGACCAGGTAGAACTGAAGAACTTAATGAAATGTGCCAAACATTAGGTGGTCTGGGGAAAAATGCTGATTTGCTTAAATGTCAAGGGGGCCTTTGCTTACAACAGTAGAAAAAGGAAAAATACAAATGGAGGTTTAATACTACAGAAGGAGATGAGGAAGGCTAGTGATGCCAGGGATAAAGGAATGGACTCAAAGTGTCGAGGCAAGAGAGGTAGTGTTTTAAACAAATGTAGCCGTGAAATAAGCAAACGTTGACATTTAGACTTATTTGCCTGTGACAAGCCGTTTCTGTAATAGACAAAAGTAATTGGATGACATGAACAGACCAATGACACCATGAGGGGATCCGCAAACAATTTTTGGGCGATGTGGTAGTGGGTGTGGCTGTACGTTGATGAACATTTAGATCATAAATCAGGGTCTTCTTCTCACGGCTCTTTTGCCTTCAACAAACAGAGCATCTGCTTAGCGCAAGACCTGACTCTCCAGGTTTCTCTCTGTCCCACAGGAGCCATTATGGTTAATAGCAAATGATAAGCATGCTGTTAGGGAACCTAAAGGGGAATTAATTGTGAGGCCCAATGTGTTAAATTAGAGCAACATTATTGGGAAATTAAATAACTGTGTCTTTGTTAAGCCACCTGACTCTGGAAAAATGCAAGTAAACAGTGATACCGCCTGGTTTATGCCTATACAATTAGCATGTTCATTTTTCCCCCAGTTTTTCAGACAGATAATGAACCCTAAGGTAGGGCCATGCATCCAGATCCATTAAACCGTGGGCTACAAACTGCAGCCAACAGCAGTCCTCTAATGGCGTAATTGGTCACTTAGGGCACCAGCCAGGCGATTTCTTTTCATTACGATGTCAGACTTGACCTCAAAGGTCTCAGTTTGCTCTCTCGGTAACTAGAGTTATGACTAAACAAGGCTCTGGTTTCCTGTGGCCAAATTACCGTTGCTGTGCATGCAAGCAAACTGTGGGATTATACAAACTGATGCTGACTCTGCCTGTGTTCTGCTCTACTGAACAAATATCCTTGACTGGTTATAGATTTTATTGTATTTTTTATGGTGGAAGTAGAACTTGTTGTCCATGTGTAATACAAAACATAAAAGTTTCAGGTGCCTTCCTCCAAGGTAACTTGATGCATCTATTATAATTATTTACCTTTATTTGTCTATTCAAGATGATATAAAGTCTGTAGACTAAATGTACTGTATAAAGTACAGAACAGTCATCTTTATTGCACCAGTTCAGGACAAGCATCTTTCTTAAGGGAACAGGGACTAAAGTGCACTAAAGTGTGATTCATCAGACCTGGCCACCTGCTTCCATTGCTCATGTGCCCATTGTAGGCGGTTTCAATGGTGGACTGGGGGTCAACCTGGGTACTTTGGCAACGTAGCCACCTGCAATGCATTGAGTGTTCTGATCTCTTTCTATCATGGCCGGCATTAACATTTTCAGCAGTTTGTGCTACAGTAGCTTTTCTGTGGGATCGGACCAGACAGGCTAGCTTTTGCATCATTGAGCCATGAGCGTCCGTGACCCTGTTGCCAGTTCACCAGTTGTTCTTCTTTTAACCACTGCATTTCAAGATCATCCCACAAGACCTATTGTTTTGGATATGCTCTGACCCAGTCACTCAGATCCTTACACCCATTTTTTTCCCGCTTCCAATACTTTAACTTCAACAACAGACTGTTCACTTGCTGCCTAATATCCCCCTCACCCCTTGACAGGTGCCATTGCAATGAAATAATCAATGTTATTCATTTCACCTGTTAGTGCTTTTAATGTTGTGGCTGATTGGTGTATTTAATGTTAATGTTATATATGTATAACCTGTATAGCAGCAGGCTGACCAATGAGAAATAAGCATCCTGTAAACAGACCAATTAGAACAGTAATATAACAAGGAAGTCCCAGCTACACTCTGGTGAGAAAGGAAGACAAAGGAGAACTCTGAGAACTACAGTGGATACTTAAGGTCAGCTGGGGGGTCATTGCAAACAGGCTGCAGCAATCCATATAAGGAAAGAATTTCTTGGCCAAAACAAAAGGAAAATGACTGTTTCACAGAGCAACAAGCTATTCAGTTGAAACAAATGCAAAACAATTCCTTGATAAAATTTATTCCCTACACACTCTAGGGTTGAAGGCATTTATAAAAATAAAAGTATTTTAAATGACATTGGATTCCCTACAACAACCCACCCTTAAAAAAAAAAAAAAACCCTTTAAACAATGTAGTGGTTAATGGTTCTGATTTGTCACTTTAATGTTAGGTTTAGGTACCTTTCTAGAACCCTTAAACTGGTTTGAGAAAGTTTCCTATCATGAGATTACATTTTAAAAATATCCAGCTTTGTAACTGCTAGCAAATCTGAGTTGCTGGTTAAAAGGTGTCTCATAAGTAAAAAAAAAATGAATAAATAATTTCAAATCCTTTATACAGTACCATTATCGTAAAAAAAAAAAATATATATATATAAGTGTGTGTGTGTGTGCACAATATTTCAATGTTTAAATAAGATCATTGCTGCACTGTTTTAATCCCTACAGTAGCAGAGTGGAATTACAAATTACTGTACAAAACCATTTGAAATGGAATCATAATATTTTTATATGTTTTACTAAGTGCTGTAATTTATTCATAAGATGCCCAGAAATGTATTTAGACTTTTTCTTTTGGTTCTGCTGCCAAAATGGGGGTAAAAAAAAATTCTAAATGACTGCTCCCTTTCTTGCCATTTGGAAAAAGCATGGAAACTGGTCATATCTTTCTTTCTGGCTTTAGCTTTCATTCCATTAGCAGTGACTAATACGCAAATTAAAATTATCTTTACTAATTATACAATTATTAAAATCACCCGCATGGGGGGTTAAAATCGCAGCAGGGGAGGAGCTTCTTCTCGAGGGCCTCTGAATGCTGTAAACTTGTACAAATTTATCAAAGATTAATCTGATGTGAGATTTATCTTAATTGGGACCAAGAATTACAACAGTTTCTGAATCTTGGTTTTTGGTTGCATCTGCAAAGAACCTGGACTGATGTTAAAAAAAGAATAAATAAATAAAAAAAAAACTCATTATGTTCAACATTAGTCCCAGGGATAGGTGAGGAAAGCAGCTCTTGTTCATTTGTGTTTATAAACTTATATAAGCTGATGGAGAGCAAATGAGTTACAGAATATTATGGGAAACAAGCTGCAATTTGAACTTCCTCTAGGTTGGCTGAGTTAAGGCTAAGACTTAAGCCAAGGTACTGCTGATCCAAGTCACTTCTGGGACAGTGATTTATTTAACATTTACTCACAAAGAAGTAAATGAGTGATCGTTCGATCATCATAAAACACTTCTTTAGCATCAGGAACACAGAGTCTCTATCTGAGGGCTATGAAACAATAGATGGGAGCCCACTCCATCAGAGGGAGGCTGTACATGCATACACACACACAAGCCAGTTGAGAGTGACCAGTTAACGTGATAAACACATCTTTGGACTGTGGGAAGAACCCACACACAGAGACAGAAGAGAAACAGAGCTGGGTTTGAACTCTACACCCAAGCAGTCCTGCCGTTGTGACATGGCAGCACTACTTGAGCTGCCATGGTGTTTGGCAAGGAGGTAAATTAGTAAATGAACAATGAATTTGAGTAAAAAAGTGTTCATATAAATAATAACCGACAAGAATTCAAAACAAATCTTATTTTATTTTTGAGCTTCATGAATATGTGCAATGCGTGTTCCTCTCAAAACAAATTTTTCTATATATTTTCGTGTGAAATGTGGCGCATGCCTGGCTGGAGTAGAACAGTCCTCACTCATTTCTCTTCATCCCACAGTCCTTACTCATTCGTCCTCCTACCTCATTTTACAACCCAGTCTGGCAGTTTACTGACTTTTCTCCATTAGTTGTTCCTCTACATTAGAGTATTTTTATGGCTCTAATGTCATCGCTTATCTATGATGTTTTTCTGTCCACACCCCTGCCATGACCCATGTCCAAACCAGATCATGCAGCATGGAGGGGGACCTCCTGTTCACATCAGCTCTGTCTATACTGATAGAGAGATGGATGGATGGATGGATAGATGGATGTTTCTAGCTAAGTCCTCATTAGCTTTTTTTCCTTTAAGCTTGAAGGGGGGAGCTGCCTAGCAGTTTATTCACACTTTTGATTCAAGATACGCACGTCAGAAAATTAACACTAGGCAATATTTCATCTTAATTTTTGATGGAAATGACAAGACAAAGGCAACATACGATAATTAAGAATTTTCTCTTTTGTATAATAAATAACTTGTTGCTTCTCAGTATGGAAGCATATTTTTTATTATCCACACTGTACTCTGCTGGATGATGAAATCATTATTTTGGTCACGTTCAGCAGAACCTTTCAGTTTTATTAACATCATGAATTGGATACTGAGAGCAGTTATGAAATCGCCTTTATTTTGTTAAACATTTTTCTCACCGACTGTTTGCAGTAACAAGCTCTCCGCGACCTGCTGCTTTTTATACATTTTGGCTGAAGCAGGTCCGCCAAATTCAGTTGACAAGGGAAAAGTTCTTTTTTTAAGGATCGGGACTCTCGTTGTTTGCAGATAAGCAATGATTTATGACACTGACATGACCCACTTGTTCATTTAGGCGTAATTTGCCAAGGACAGCAGTGGCTGCTTTCATCTGGTAGGGATGCACTGTGCAGGGCCTCCGACCATCTCTTGATGTGGTCCCCTTTCAATTCTTTTGAGCCCTTCCAGAAACTTCTATGCTCAGTCTCCCAACTGAATGTCAGTCTGTCTCTCGGTGACGGCGTAAGAGGGCCTGTACTGTGTACCAGACACACTTCACACAACCACATAAAAGACCCCATTGTGCCCCACTGGGATTTACCCTTAAATGTGTTGTCGTTTTTTTCCCCCTAAATTCTTTGTAAACCTGCAAAAAGTACCGTGAGAAGAAAAGCTCTGCTGTTTCACTACCAGTGTCAGGAACTCATCAGTATGAACTTAAAACAGACTGTAATTCTCCATGAACTTCAGATTTGTGCACAGTAGTGGAATTTCATGGTAATGTACAAAATGATAAGCACGTATAGTCATTAGCACAGATTTCAGTGCTTTTGGAAGTACGTAGGCTGTTTAAAATTTAGTTTAGCTTTCACAAAGCGTTAGTGCTAAAAGGTGACTTTTTACACTGCACCTAGCTAATAATACTTGGATTTAGCAATATAATAAAACAAGTTCTGCTTAGTGATCTAGCAGGTGATTCAGCATTTTATTAAATTCAAAATAACTGATGGGTTGTTATTTTATGATAACTGCTATGACATGACAACAGAATAAAATATGCTGGTACCAAGCAATTTGAACAGAACCTTTGTGTTAGCTAAAATACAGTATTAATACAATATGTGGGAAAAATTGTGACATAAGTAATTTAATATAACATTAAAGAAAAGGGGCACTGATGTAAATATGCCAGCCTGTGCGCTTCTATTTCATAAATCGAGCTGAAGTGTGAAGCTGAAAGACTTGAACAGCATCTTTTGTTATAAGGTTTTACTGCCTGTTTTCTTTAGCTGTCATTTTTCTGCTGCGCTCGTCACAGCAGTCGATGTCTTTCACTGCTGAAGGGTAGAACCTGAAGCCCATCAAAGATGTTCAGCCTCCAGAACAATGACAGAGAAGGATTTTACACACACAGAGACACCCCCCCTCCCCAAGATGAATAGAATTAGTTTACTGTCAGTATTCTGCATTCTTTGGGAGAACATCTCCTTGTGACTGATGATTCAGGGCATCTCCTCTCCATCATTCAATGGAATGAAACTGTCCTTCAGGTCACCATCTTCTTGCAGCTTCCAGTGTTTGGCATTCTAGGGTTCTGTGTTCAAAATCAAAGACCACGCATGTGTGTGTCCAGCTGTGGCCATAACAGTACCATAACTGCCTTGATTGCCATGGTAAGGCTCTGACACACTGCTCAAAAAAAAGCCCCGCAAAGCCAAAAATTTGTAGCCAATAATTCCATCATGAAAGTGTGTTGATTTTTCATTTTGTGAAATTTAACTGAGGGAAATTGGTCAGTCTGTAGTTCATACTGGCAAAGAGTTGTTTAACAGAAAACTTCTTTAGTAGCTTAATTTTATGAAAGACTGAATTACTGGCGCTGACTGGGATAGAAAGTGGGAAGGTAAATAGTAATAACACATTATAGACTGCCCGGCCAAAAAAAAGTCACCACCTGGATTTAACTTAGTATTACGATGTGGGGTTGCTTCAGTTGGTCAGGTCTAGGTTCAGCAACGTTATGTGCTGAAAAAATGAGGTCAGCTGACTACCTGAATATACTGAATGACCAGGTTTTTCCATCAATGGATTATTTCTTCCCTGATGGCATAGCCATATTCCAAGATAACAGTGCCAGGATTGATCGAGCTCAAATCGTGAAAGAGTGGTTCAAGGAGCATAAGACATCATTTTCACATATGGATTCATCACCGCGGAGTCCAGATCTTAACCCCATTGAGAATCTTTGGGATGTGCTGGAAAAGACTTCATGCAGAAGTTCAACTCTTCCATCAATACAAGATCTTGGTGAAAAATTAATGCAACTCTGGACGGAAATAAATGTTGTGACATTGCAAAAGCTCATTGAAACAATGCCATGGCGAATGCATGCTGTAATCAAAGCTAAAGGCAGTTCAGCAAAATACTAGAGTGTGTGACTTTTTTTTGGCTTGGCAGTGTATATCGCTGAACTGTATTAATATTAAAGTGGTTACATTCATTACATAAGTATTGTTAGAGCTCTGGAACAGGTGGATGCCGGTCATAGTCTGACAGTAATAAGAAACAGTAATAAATTGTGTATGAAAAACAAATAGACATCAAACTATATAGATATGGAGATAACACTTGATTTTAGTGTTACATTTGTTTTTTGTCTACAAAGGTAGCCAAAACTTGCTTAAGATGAGCTTCTGCCTTTTAGGTCTTTTGGCAAAAAAGCCCCATTCCGAGTCACACTGTATACAGGTGGCAAAGCAGACATCTGGAAGTGTTCAAACAGTTTTATTGGTTCATATGCTGTTATGTAGACAACTGGAGGCTGTGGGACACACAGAGAGACCGCAACTAGTGGGACACACTGGCAGACCAGGAAGAGTTTGACTTACTTGGAGACTGGGATGCACAAACTGTTTACCTAGGAGATGGTCAGTCTGGTGGTAAGATGGTCTGATGGTCTCAGGCAGCCATGTGAACACTAAAATAAAAAGCTTTGAGAAGTTTCAAATTGGCCTGTTTTCTTGTGCCTTTATCTAAGGCTCTTGACCCAAACAGCCCCAACATTATACTGCCATTATTATTAAGAACTGTTTAGTTGATGTCGATTCATGACAACTCTATGGATAGTTTTCCTGTCTTCAGCAAGTTGGCTAAGACTTGACGAAGGGGCATCCATGGCTGAAGTGACCGTGACTCTGTCCATCCAGTGCAGGTCTTCCTCTTTTGCATTGGCCTTCCACTTTGCCAAGCATGAGATCCATCTAAATATAAGCATTATTCAACACCCTACAAAAATAATTATCCCAAACAACTTTTTTGGAAAAATGCTCTGTAGAATGTGGTGCAGATGAGCTGGTGAGAAGATGAAGGATGAGAGGTGGTTACAGGCAACAGGTAACTGGCATATATTATGAACAGGAGAGGCAACAAAGGATGTTTTAAAAGGAATGGATGTTTTGGAATGAAAAAGTAAACCTTTGAACAGGAAAAAATTCCCCCACACACTCTGGCACACACACACACACACTGCTCCATCAATGACAGCAATAATATAGGGTGTGTTTAGAAAGTCACTGGGTCATTGTCAGTGCTGACAGAAAATGATAACTTTATTTATTTCTGACTACTTGTTTTTTCTCCATTTTCGTTGGCATATGTTACAAGGAACATGAAATGAGCAGGAATTTGAAACACAACTTGAAAATAAAAGCAGGTGAACAGTCTGATGGGTAATCTTTCAAACTGACATTGAATTATAGGCCTGCCACAGCAGTGTGCTTTGATATAGACTTTTAAGGGGTTCCAAACATTTTCCCAGGTTAGTTATTACATTTCCCACAGTACTCTGTGCCGCTTTGTGATGTCGATCTGCAGAAAGTGCCTAAGGAGCCCTGGCAGCAAGAAACCCAGTAAATGAGGAAAGTGATTAGAATCACAAAGACGTTCAGAAACTGCATTAGTCTGGGAAGAGAGTAAACACTGATAAAATATTTTAATCTCTGGCAGCACAAATACCTATGGTTGGTTGTGAAGAGAGATTTCCAGAATTAAACACAGAGATGGATGCTAAAAATATGGGACAGCAGAACTGGAAGAACATCCAGAACTAAACACTAAGGTCACCAAGATGGAGAGTTTTAATCTGTATTTGATAACACTAAAAGGATGATTATAGCGCTGATGTTTCTTCATGCTTTTTCCTGCAGCTTCTCCATCCTTCCATATCTCTCTGCTGTTTAGTGCACCTGGGTCCTTCAGTTTCAAAGACCCTTCAGTTCATTCAGAACCAGCTGCCTGTAGCCCATGGAGACCTGGTGTGACGTTTATAACCATAAGTCACATTGGTCATAAGTTGGACTGTGCTGATGACAGAGTGATTATTTCTAAATGTAATTCACTACTGTATTCTTTACCCAAGTTCCTTTTCAAAAAGTACAGTAACTTCATAACATTTTTAAACACTTCAGTATTCTGTGCTGTACGACAATGAGATGCAATAAGCTCAAGCGCTGTTATCTCTTGCTGCTGTTCTATATGTAACCCCACTGAGTTTGGTCAGTGGTGGGACTGGAGCAGAGGTGATGGCTGTGGGTGCAATATCACAGTTTAAAACAGTGAAACAGGCAGTGAAACACACACACACACACACACACACACACGCACACACACGCAAACAGAGTTCAGTCAGTTAAAAGGTTTGGAACCACAACTCTGGCTGTGAGGTACCAGTACTGCCAGCTGTACAACTGTGCAGCATATAAATATGTTAATAATAAAATGGTTGGTTGGTTTAGACAAAAACATACTGATAAAATAGATAAAACACATGGAAGAAAAGGAGGTTAAGGACTGTGAAAATCAGAAACAACAGCTGCTACTCTGTGTGGAGAGATGCTATAAATAACAAAAGTAACTGTAGATATAAATCATGAGGCTGCCATACACAATGCAAACAGGCTTAATGTAATTACTGATATTATAATACAGATATGAGGAAAAATCTGACTAAAATCCCTCAGAACTCCCAACCCAGGCCTTTCTGGATCAGACTTAATCCAGATTTAAGCTGTATACTTAGTACTGTCCATCAGCAAGGCTTTCGGTAAGGTCCACAGCGCAACGTGGACCAGGGATGTACTGCCAGCGTGGGTAACATCCCCACCAGAGGCACGGTGGTTAAAACCGATACATTCAAATCAGAATGACCCTACTGGGGATCTAGATCTTCCCTTTTATTTTAGCAGTTGCTTCTAAAATATGACAGTTTAAATACATTAAATACATACATTCAAGTGAATACCTCAATTTTGCAAACTATTATTTAAAAAAACATTAAAGCTTAAGATGCAGACAAAAAGAGCATAAAATAATTACATTCAACAAGCACATTACATCTTCACGATTATACAACTTTTGTATAAACAACAACAAAAAATTGGTGCCACTATAACAGTTCATAATGCAGAGAAAATGTTTTTTGAAATAAATAATTCTATTTGCTTTATAAGTGAAGCTTCTGGCATCCTTGCTGCATGCAGTTTACATTTTACACGGGTAACAAAAACTAAATAAATGCATAATTATGTACCGAAATAAAATTTAAACCAATAGTTTTTGAATACATTTCTTCCAGATGCCACTGTGCAGCCCAAATATGGACATTTCCTTTAGGAAGTTTTAGACAGTAGAGCTTTTGCCTTTCTTGGAGCCGAGTTTGAGGCAGCTGGGATCACATCTCACCCCAGAGGCAGATATTGTGCAAACAGACCCCCACCCCCACATACAGGAACAGGGAGGCTGAGAGCTTCAGCTGCAGCCAGTCATGTCCAGTGGCCTACAGTGTTTACAAAGCTGAAAAGCTGAAAAGGCCTACAGTGTTTACAAAGCCACCTCATGCTAGCGCTCGTGGTCCTGCTAAGGCTCTTTATCTGTCTGGAATTCTTCTTTAGGCATCTAATTCCAGCAGAAACACAGCACCACTCAAGTGACTACTGCTGCAAACTGAGCTAAAAAAATTCCACTGTGAAGCCCACTATGCATATAATGTCCACTACCTCCAGCCTCAGGCCTGGCACCCCTAACATATGCCCCTTTTCCCCTGGATCAGTACCAAAGTGTCAGTAGTTTTCTTTTCTTTTTATGCATTTTTACATATAGGTATTTTTTTTTTAAATATGAATGCATGGTCATTACCTTTTCCATTTACCATCAAGGGTAACTCAAGAGTATGAAGTTTTGCTTTAGTTACGCCCCAAGTAACTATTTTGTTCTGCTGCATCTCTAACAGGCCAACTAACTGCATTAACAGTCCAGTGACAAACACATGTGCTTTTTGAATGAAAAATTTTCCAATTCAACGTCATAACCTGAAAGAAAGAAAAAACTCGCAATAGAAGATATTCAGGAAGCGTACACATAAATAAAAGAATACGACATGAATAAAGATAATGCACATTGATTTATCCCCTGGGAGCCTTGCGTGTACTGTTCTATACCATGAAGGTCACATTTTTGTTCAGTTTTTTAAATAAATTCTGAATGAATTCTTGGTATGAAGGCCACTACCGCCATACGCCCCATTTATGATGCCTCTAATTTCTCTGTTCTCTTTCATTATATAAGGCTTTTCCTGTAAGTCTAGGGTTTGAACTGCTGTTAGCAAATGACAGCCACCATTTAGTGTAGGGGTTTGAGTAGCAGCCTTGCAGTCAAAGGACATAGGTTTGGACCTGTGCTCCTAGTCTAGTGGCCTTTGTTACAAAAGTAGGTTGTATAGGTGGCACTTTGGTATTTTTAGGCAGCGGTGCTCAAAATACTTCCATGAAAAATCTTACCTTCACCTTCCAGGTGCCTGATGGTTCCAAAGAAATGCTTTATAGAAGCTAAAAAATGTCAGTGCCTGACTGCGGCCCACAGACATTCAGAATTTTTCTTTATTCTTGCTGGAGGATGCCAAGGTTTAGCAGACGAATGAGCCTTAACCTCGGATACTCAAGAGATACTGAGCTATGTCACAACTTGGGTTGCAGGTTTTAGTCTAGTCCAAGCCCCTGCTTTCTGTGTCAATTTCAATATTCTTCCCATGTTCCATGCAGGCTTCCGCAGGATTTTCTAGTCATGCTCTGGTGTTGTTGTGAGTTTCAGTTGCCCCGGGATACTAATGACAAAAAATAATATTAGTAAGAATAACCCAAAAAAAAAACAATAATGTTAAACTAAAATTGTCAAAAAAATTTTACTCATGATTTTCAGGAATTCTGGTAAGTGAATGAGCTGATAAAAATATGTGTACTTGAACATGTCATGTACAATTTACAGTACCTGTACGACGTAGCGTAACGACAACATCTGCCGACAGCCACACAGAAACATAGACAGCATTACAGCATGACTGAGCACTCGCAGCTTTTACTGTCCATGGAAGATGTCACATAGCACCCACAACCACCACATCTGCACTATTTGCCCCGCAAACTGATGCAGTCAATGAGCTCAGCAGGGTTACACACTTAACAGAGATTGCGTTGCTTATACTTATTGTATCCCACGGTTGTGCAGCACAGAATACTGACGTATTCAAAAATGTTATGGACACAAAATAAATAAATAAATAAATAAATAAATAAATAATATTTTAAAAAGCACAGTAGTGAATTATTTAACAATTGTGTGGATAATTTACTATACTATGGGCAGAAGTAAATTTCAAAAACATCAACAAATGATTGAAAAAAGTTACCGTATGACAGAAATAATCACTCTGTCATAAATGTGAGCCGACTTACGACTGATGCGACACGTGACCTGCCCGGCTAGCCTGTTTGTAAGTTAACAACAATTTCTACTGCCCACGATGGCGCAAATAACTTCACTGATATGCAGTTGCTAAAAATGGACAGATGGATTAAATTTAATTACAAATGCTGAAAGGGTTTGCCCATTCTCAAAGATGAGTGCACATTCTGAAAGTGCAGTCTAGACATCCATTTTGTTACTAACCGGCACCAAGTATCACAGCCACAGGGAATAAAAAATTACATATGGACAGAAATGCCTTTGTTTCGTGTGTGTGACTATGTATTTTCAATTTATTTTCATAATATTTCTGTCTGTGCTGCTGCTTAGTCACAGTGTTGTTCATGAAATCAGTAAATTATAATAAACTAAAAAAAGGGAACCAGGATGTCCCAAGTACTTTGCTGGTGTTACAGCCCCACAAACCTTGGGTGCAGAAAGGTTATTACACACTTGACTGCTTGTGAACAGCAACAGTAAAGGTGAATTTATATGGGTTCTGCAATCCTGAAAAGCTGGGATTAGGGGCAGTACTATTACAGAGACCTGATGACTTCTTAAGCTTCAAGTTTCTGCCTCCGATATGACACTAGAAAGTCCTCGAACAGGATTTGACGGTCATATGTGCAAATTCATTTTAGATCAGTTGCTTCGCTTGGTTTTCTCTCAATAATTATTAATTATAGCGCTTTTAAGCTCTAGGTCTGCTCCACACATAGATAAACTCTACTGGTTATGTATTTGTACCATGTAAATGCGGTCTTTTCACATGGAAGGTGTTTGTATATTATCCCAGCAAATGTTAAACCATGTTCTACAGTAACAAACAATTTCCTTACCGAGAGTGAAATGAGAGGTGACCGCCAACTGGGGGATGATGGGAAATGTAGTGCACAAATACCCTGAGGAAGAGTCCATTTGAGAATCTACCGTACAAGGATATATTTCTTGGATTAACTTAAATATGGTGAGGTGTGTTGAATGAACAAATGATTTGTATTTTGAAGCTAATGGTGACTATTGTGTCCCATTTTTAAAAGGAGGTGGTGTTTGCTCATGTAAAAAGCAAATGGAAAGTCTTAGGGTGGAGCCTATGGTATAAGTTGTTCATTCAGAGAGAAAGTGTGGTCTATGTGGTGGATGAAGGAGGCACATGAGCACTGTTGTGAAGTCTGCTGGCTTTCCTAGCAGACTGATGTTTGTAAATGGTTATTATTAAAACTGTTGCATCTGTTAATAGAGCACTGGTGCGTTGCTAAAGGAATACAAACCTCTTTTGGATCCACAGTAACCTCACAGTCACCTCATTTCTTGGCTAGCTGGGTCACACTGTTCTAACATTCACTAAAGGCTGAAAAAAGGACAGTTGTGATGCTTTGAGTTTTCTTGAATAACTATGAAACAGTAATGTTTTGTAGCTTGGAATATGAGCAGATTCTGATTTAATCATTTGTGAACATTGGTATTTGGAATGAAACACTGCAGTGTAATTGATCGTTTAACTATTTATGATGCAGTTTTAGGAAAAAAGTGAGTCAATGCACTGACTCACTGACTGCCATCCCATCCACGGTGTAGTTTCCAGGTTTTCCATATAGTGTTTCCAGGCTGCTGTAACCCTGACCAGGACAAGTGGTTAAGGATGATGGATGGATGGATGGATGGATGGATGGATGGAGGGACAGACGGATCAATTTAAGGACTGATTAAACAGGCCTGGCTATATTTTATGCTTGAGTAAATGCAAGCAATGACCGATTAACTGAAAAAAAAGCATACAGTAACTCTTCAGTGAGACCTGAAGGCTGACAATGCAATAATGATTCCTGTGTGTGACTTTAATGCTGTGGAAGCAGATGAATAGGGGGTGTGACCGTGGTAATGTGGTCTTCACAACATCCCACACTGTCTGGGTGAACTTGTACCACACTGTAGGTTGCTATGTGAGATGCTACAGGGCCTGTTTTTCTCCAAACATCTTCCATTTCGCCACACTGACTGCATGCTGTGCTCACACCGCAGCAAAGAAGTGTCACGGCTGCCTGGATGGGAGCTTAAAGTGAAGAAATAAAATAAAATCTGAGGAGGTGCTGGACTCAGCCTTGGTCTTATGAAAAATAAATTGGTGGAGGAGTAAAGAGAGAAAAAGAGAATAATGATTATAACTGGGGTAGCAGGTGGCAGAGAGTTAAATTTATTTGCACTCGATGGACCAGTCTGGAATCCCCACTCCATACAAATGTTCTAAAAATACCACTGGAGCACTGGGCAATAAAGCCAGGTTAATAATAATAATAATAATAATAATAATAATAATAATAATAATAATAATAATAATAATAATAATAATAATAATAATAATAATAAAAGAGTCGTTCAGGTGGAAAAACAAATATTTGAGATTACAGTAGAGAACCTGCTAGAATGTTGACTATTGACCAGTGGATGAATGATGACCCCCAAAGGAATCCCAGGTGTCCATAGTTTTATGAGGTGTTGATACAACATCCCTGAGGAGGTGGTCCTGACTGGACACTTCCACATCACTTGAACTTCCTTGTTGAATTTTGAATGGGTCAGTAAATCCATCGAAACAGCTGTTTAATATTTGTATTCTACCTGAACAGGTATCATAGCAAGGCAGACTCATTCTGGGAACTGTTTTGTTTGTAAGGTTTATATAAAATCTGTGTATAAATTGTTGTATAATCTCCTTGAGTGTTTTTGGCCTGGGTGGAGTTGGATGAAGAATAAAATGTGTTTCTGCCTCAGGATAACAAGTCACCAGCAAACAATATCATCACCTTTGCAGATGTAAAGTAATATTAAGCTGTTGTCTCAGTGAGAAAAGAGAATAAATGGAAAAGAGGGGCTTCAGATGTGCTTTAGTGAATTTTCAAATAAGAATCACGACTGAATATGGCAGTTACGCTTATTTTAAAGACCTGTGAGACTATCCATTGTCAAAAGCAAAGTTGGAAATGCAGAAAGAGCAGTTTCTTAAAGCACATTTAATGACCCAATAAAGCACTTTAAGAAGAGCATGAAGCTAAGCTGTGAAAAGCATATTATTGTATATGCTGTAATTTCACTAAAACACTTGACGTGAATTAGGCCAAACAACCGAATAAACAAATGCAACACGATGCACAATAATACAGCAACGTAGTCATATAGAAGGTATGATGGAAGTTTAGTCTTCATTGCAGGGTTCTTCAAACCTGTGCAGCAATAAAATAAAAATAAACACAATGAAAGCAAGCAGGAGCTTGGCTGACAAACTGAGCATGAAATACAGAGGTGTGGATGCTCATTTTCTTGTTCATATGGAGGAAGAATAACTTGGCTTTCTGCTGCCCCACGTCAACTGCTGAAACCCTGCTTTTGTTAAACATGTGATGGATGTGAGCTGTGATTTGATTTCATGCATTACTACTCTCTCCGCCAGTGTGTCGACGTGCTTTGGGTTCAAGTTCAAAACTTTCCATGTTACTGCAAACCTGTGAAGGTTGTTGGGCTCCACACAGAGGGAATGAAATGTTGTAAGCAGATCTGGTCCTGACATGGGTCCACATGACCACAGAAACAAAGATGAGAATAACCTGCGGTATTTTCAGAAACTCTGTGGATGTGAAAGATGGACATTGAAGATGTTGGACAGGAAGACCACGTACTCCTTTAAACTTGAGAACACCATGGACAGTCGAGGAAACAAGCAGGTGGATGCTGGATTAAATCAAGCTAGAACTGTCAATGGAAGCTCAAATGATGAGACTGTGGTTGTCATACTTTGGACATAGATGGCAGAGGTGATGGAAGAGAAGAGAAAGCGCGGGCAACAAGGCAGAAGCAACCTTTTCAGCACAGGTGGAGGACAGAACTTTTCGGGGGGGCCGTGGTCAACATAAGTCAACACGGTCTTAGGGCACAACGGCGCACCATTAGGCACAATCAAAATGAAAAACATTTAAAAAATCCATGACCACCGTTCATACTCCACATCACAGCTGGCTCCCCCATGGAGAACCATGTATAAGTATAATAATTTAATTTATTATTATTCAAATAATTTGAAAATATTCAAGTGTACACCAAATTGATCAATCAAAGAGTAGCTGTTCCGAGTTTTCCATGACGCTGATAGCTTGGATGTTATGTGGCACACGGCGCCCTTAATGGAACGCTCATTGTCTTCTTAAATGTTTATTTAATATTGGCTGTCTCTATGAGTTTTGAAATAATTTTTTACATGCGTTTAAATATGCATTGCTTTAAAAGGAAAGTTTTGAACATCACGGCTGCATGATCTGGGCCGCATTAGAGCATTCCTAATGCATTTGACATACAACGCATGTCAGCCATTATGTAGCAACATTATGAGTTACATCAGCTGTTATTATGGGTTCATTCAGCAGAAAGGGAGAAGCATCCTCTCTGCCCACCCCCCCAGACCCCAACCACAAGCCTTGGGACCCTCTATGCTTTGCATGCAGGAGCTCAAGTGTGCAGTAAATATTTCATTGAGCAACAACACACACGCATGCTCTCAATTTCTGCTCAGTCAGATGTTCCCAGGCAGTCCAGGCAGACCCCAAAGAAACAAAATCTGCCACCACTTGTTTTTTAATTTGGACCCTAATTTGGTTCTGAGCTTCAGTGTGCACTTTTGTGGTGCTGTGCATCATTGAGCACGCAAGTCTGAATCTGCTCCACTGCAGCATCTCTCAAAATATAAGCCATTGCCACTAAGCTATTAGTTCAATACCTGCCAGCAACACAGAGCTCAGGGCGTCGTCACCTTTCAGCCAAAACACCTGCGCTCGAATCCCACCTCTTGCCCCGGTGCCCTTGAGCGAAGTACTCACCCTGAGCCAATCTGGTAAAAATTTCCTTGCTGTGAAAATGGGAAAATCACAAGAGAGGTGAAGAGAGTGCAGGCAGGGTGGAGTGGGTGGAGAAGAGTGTCAGGAATGATTTGTGACAGAAGGGTACCAGCAAGAGTGAAAGAGAAGGTCGACAAGATGGTAGTGAGACCAGCTATGCTTTATGGGTTGGAGACAGTGGCATTGAGCAAAAGACAGGAGGCAGAGCTAGAGGTGGCAGAGTTAAAGATGTTAAGGTTTGCATTGGGTGTGACGAGGATGGATAGGATTAGAAATGAGTATATTAGAGGGTCAGCACAGGTTAGAAGGTTTGGAGACAAAGTCAGAGAGGCGAGATTGCGTTGGTTTGGACATGTGCAGAGGAGAGATTCTTGATATATTGGGAGAAGGATGCTAGGGATGGAGCTGCCAGGCAAGAGGAAGAGAGGAAGGCCTAAGAGGAGATTTATGGATGTGGTGAGATTTATGGATGTGGTGAAGGAGTACATGCAGGTAGTGGGTGCGATGGAGAAAGATGCAGGGGACAGGAAGAAGTGGAAACAGTTGATCTGCTGTGGCGACCCCTAATGGGAGCAGCCGAAAGATGAAGAAGAAGGAGAAGAAAATGGCAAAATCGCTGTAATTTAGTTCACAAAGCATAAACTACCTTGGAGGAAAGAGTCACATAAATGAATGAAAAATAATCTTCTCTGACCGTCTAAACCACGATAATTGAACTTCAAAGAATACAATACCGTGAATTAGAAATCTATTTACTGAAGCGATTGTGCTGTGAATAAAGCAAGCTGCTGGGATTCTGTTACTGCAGCAGAAGTTTGTTTGATGAATTTAATTCAATTTTGTCTGTTTTGTATCAGTCAGTTGAATTTGATTTTAGTTTGTAAACTTCAGTATTGGAATTTAAAGGTGAAAGAAAATGAAATAATGGAAAAATCAGACAATAAGGTAAAATCCTAAACAAACGTCTTTCTGACTTGTTGGTACAAATTTTTTTGATAGCTATTTATTTAGTAAAAAAAACATGACTTAATGTAACTTTGAGGTAATACTTAGTATAATTTAATAACAATGTACACATTTACATTACACTTTTTAAACCAAACAACAAACTCTTCAAGCTGAGCGGCCTTTAGACAGCTGTGGTTCCAGTAATTTATTTTACCCAGCAATATTTGAACCACGATATATAAAATGCAGTTTGCAGCATAAAAAAATAAAGAATTGTTTTATTAGTTTTAAGAACACAAAGTCTCCTTTCTGGTGATTTCACAGATGTTGTTCACAATTAAATTGACAGTAACTCACAGGACATTCAAAGTCATGAGAAACATTTCTGCAAGAGGAAAAATTTGTAATAAACCAAATGTTGGACAAATGTGGTAGTTAGAGTCTTGGTCATCTTCTGGCAGGTATGATGAACCAGGAGAAGAGAATATGTGTTTATGCTGTGTTTGTTTGCTTTGTATGATTTTGTTTCAGTGCGTTAATGGTCATAATAGACACAATAGATGAATAATAATGCGGTTATCTGTGTACATATATAATGTTCAGGTTTAGTGTTCTGTGTACATGCCCACATGTATTTTATTGAATTTATTTGCTACATCTTTTGGTCATTCAACCCCTTTGAGCAGAATGACTTACAGTGCTTAATGAGAAACTTTACACTGATTTACAGTTTAACATTGTTGGCTATCTTTTGCGATATTAATTCAGGGTCAAGCGAACTGTAACATCCGCAAAGATTTGAACCAGGTCTCTTGGGCACCATTTCTAACCTCCATGCCATCTGCTGACTTAATTTCGCTTCTTGTTTTTCATGAGCTTCTGATTTTGCTGATGCGGCTGTTTTGTTTTATTTTCCAGGTTTTCCTGTTGCCATAAAAAACACACGTCATGTTTTCACATTGGCTCCTGGTTCAATTCAGTTGAATTATTCCAGTAACCTAATGTGAAACATTTACAGTAATGTTATGGTTGCATACCATTTTAACATATTATTGCAGCAGAGTTCGAGGTACATATGTGAAAGGATTTTGCAACCTTTTTTATTCCTCCGGCCTGTTTCATTTGCCGCTAACCAATGAAGACTGGTGATAACTGGAACACAAAAGAGAATACAAAGCAAACTGAAAGTAAAAATGCCCAGAACCCAGAAGATTTAGAGATCTTTGGATATTTAGAGGATCCTTCAGAACATATAATAAACCTTAATGCGAAATTTCCCATATCTGTTAGTATGAAGAGTATTCAAGGGTCACATGACCTGTCAAACATTTAGGATCTCCTCCTCATATGATGGATAAACTACAGTAGGGCTGCCTGCACTTTAGTCTATAGTGGAACTCAGACTGGGGTGGTATATGGATTAATACTGCTAATAAACAGTAGTAAAGGTAGAAACGATGTGACTGTCTACTTGCAGATGTGCTGTGCACTCATACAAGCTGGACAGATTTGGGCCTTTTTAACAACCTGAAGTGTTAGAAAGCAACCGGGGGTTTGGGTGCATGCTGCTTAAATGCTGACCCAGAGATCAGAGGTATAAATAAACAAAAACAGTGTGTCTGCGGGTTTGTGGAGGGCCTGAAATTATTAGCGTCGCGACAAGCTGAAACAGTGACCTCGGCCAGAACAATTATGTAATACCAGCCGTCTGCACAATTAAATGGTCACTTTGTCACCGTTTTGGCCATTATCACCTTTGTTCCAATGTACCGAAGGTATAGCCACTATGCCTATGGTTGGAAATTTAAAAAAAAAAAAAAAAAAAAAAAAAAACTGGTTTCGCTGGCATCTATTATCCAAAACAAACAACTGAAAAAATATAAAGTGAAAAAGGAAAAATCTGCCTTTTTCTATGTAATATAAAGCACATATTTATTTCCTATTTTAGTTCTATAATTCATTACTCTTTCTTTTACATTCTTTGTTGGAATACTCGTCTCTTATTTTGCAGTCTTTAAAGTCAACTCAAAATATTTAGCACTAACTAATAGTAACTGCAGTAATTGTAGTGAACGTGAGGTCCACCTTTTAGTGTCACCTTTCGATACAGGAAATGGAGCACTCGCTGTTGACAAAGAGGGCAGTGACAGGCCATCAGGGTCCTCATTCCTGACCAGATCTGCACATTACTGATCTCAGTGCTCACAATGGCAGCTGTTTGTCCTGCTCTCACTTTGCTGGGCGCCTGAGAAAGCCCGTATCTGGCTTTGCTGTGGGCATTCTGGGCCACCACGGTTATAAAACCATTGTGTTGACATCAACCCCCATGTTCAGTCAAAGTCTGAATGCTGCCAACACAAAGGTGTAGAGATCACACTCCTACATGTAGTTGGCCCCAGCTTCTTAGCTCTTGCTTCTTTGCTGTACATTTCCTCCCTTTGTGTCATATCAGGGTTGAAACACTGAAAGCTTTGCACCTCCGGTGCTTGAAGTGGACGTGTACTCAGCGATATGGAGCCGTGACACCTCTACATTTTGCTCTTGGAAGCACTGGGACTTTTCTGCCCCCACACAACTGGATTCCACAGCTAAGCAGCTCTCCCCTGCATGAATAAATTTTAGCAAATAGAGCCTTGGGGTGTGGTTTTCACTGGTTTTACATTCATCATGCAGAACATATTAGACTTGCTGATTGTATTGATAGATGTTATTGTAAAACTATGGTTTACTTATGCACAAGAGCTTTTAATTATTTATTATATTGGTTTTAAATAAAGGGTTTTATAACATAGTCTGGTGTGATGAATGGAGAGTTCATTACTGTTATGCTGAACTGTTGGCAATGCCAGACACTTTGTGGTTTTGCATTTTATTTCTGATCTGGTTGGGGACAAAAAAAGATGGAAAAAAAAAAAAAACACAATTCTATGATCTGAATCAACAATATTTTCATTTTGTTCTTCTTTGGTGCAATTTCTTGTTGCTACCCTAAGTTGCAACAAACACAAATGCCGTTGCCTTCCTGGTGACATCATTTCCCCCAAGCACAGTGGTGTTCTCCACAATTTCTATGAACATCAGCAATACCTCCCAGAAAATTTTATTCATCACAGAAAAGTTAAATTTAATGCTAAACAGTTTGCTCAGACCAAAATTTAACTTTTTAAATTTAACTTAGAAAAAACAAAGTAGGTTGCTTTGGAGATGCACTGAAGCTTAATATGCAGTTTTAACAGCAGCTACAAGCCATATTCTCCAGGCTGCACTTTGCATTTATTCATTTAACAAAGGAATGGGTGAAGTGGTGTTTAGAGCCATTATCTTGCACTCTAAGGCCCTGGGTTTGAGTCCGTGCTCCTACTGCCCCAACCTTGATCAAGACACTCATGTTGGACTGGTACAGTAACTATTACTGTACTGTATAAATGAGTAAACCAGTGTAAGCAGCTCAGTGCTCAAACCTATTGTAGTACAATATGTTGCTCTGGGGAAAAGGTGTGAGAAAATAACTATCATTAATAATAATAATAAATCAGTGAATACCTGAATAAACAAAATGACTCAGTAAATTGAGATTCAAGATTTTCCAGTGCCTACAGTTATTTCATACAATTTCAATAATAATAGTTTCCAGTGAGACCAATGAGAAATCACAGCTCAAATAAATCAGAATGCTACATATCCTTATATACTTGTCCTTACTGTAAATACCCAACACCCGCATATGGCACGTCCCTTAGTCACGTCCAATTATCCATCCATCAAACTATTATTCTGAACTGCTTGCCCTGGTCAGGGGCATCTAAATACCCAGTTGTTGTACTTCTCCAGGGCAGCAAGTAGCATTGCTGCCTCACCACACCTGGGCTATTCAGGTGTGGGTCAAACTCTGGCTCAGTCTGTGTAGAGTTGATATGTTCTCCCTGCGTCTTCATGGGGCTTCCACCATGTGCTTTGGTTGTCTTCTCACAGTCCAAAGATGTGCATTTAAGGTTAATTTGTCACTCTAAATTCTTCACAATGTGTGTGTGAACGTATGCAGCCATTAAAGGTTTAGTTTTATGGTCCAGTGATACCTGGAGAGGCTTTGGCCCACCTCAACCGTGACCACAATAAAGCAGCGATGGAAAAAAAATGAATGGAATGGATATATTTCTCCAAATAGATTTTTTCTAATTCCAACCCCAGCAGGAACACAGGCACACACTTTCACTGGTATGCATGACTAGTTCTCACCTGAGGGGCTGCAAATGTTTTTGGAGTCAAGTCTCACTTTTGGAAAAGAGGTTCATTTTCCTTCTTTTGCATGCAGCCCTGGAGAGTCCATTTTGCCCATATAGCTAGGCAGTGACTCATGCAATCCTTTTTAAATTGTTCTAATGTGCAGAAGAAGAATCTGTAATTTATGTTGGAACTTAGTTTACCAACTGAAGTAGTTTCAGAGAGAGCAGTGGTGGCCTCATTCCAGCTACGGTGGAGGACAGGTTTGGTTTACTCAATATAGTTCATTTGAAGACCTGTTTAAAAAAACATATTGGAAACAGTTAAAGTAAAACAATCAATTGGTCTTTATCAAAAAACTCATTAGGAAATAGAAACTTGCCAGATCATCAGATGTTATTGTTCACGTATAAGCAGTTTTGATTGAAGGTTTGGCTCTGTGGCTGCAGGAAATGGTCCAAGATAGCAAAGTATTTAATCCATTTGAGCAAGTATGGGACAATTTTTATGGGTAGCTGAATAAAATGTAGGCAAAAAAATAACTGTGATTTACTGCAAGAACTATGACCGGAGTTATATGAATTAAGGTGCGTGGTTTTTCAACATTTACCTGAAAGATTATGGAATTGGAAAGTACTATCAAGTCATTATTGACTTTTGGGTGACAATCGAAATGGTTTTCAAGCAAAGGATAAAACTGAAGTGGTTTGCTATTGCCTTCATCCAGCATATTTTTCCTTAGAGGGGATCCAAACAAGGATGAAGAAAATGCAAACCCTACACACACACACACACACACACACACACACACACACACACACCCCTGAGCTGGACTTGAACTCCACATCAGACAAGTAGTTCAGGAGAAGTGAAGTATCTACCAGCTTATGCCACAAAACATATGTAATACAACTTTGATTTACAAATTTTTAAACATGCAAACTATTTTCCCCCAATTATATGTCTATTTCTCAGAGGATTTTCTTAACGGTTTTTTCAGCAATTTGTGTCATGTCACTATTTGGCAGCAAACGTCTAGGAATGTCGTAATTCAAGGGGCTTCAATATTTGCTGCTTGCAAGTGTCCCTAATGAATAAGGAGAGTAGGAATACTGTGCAACTGGGAGAAGTTCATTAAGAATCATGGTTAAATATGAGCATGTTGAGAAAAAATATCTTTTTATTTTGGAAGGTTTTAATTTTAAGATAATTCACTTATTGAAATGTTAAAGTTAAATGTCTGACAGAATATCTGCATGTACAGTATTATAGTTTAATTTGAGATTTTTACAGAATTTGTTCTGCAAAATTAGTAATATTGTTAAATTTTTACTGATCTGTAAGATAAAAAAAGTGCAGAAAGTTTCAAATTGTGCAGTGTTTAACATTGCTACCTTTGGCTTTCAAGGACTGAGGTTCAAACTTGACTAGTTCTTTGGACTCATTCATATGATGTAGCAGTAAAAATGAATAATCATTGGGTATATTTTCATTTATTCTGACTTAATGTGAAAAGAAACATTATTCTCATGACTAAATTGAGTTATAAACAGACCTTTGGTACCAATTGTGATCTTAAATTATGGAGTGGCTGTCTCTGTGGCATGATGCAAATCCATTCCCGCTGAACCTACAGAAGAGGATGAACACTTGCCAGGGAAAACTATATGATGTTCTCATTACAGAACAATACAAAAAGCTACCAGTTAAGGAAACTGGAAATGATGACAAGCCAGACAAAAGAAGTGAAAAGGGATTAAAAATTGGTGGAAGGAACGTCAACGATACTACTTAGGAAGTGAGGTTTGTGTCTCACAAACTAACCAGGCAACACAGCCTTCACTATTGCGCACTTTTGATTTACATTTGTATTCATTCATTCTTCTGGCACTTCTCTTCAAAAGTGACTTACATATGACTAATCTCTTCAAGAGTGACTTTTATCCATTTATAGGGCATGTTTTTTTTTTTGTTTTTTTTACTACAGCAAAGTTCCTTGCTCAAGGCCACTGAAGCACAAGAAGGGCTTTGGGCCAGAGATCTCCAGCTTCAGAGGTAGCAGTGCTAACAACTATCTTAGATGTTGAGCCATAACAATTATCCACCCCCATGGTTTCAGCAATAAAAGATAAATTACATAATAAAACTTTACAGAACTTACATATGTATCCACCAGTGAGACAAAAAATAAGAACCTCCAATCCACTTGTTAGATCTATTTGCCATCTGTGCAAAAATACAGCAAAGTGTGAACTTTTATAAAACTTTCACTCCTTCCTGGAGATCTGGCTAAAAGAGAACAGCTGCCACATCTGGAGTGAGCTGTGCCACCCCACCTGTTCTAACTGCAGCACCTTAACACCAAACCACCTTACATAATGGTGAACGCAAGAGTACATTTATCTATCAGATCCATTCTTACACAGCTATTTAAATTGATTTGCCCATTAGACAGAAGGGTTTGTTTTTACTATATGAATTCAGGGTAAATATCTTGATCATGGGTACTGCAGGAGGTGTTTGAGTTCAAATGTGGGCTCTTGGAGAAGAAGATGGCTGTTCTAAACATTTAAGGCTTCTTACACACTATTTAGAAGAAATGTTACTCAGATGCTTTAAAACATTTGTAACACAATGCCAAAATATCTACTTGTCAGCCTGTCAAAAAAGCACTATTCTGAAAAATCAGTGCTTTTAAAACAGCTTTCTGAGTTAATGTTGTGTGACTTTTAATTTAGTTTATACATGTTTACAATACTTATTTCTGCTCGAATGGGGAACAAAGAAGTGGTCTTGACAATGAAAGGATGTCTTATGCTATTGCACCTGAAACAGTAAAAAAATACCCAGCTGTTTATATACAAAAGTGTAAGTAGCTTAGTGTACAAACTCACATTACATGGTGTCAGATAAGTAGCTGGTAATGATATATGATACTACCTCACTTGCCCAGCGATGCCTGGATAAAAAGGTGTAATGGTGCAAAGGCAAGTGTAAATAGTATATTATATTTGACTAAAATGTTTTGCTATTAAAGTGGTTGTATTTTGTAAATAAATATTGCCAGTTCTGTCAGGTGGACACCACAGAGAGTGATGCAAATGGCAGCCATAATCCAGTATGAAGGAAAAAATGAAACAAAATATACAGTATATCAACAAACTTTGTTACCCTTTATTAACCTTACATATAATGAAATATAAGTTATTATTTTTTACATTTTCACTTGCTGACAGATAACAACTACTGGCTCCTGTGGTGAAACACACAGAAGGCACAGATGGCAAAATGTACATTGGCTGCAGTGACATGCACACAATAATAACACACTATGCCTGACCGAATTTTATTATCTTAGAATTTGTGTGTATGTGGAGCAAGACAAGTATGTTAGCTTTTGTGTGCGTGTGTGTGAAGTTGTCTGTTTTTCACAATCCTGTCAGATTAGGTGGGGTTTATTTCCTTTATTTAGGTTATTACGTGTAGCGCTGTATGTGTGTGTTTGACTACACAAAACCTTATTCAGGCACACAAGTACCTGATGTCAAATTTCAGGTCTTTATGTTGAAAAACAATGCATAAAGAACAGACAAACAAACAATCAAATAAATGGACAAACAAGCCTACAGCGACGGAGTTTCACAGATGCAAAGACTGTTTTCAGCAAGATCTGGTTTGTTTTTTTGTAGCTCAACATTTCTTGCAAAAAACCTTGAAAGCCGTCACTTTATGAGCTAAGAGTCGGAAGCATATGGAGGAATGCTGTCAGAGTTCATGATTTACACAAAACTCCCAAAAGTTATGAAGACACGGAGTGTTGGTCTGAGAACTAATTGCGCAGACAGCATTTACTAAAAATCGGTAGACAGTGAGAATAAATAAATCCCTGTAACGTCTTAAAAGCATTTACGTATTCTAAAACCCTGACCTTGTAAGTCACCTTCGGCTTCATCCATCTTTATTATTGTTACACAAGCATAACAAAATTTCAGTTTTCCAACTCTCAGAGTGTGATATTGTGTACAAATGTAGAATATACACCACCATACTTACACAATATAGACAAAAGTATGAGGACACCCCTTCTAATTTTTAAGTTCAGCTGTTTCAGCCACACTCATTGCTAACAGGTGCATAAAATCAAACATAGAGCCCTGTAGTCTCCACAGACAAACACTGGCAGTAAAATGGGTCATATGGAAGAGCTCAGTAACTTTCAGTGTGCCATAGCATGTCAAATTTCTGCCCTGCTAGAGCTGCCCCGGGTCACCTGTAAGTGCTGTTACGGTGAAGCGGATGCATCTAAGAGCAACAAAAGCTCAGCCGCAAAGTGGTAGACAAAGCAAGTTCACAGAGCACGACTGCCGAGTGCTGAAGCACGTAGCACATAAAAATTGTCCTTCCTCAGTTGCCTCACTCACTACCGAGGTCCAAATTGCCTCTAGAATCACTGTCAGCATAAGAAATATATGTCGAGAGCTTCATAAAATTGGTTTCCACAGCTAAACAGCTGCACAAAGGCCTAAGATCACCATGCGCAACGCCAAGTGTCGAGAGACATGGTGTAAAGCACACCGCCATTGGAGACTAGAGCAGTGGAGTTGCGTTCTCCGGAGTGATGAATCATTCTTAACTATCTGGCAGTCTGACAAATGAATCTGGGTTTGGTGGATGCCAGCAAAACATTACCTGCCTGAATGTGTAGCGCCAACTCTAAAGGTTAGTGGTGCAAGAATAATGGTCTGGGGCTATTTTTCAGGGTTTGGGCTTGACTCCTTAATTCCAGTGAGAGATAATCTTAATGCTACAGGATAAAAAGACATTTTAAACAATTGTACGCATCCAACTTTTTGGCCAAAGCTTGGGGATGCTCCCTTCCTGCTCCACCATGATTGTGCCTCCCATGCACAAAGCAAGCTCTATAAACACATGGTTTGCCCAGATTGGTGTAGAACAACTTGAATGACCCTGACCTCATCCCCACTGAACACCTTTGGAATAAACTGGAACACTGACTGCGAGCCAAGCCTTCTCGCCTGACCTCACAGACACTCTTGTGGATGAATGAGCACAAATTCCCAAAATCTGGTGGAAAGCCTTCCCAGAAGGTGGAGGCTGTTATAACACCAAAGGGAGAAACAACTCCATATGAATGCTCATGGGTTTAGAATGGGAGGTTCAACAAGCACATATGGGGGTGATGCCCAGATGTCCTTATACTTTTGACCATTTAGTGTATAAATACTGGCAATTAGAAATTGACAGCATTGCTTGCACAGTGCAAATACTCAACAGGGTAAATCAGTAAAGGGTTCAAGTTAAATAAAATCAGTGTAATACAAACCATTGCAATGCAACTAAGATGGTGAAGCAACTATTGAAAACAAGCAAAAATAAGCAAAGATTAGAAATATTAAACCTATTAGCAATATTGCTGGGGAATATTACACATAATCAAAATGCATCTGTAACTCCTCCCATCTGGGAGAGGCTGAAATAGAAGGCGGTGTCGATGAGTTCGCTCCTTTGTGATGTGCAAACAGCAGTTGAGCTGCGTGTCAGTGATGAGCAGTGCTGACAACACTTTGCTGAGCAGTGTGGTCTCTTGCCGGACATGGGCTACGGTGTCCGAAATATTAGAATTATTTTAATGATGTTGGGGTATAAAATAAAGGTGTATCCACTATGTTTTTACTAAATATATAACATTTATTTTGTTTCTTGCTATAAACGTGTGTCTCAGCAAGGTTCATGGCAAGGTTCATGGCAACATGCACATAAACTCTCATTCACCAAAACTTCACAGCTGTATGTTTTTGTGTTCACAGTCACATGTGTGTGAAGGAAACACAGAAGATGGATCCAACTGTATGCCTAGTCTATAAACCACTGGGGTTCACAGGTATTGGTTATGGAATGGACGTAACGAAACTGGCTATGTCATGCTTCACGGTGGGGAATGCTCTGTGTCAGGGACAGTGGCGAAAAGGAGAAATATGGTAGCAAAGTATTAAATAATGAAGGAAAAAGGAGTTAAGGTCCTTATGCCACAGTAAATCACAAAAGTCCTTGGAAAGGTGCACACATAACAGTAAGGCTTCACAAAGGTATGAGTAGGGAGTGATTGGTTAATTGGTTAACAAGGTGATAAGTGAGAGATTGTGTTAGTTTAGGGTTGAATCGATGACTTTAGCTCTGAGACGGGTCAAGCTGGCAGACAAAACTGATTGGAAGCGCCCAACCTCACACTTAACCTCTGCTATGACAAAACAGCCATCACGATCTTCACAAATTTTCAGTTGCCTCTGATACCTGAGTTTTTTTGTAATTCTGCCATTCAAGAAATCTGTAGCCCCAACATTCTCTCTGAAAACACTACCTGCAGTGAAGAACATTAGTGTGGAACTTTTGTCACCAAATTAGTACCGCTTTGCCCCTCCCAAGACCTTATTTTTTTATTTGAAAGGTGTATTGTGATTATTGTTGTTTATGTGACACTTTTCTCCACAGAGATTCACAATGTGAGGTTTGCACACTGAGCTACTTACAGGGAATTGCACATTTATCCAGCTGAATAATTTATTTTGGCTCAATTTAGTGTAAGTACCTTGCTCAAGGGTACTACAGTACGAAGAGGAATTTGATCTAAAGTCCTTGGCAAAACAAAAGCCCTAACCACTATACAATCTGCTGCTAATATGAAATTGCTATTTTTAATTTTGTTTCGCTGAAAATATTATAGATTTCAATAATACTCATAACTAGAATTTTTTTTCTTCAGTTGAAAAAAAAATTGCAAACACCTACTTTAAAATGCTCAGGATCTACAGCACTGTGCTACCTACTGTTTACCTGCTTTTTTGACTCTTCATGCTCAGAGATTAAAGGGAAATACTTCCAAGAGATGGAACGGTGGAAAACTCCCACAGTGTTCTGTTTGTTGTGGGAACTGTGCTGAGGGCAACTCCACCAGTGTCCTAACAACCACCTGTATGCACCTTGTATTTATTATTGATCCCATATTTCGTACAAGGAAGGAAAGGTGGAACAGATGCAAGGTTAGTAAGGGGTCACAGAGGGCACCAGAGTACCACTTCACTGACTTCACTGACACGGCAGTAGATTTACCGGACCATGACTGGACCAGTTAAATTCAAAGGTATAGCTGAAGCATGTATTTCATTAAGAGGGGTAATGCCGACAGTTCAGTGACTCTCTCTCTCTCTCGCTCTCTCGCTCTCTCTTACACACGCGCGTGCGCTAGCGAACGCCAGACGAGGAGGCTGCCGACGGCCCGGAAACCATGCGGCAGTGTGTAGGAACCCAGCGAACCATATCTCATAATCACAGCCAGACACCGACATCATTCAGCAATTCATAAAGACGGATGAGCTTCCAGGCACGGGATCAATAGCGAGCAATCGAGCTGAGTGATGGCGACACGACCACTTATTCTACATTTACACGTTTGCTAAGCCAATTACACAGATGTTCCCTCGCTTCGGAATGCCATTGCTGTCGGATGAGAGGAATCTTAATTTAAATGCAAATTCAAATTGCTCAAGCACAGGAGGAAAAATCACTGCAATTCATACATGTGCCATGATAATTAAAAAGCACCATCACGCAAACACTAGCGTTAACTGTAGGTATGAAGATAGCAGCGGACATGGCATCAGCCATCTTATCTTATCACGGTGCTTTCGTGGCGGCGCCACGGCGTAACAATGTAAGCTGTCATTCTATTTTTTATTAAATTTAACTTTATTTAAGCTGAGGAATGCTGTAGTGTGACACAATGAGCTAGATGTCCGCTCACTGTAGTAGCCCTAAATGCCAAGAGACCAGTCCTCACCAAAGGAAGTCCTCCACAACATCTTCTCCAATGGGGCAAGGAGGCTTGCGCAGTTGTTGGAGCTTCTGCCGTCCTCTGCTCAAATCCCATACCCTGCTGTGGAACTACAGTAAAGGGTAAGAACTGTGCTAAAGTCCTAGTCCTACCCAGAGGGTTTAAGCAGCATAAGAAACTTTGCTGTGTGTTGCTTTGGAGAAAAGCATCTGATAAACAAATAAGTGTAAGTGTGACAACATCCTTGTCTGATGACAATTGCAAGGAAAAGACTAAAATATGAAGACAAAAAAAGGTTGGTCTGCAGAAGCTGAGCTCATATCAGCTCTAGAGCTTCTCTGCATTTTCTGTACCAAAGAAAATTATCAACAGACAACCTACTGTTCATTTCTCTGAAAGACAGTGATGGAGGAATCTTTAACTTCATTAACAATGACTCATGATTCATTTACAAGACAGTTTTATGCACCAATAGAGATGCACACTAAGAAGGGTAATTTTTACCACGTCAGCCCAGCGTAAATACTTTGCTCAAGGGCACAATAGCAGAAGGTGGCTTTTGAACCCAGGACCAGTTCCATGGCCTTCCTTATAACCACTGCACCCACCAAGAAATTCACAAAAACAACACAGACATTTAATTTTTTTCCTAATACTAAGAGAAAGGAAATTTCGGACAGGCTAGATTATCACTGCATAAAGGATAAATTACTGTTTTTTTAGCCTGAAGGAAACCGAAAGGCAAAAGGTTATTTATAAATATGGTAAAACATTAGCCTTTTAATAGATTATGTGAGCTCTACACAGAAAGCAGCCTGTGCTCCCCAAATAAGGGAGAAGCGGAGGGGAGCGATAAAGCCACTGCTGTGAGCTAAAGGACTAAGAACGTTCATTGGATTATAGAGAGAAATTGGCTTTTTTGTTATTTGGTTTGTGCCGTGTTTATTGATTTGGTGTTTTTCCTAAACATACTAATGTCCCTGAGTTAAAATCGAAGACCTGCCTGTTTTATCCCGTACTAAGGCACAGGGTATTTGATGGGGAATGAGCTTTTCTCTCAGCACCCAGTTATCTTCCTGTTGCTATTGGCCTTTATGCTGTAGTCTGTATCATTTTTTTATTCTGTTTGCAGGACCTTTGAACCAAAGGATGCCAAAAATTGACTTCCCCTGTTCTCCAAATTCCCCTGAATTCAGAAAAATATCAAATGTTGGTGCAAAAATGACCTCATCGGACAGTGGACCCAAATGTCTGTTGTTCGTCTACCGAAGGCACAGCGACAACCATTTAAAAATACCGCCATGCCCATTTGGTTTCCAGCTCTGCCTCTCCAGATGTTGTGAAATTGCAGTAACAAATGGAAACCATCATTAGTCACTAAAGTCCAACTCACAGAACAAACTGAACAGAAGGAGAATCCAGAAGCTCCAAGCTGCTCTCCAGTATAACAAAGAAACCCGGTACCTTGATATCCACTACTTCTCCAACCCACTCCAGCTAGCTCTGCATTTTTTTTGTGCATCCCCATTAGCAAAGCCATTGTACTTCATCTGTTTTCATGAGGCAAAAGTGCTTCATGTTGCAAGGCTGCTGCAGGATTAAAATGGCTTAGCGGAAAAACGCTGAATCAGCATGTTTTGACTGGCAGGGTTTACAGCCACAGTGATGCCTAATTGCTATGGAAACAATTTATCCTGCTGCAAGCATGAGTTTGTTTCATTGCAAAAAGGGATTAAAGCAAAATAAGTTCATTTTTAAAAATATAAGGGAATGAAATGAAGAACAAATGGATTAAGCACAGTTTTAGGAGACAAATAATCCCATATGAGTATTTGGTGCCTACATCTTTGCTGCTGACACTCTGCGCCACAGCATTTCTGAACTGTCAACAGGCCACAGACAGCCCATATTTAAGAATGCAGGTATATAAAATACATTTTAACAATGCTACATCCTTTATAAAGAGGAATAAAAACCATGAACAGCTGCAGCTGGAATCCAGGACTTCCACCTCAGGAGTATTAATGTTAGCTGCACTGCTGCCGGATGCTGAGCTCAAGCTCTTCCCCAAGGCATTTTATTGCAGGCTAATTGCACATGTTTCCAAGATATGGATATGGATCTTTGGCCGCATCTCACTGTTTTCTTTTGTTTTGTTTTTGTTAAAATTGTAGCCACAGAGTAATGATTTTCACGTCTCTTAATCCTCCCTTCCCTACGGTGCTTGTCAGCGGTTTATGTTGAGGGATTTGGAATGTGATCAAAAAGTCTTCAGGCAACTGCTTTTGGCAATAGAGGCCAGGCCAAGAATATTCTCAGAGCTATCTATCTATCTATCTATCTATCTATCTATCTATCTATCTATCTATCTATCTATCTATCTATCTATCTATCTATCTATTTATCTATCCTTGCAGAGATGTTAACCAGTGACAAGTACAGTTGGTGTTTAAATCATACATGGTGCTGAGGTGGTTTGATGACTGTGTAGAGTTGAGGGTTTTGAACTTGAAGCTGATAGGGACAAGGAAATTGGGAAGTTGGAGAAGGGAAAGGTTTCTTGGTCCAAGGGGTCTGGATATGGGTGTAAAGCATACAGGGCAGGACTCACTCTCACTAACATGGGGTTCTAGGTTTCTGATGAAGGATCTGCATTGACCAAATTTCTGCCTTTATTTATAAAGACCCTGGTTGACAGCACTTGGTTTACTAAACCCAGATGCATTTGGTTCTGTTACTGGCACCTCTGACACTCTGTGAAGATTCTGTTCAGCAAAAAACATCACTAGACATTTATTATAGTATTTCTACCCTGTTGCAAATGGAAATGGGATTTTTTTTTAAAATAGTTTAAAAAAAAGCCCATTTTCATTTCCCATTCCATTCCAATTACATTTTTTTAAATAGTGTTTTTAGATTTTTTTACTTCCGTTTTCATAACTTTTTATGTTTGAAAATCTATGTTTGTCACAATAATTTTTCAGTAAATATATTCAAGTCTGTTTAAATTCCGCATATCGAGTCCCAGCACTCCAGCCCGAAGCATGACACACATCCTGGAAATATGGTTGGATGAAGGAAATCACCAGATTCTGAGGGATGCACGCCTGCTCCACAGCTGTCTCTCACTGTAGAATACTGTCATATATTATTTGCCATTTTTGGCCCTGGACTCAAAATACTTTTGCCAACATAAGTTGTTAAATCCAAGGCTGTTTTTGGGTTTCAGCTCAGCCTGGGTAGAGTTTGCATATCTTCCTCACATTCCATTGGGTTTTCTTCTGCAGTCCAAGGATGTGTTTCAGGTGAGATGGTGGCCACTTTGAAGGTGTCAGCTAAAGACTAGTTATATTGTATGTAGTTTTGGAGGAAAGTATCTGCTGAATGGAAAAAATGCAAAGATAAATATAATAAATATTTTCTATATTATGTTTTTTATGACTTTAATCAATGAAAACCAGTTAACGGTCAATGGAAACCATAGTCATAAATCTGACCATTTGCCCTTAGGGTTTGAAAGCAGTTCTCAAAGTCCAGCTGCCGCAATAATGGAAAACAACTTGTAGAAGTAAAATGTACACTTGTAATACAGGAACAGCCAACGAAAAATAATAATAAGTCATCAGCTCACAGATCATACAGATATTCTGCTTTTGTTCTGTCTGCAACAGTGCTTTGTTTACAGGGACAAGCACAAGGAAGACCAGAATTCACTCATCGGTTTTCATTAACAACACAGGGCAGAGTTTTAGTGCTGAGTATTTAGCTGCGTAAAATGGCCCATAAATTGTCAACAATATTGTGTTTGCACAACTCCACACACAGAACATATTTATTCCCTGGTATCCCTATGTTGTTTATCAAGAGTCTATCTGCAGGAGATATTTTTTCTGAAAACTGAGTCCCAACACAGCAGCTCGAGGCAGAAAACACCCTGGATTTAGGATTGATCCATAACTGTACCCTAGGATGAATACATACACCTGTTCTCCTTTTCAGAGATGAAGAGGTCAGGTCTTCTGAATGAAGGCCAACGAAATTGAAGGTGTCATGCGTGAGACTTTCAAGGCTGTCCAGTTCAGCACCAAACTTAAATGGTTAGAGCATTCCTACAACTGCATTTCCATTTTTTGTAAGGGTAAACTGTCAATAAGTAGGAAGTAAATCCTTACTAAGCCAATGTGGTTAAAAATATTTACTGTATACATTAATTAATAAATAATAATGTCAGATGGCAGCTTAGATATTTAATTGCCTTGCGTGGGAAAGTCATGAAGCTTCTTGGCATTCATTCACCCCACCCATATTAGGACTCCTAGCAAAACTTCAGTGTCGTCATTCCAGCCCCTCTTGGAAAGTAAAATTTTAGCTCTGGGTCCCGGCAACATTGAGATAGAAGCACTACAAATACATCTTTGTGTTTAATCTTTGAGGTTCATTTTATCATTTGGCCCATACAGGCGTACAACATAGCATAAAACAATACAGACAAATTGAGGCGCATTTTAAATAAGAATAAAAATAAGTAGGTAAATAAACAGAAAAATCCTGTTGGCCTGTAAGCTGCGATACCATCTTCCAGATGGCAGCATTAAAAGCAGATGGTGGAGAGGATGGGAGGAGGTAGGGTTATGTTGTGAGCTCTCCTGATGCGCTGCTTGTTGTATGTGGTTTGGATGGTGGATAATGAGGTCCTAGTGATGGACTGGGCAGTCTTCACTACCCCCTGTGGAACTCAGAGGCAATGCAGTTCCCATACCAGACTGTGCTGCTAGAGGCCAGAATACTGTCTATGGTACACCTAGAAGAAGCTGGTGAGGATGGGAGTGGAAATCCATCCCTTTTCAGTCTCCTCAGGAAGTGGAGATGCTGTTGTGCCTTTCAGCAGGTGGTTGAAATGTTCAGATCCAATGAGGACAGTTTATTGACCAGCTACTCCGATTTTACTGAATCCTGAACTGAAGTCAGTGAACTGCATTCTGACAAAACAATTTTAACTCAATGGGTCAGCACCAAATGTATAACAGCAGCAATGGTATCCTCTGTGGATATTTTGTGGCGATCGGCAGACTGATGCCGGTCTAATGATGTGTGAATTTCTTGAAGCACTTTTTAATGATTGGGATGACCATGACCTTGGGACCAGGGTGAGGATGTGGATTTGACGCACATGGGGTACAGTAACGTGAGTCAGGGAGGTGCTTAAGATGTTGGTGAAGACCTCCGCTAGGTCACAAAACACTCCTTTAGCAATTGGCTAGGAATACCGTGAAACCCTGAAACTTGTTGTGTGTTAACTCCCACCAGAGTTCTCCTCACATCAGCAAAGGACACTGACAGGAACTGATCGCCAGAGGAAGGTGCTGCTTTCTTGGCTGGGGTGGGGCTGATGGCTTCAAACTGACATAGATTTAGCACTTTGGGCATGAACACAATCTCATCATCGATATTGTTCCCATGTCTCATTCAATGCTTTTCTGATTTTTTTGCTGTCATTAATTATTCTCTCTCTCCTCTGGTTGTTGCCCAGTTTCATTTAAACCTGCTCACGTTTGCCTGCTATTAAAGTCCTCAATTTCAGGCCAGTCTGTCTTAACCACCTTCTTTCAAAAGCTCTGCTACATGTCGTCATAACTAGTTATCTCTATTTTGTGCCCAGAATGATTTCCTTGATGGTTATCAGTATGGACTGAAGGTCATCCGTTCCACTGAAACTGCCCTTCTTGTAGGGTCACAAAAGTGCTTTACTCTGCTGGAGCCTCTTTCTTCAGCTGTCATTCTGCTGGACCTATCTGTCAACCACTGGACCCTGCTTTTCTCCCTTGGTCAACTTAGAATCAAAAGATCCTCAAAGTACATTTTTATGGCCCATGTGCACATTTCAAGCCAAATGAGAAAACCCATTGCTGGCAGATGCTGTCACCACTTGGCCTGACTTTATCATTTAATTTAATCGCAATGGTGGATTGTAATATAAGGGTAAATGATATTAAAAGACTGATGACATTCATGCATAAACTTCCTGAAACATCTTGATCTAGAACTTATGTTGCAGTGATGTCAGTGTTTACTTGACTGAGACCTGCAGTGTTGTGATACCTGTTTGGGTTAAAAATGGTTCAGGCCTTTACAGAACGGAGGCTGTAAAGGTTTGATACTCTTTTGCAGAAGTGTGACGTGGATGTAGGCAGATGGTGTGTTTGCAGGTTACTATGTGAATCCCACTGGTGACCCATCTACGAGCAGTTTCACAGATGATTCCAGAATAGGTTTTGGACCACCGCAACCCTAATGTGGATAATCAGTTATAAATGGATGGATGGATCAATATGTGAAGCCTTGAGTACATTAGTAAGTGTTGTGACTTGCAAATATTTAAAGTAAAAAGTATGGAGGAAGCATTTTCTCCCCCAGCTAAAATATATGGCAAGGCAACAGGATTACAGACTGTGTCACAAGACAAAGGGTTTTGGTTTTTTTAGTTGAGGAAGGTGGGGGAGGGCCAGCCTTCGGCCCTATCAGTGATTACCGGACTCCAGAATTTAATCCGGATCACTTTTCCCATAAGCCAGCTAGAGAACCCATTTCATGAATCCAGACAAATTCATACATACACTTATATTTTCTGCTCACAGAGTCAATTATAAAATATCCTTTCAAGTGAATTGTTTAGAGCTAAAAGATTAAATGTAAAAAAGTATATAATTTTTTTCCAAGTATTTACTTCCTTATCATTATCTCTGTTTCGGAATTATACAGTAAACACTTCCAAGTAGCAAACAAATTAGTTTATAATTTTTCTACTCGAGACTACATATTTTAATATTTTCAGTTTTCATAATAGTCTGATAACTTTAATTTCTTTAAAAATGAGAAGCGAACTGTTAAGCGATGCTGCAGCACTAATGAACACTATCCCACATAATGTGTTTATGATACAATACAAACCTCTTAAACTACACGATAATGGCAACTATAAATATGAATCTCATGGAAACCATAATGGCTTTTTAATACATGCATCTGGCGTTGTGCGCATGAACAGCCTCATCTAGGAAAATCATTTTAATTGCATTTTTTTATTCGTTTTGTCGAGTGTTGTGTCCGGCTTGTGCTGGCTTGCTGGTGCATTCACCAAGGATTTCACATGTAGATATTAAATGCGGTGAGAGTCTTTGCTTGGGACATGGGCGATGTGCACTTCACCGGAACGTTACGAGGCGCAGACGACTTTAGCAGAATGGAAACTGTTTGAGCAGCATCCTGCGGGATATTAAAAAAACAATAATCTCAGCTCTGCATTTGTTAAAATTAACACATCACACCTAATAAATGCTGCAGTAAATTATATAGAGAATTCCAGAGTGGCTGTCATGCTAAAAACATGCACTGGATTTGCTGTGTCAGTTTATTTCCCCCGCCCTGTGGTTTTGGGGAATGCACCGCAGCATTAATGCTGTTGTGAGTTCATTTTCCCCTGAACTTTGTGCTGTTCAGCTTGGCCTTCCATGCATCTTTTTTCAGGTTTTGCATCATTTACAGTACGCAACCCGGAGGAAAACGCTTCCGTTCAAGTTTCCATTTTACTTCTGAATACTTCTAACCCTTCTGACAATACAGCGGTCATTTGAGTCAGCTAAGCACCCACGTTTAGATCAAAAAGCTGATTTTCCTCCAAGTTTCAGAGAAAACTACTTGTGCAACACTTAAAGTACACTACACGTGTATAAAATCTGCTTCCTTCCTCAGCCAAGTCGTGCTCTACCTTGGATCCTGGTCTGTGATGTTAACATTTTCCTAGAGGACTTTAGTGCTTCTATTCAGAAGCTGTTGATTCAGCTAATAACTGCAGAATAGAATTAGCTAAAGGCGTGATGTACCCTCTCACCTGGTGTTGCGGGTGTCAGTCAGATGCTAATGAATTAATGATTTAAAACCTTCAGGAGAAATGTCGAAGAATCAGAGTCCAACATCACCTTTCATGAACACGGTTGAGTGTTGCTAAAACACGTAGGCCGTAATACAGTGTGAGCGTTATTCTTCTTAAGAGATGATGCTTGGGCTCAGCTTTGTTGAAGTCAAACGCGGCAAAGCCAGAATATTGTAAATGTTTGCAGCTCCTTTCATATTTGTGGATATACTCTGGATATAGAGAAATGAAACAGCTGACATTTTGTGCTTCTGTATTTCTCAGTCTTTAATGAGTATTGACTACCTTTCTGCGGTTAGTTACTGAGGATGAAACCGTTTTTGAGTTGCATTTCTTCTGATGTTTAGGGGACCTCTGGGACTCCAGAAAAGTTGCTGTTGAACACCTTCCCCATGTATGTTTAGAATCAGTATGAACTGAGAAGTAGCATTGTGGTAAGCGGGAAGGGAGAAGTCTGTCTAATGAAGCTTCAGATCACTTAGCGAATTCACAGATCCCAGCGGGACTTTTGAGCCACTGCCGATTATCCACTTGCCAGGCAGCAAATTGCTTTTGGCCACCATCTGAGCACTTGGCTCATTTTGTCTGCAGACCCCAGATACTACTGTTGTTTTTTGGATACCAGCTGCAAAACTGCCTTGATTGAATAATAAAGCACAGACTTCTAATGTCTCAAGAGTTGCATTGCTATTTTTTTTTTTTTTTTCATGCAGCATGATGGGATATTGAGTTGTCTTTGGGGTCTTTATGTTGCAAGACCTTAGCTAAGCCAGATGGAGAAGAAGCAAAACGTAAGTCACCCACCACACTATACACCGATCAGCCACAACATTAAAAGCAGTGAAAGATGAAGTGAATAACATTGATTATTTTGTTACAATGGCACCTGTCAAGGGGTTGGGGGGATGTATTAGGCAGCAAGCGAACAGTCAGTTGTTGAAGTTGATGTGTTGGAAGCAGGAAAAATGGGCAAGCGTAAGGATCGGAGTGACTTTGACAAGGGTCGGATGGTTGGACGACTCCAAAACAGCAGGTCACGCTTGTGGGGGGTTCCCGGTTTGTAGAGGTTAGTACAATACCTACCAAAAGTGGTCCAAAGAAGGACAACCGGTGAACTGTCGACAGGGTCATGGATGCCCAAGGCTCACTGATGCATGTGGGGAGCGAAAGCTAGCTCATATGGTCCGATGCCACAGAAGAGCTACTGTAACACAAACTGCTGAAAACCTTAAAACTGGCCATGATAGAAAGGTATCAGAACACACAGTGCATCGCAGTTTGCTGCATATGGGGCTGCGTTGCCAGAGACCGGTCAGAGTCATGCTGACCCCAATCCACGATCGAAAGTGCCTACAATGGGCACGTGAGCAATGGAAGAAAGTGGCCTGGTCTGACGAATCACATTTTCTTTTACGTCATGTAGATGGCTGGATGCGTGTTTGTCGTTTACCTGGGTGAAGAGACTCCAGCAGGATGCACTATGAGAAAAAGGCAGTGTGATACTCTGGGCAATGTTCAGCTGGGAACCCTTGGGTCCTGGCATTCATTCGGATGTTACTTTGACATGGACCACCTACCTAAACCCTTCATGGCAACGGTATTTCCAGATGGCAGTGGCCCTGCCCACTGCAAAAATTGTTCAGGAATGGTTTGAGGAACATGACAAAGAGTGTTGTCTCTTTGTGTTGTCTTGGCCTCCAAATTCCCCATCTGTGGGATATGCTGGAAAAACAAATCTGATCCATGGAGACCCCACCTTGCGACTTCCAGTACTTAAAGGATCTACTGCTAACATCTTAGTGCCAGATACCACAGGACACCTTTAGAGGTCTTGTGGAGTTCATGCCTCGATGGGTCAGAGCTGTTTTGGTAGCATGAGGGTGATGATTGGTATATGGCAAAAAGTATGTGGACTGAGTTGCACCCATACTGCATACAAATACATTCTAGACAATTCTGTTCTTCCAGCTTTGTGGCCACAGTTTGGGGGAGCTCCTTCCCTGCTCCAGCATGACTATGCCCCCCCAGTGAAAAGCCTTCCCAGGAGGAGGAGGCTGTTATAGCAGTAATGGGGGGGGGGGGCAACTACATATTAATGTCCATGAGTTTGGAATGAGAGGTTCAACAACAACATATGGGGGGGTGATGCTCAGGTGTCCACACACTTTTGGCCATAATTTGGCTAAGATATTTTCAAAGGCTCAACAAGTTGTTTCTCAATTACAAGTACAATGATTTGCTGATATTTACCTGGAAAATAGAGAACAGGTGGCCTACTGGATGGAGATGTCATGCTGCAGTTCAGGGATCCAAGTTCATGTGTCTCGTTTTACTCCAGAACCTGTGATGAAGATGCTTAACCTGAACTAACAGAATAAGAATTACAGTGCTGTGCTAATGGGTAAATCACCAGTCAGATCATCAGTCAGAACCTTGTGTACAAGCATTGCAAGTCAACCCAGAGGACTAAATCAGTGAAAAGAATTAATAATAATCATAAAATGTTTAGACTTGATATTTGGACAGTGAAAAATCTGTTCTCCCACATAATTAGGAATCAGCAAGGTAGCCGCAAACTCCCCATTTAGCTTCTGGGAAGCATGGTTTACATCCTTGTGGCCTATAAATCTGTAGTAAATGAAAACACTGCAAATAATAGCATCATATTATGAGAGAGAAGAGTATACAGCATTTGTGCTCTGTTCTATCTGAACACTCACACTTGCTTTAGGTCACCTTTTGTTTGTTTCTGCTAACAGAATGAGGATTTAATAAGGTTTGTTTCCTGCCTGTGTTAATGAAAATGAACTCCTTAGAGAAAACTTTTAGGATTTATAAAGGCCAGAGTAAACTGAGATATGCAGATATAATAAGACCCAAATTAACTTCTCTTCCAGCTTCTTGTTGTTTGTTTATGCCTGGTGAGACAGCATTTCAGACTGATAAAAAAATAAAAATGTATTTGAGCATTAAGCATTTTATTTTTTAAAGCTCTACAGAAAACAGTTGATTTACTCTGGATGGGTCAGTCTGCTCATTGTGCACAGGTTAGGTTAGGTCCTAGAGGACCTGAACAACCAGGCGGTATTGACTGCAGGGGTTTGTAGCACAAGCCAGTTTGTAGCAGGACTCAGGAATGGACCGATTCTGCTTCAAGGAGTTCTGAGCTTGCCGGAATGGTGCTAAAGACGATTAAATCCCATGTGGCTGTTGGGCATCACGTGTGCTTGAAATTTCAGTGGTACAGCAACATGGCTCGAGGCAGAGCTTTTAACTTCAGCTTGAGGTGACCAATATCTGGAACTACTTCAGAGGATGTTATACAGTCACTGTCATACCTTTGAACCAGTTTGCTGAGTCCATGCACTCACAGAGGGGCTAGAAGGTCAACAAGGAAATGCAAATTAAATGACCACAGCAATGTGCAAAGAAACAAGTAAAGAAATACAAAAAAATCTATATTCCTCTGACAGGAGTAACAGTGTTAGGGTTTGGGGAATGAGGATAAGCACAGCAGTTGTTACCTCTTGTTATTTGCTGTACTAAATCTTATTAAAAAAATAGCAAAATACTATCCCTGACAGCAAACTTATATATTGATCAGAAAAACCAATATGTTAGTTTCCTATTAAGATTTTTATTTTGTGGTTATTTGTATTTTTTACTTTCAATTTGAATGCCTGCATAGATTATTATGCTCAGTTTTCTTTATTATATGTACTTCTTCATGTATGTATATATGTATTTCTTCCATTGTGTTTGTTATATGAGTATTTATGTTTTTTGATTGTCAACATATGAGGGGTGATCAAAAAATACAACGATTGTTTTTTAAGTTCCGGAAATTAAATAATACATATTAGAATCAGAATCAGAATTATTTGGCCAAGTATGCTTACACATACAGGGAACTTGGCTTTGGTTTCCATTGGCTGTCAGTGTACATACGATAACACAACATACACTATATGGACAAAAGTACCGGGACATACCTCTTAATTATTGAATTCAGGTGTTTCAATCAGACCCATTGCCACAGGTGTATAAAATCCAGAACCTAGCCATGCAGTCTCCATTTACAAACATTTGTGAAACAAAATGGGTCATTATGAAAAGCTCAGTGACTTCAAGTGTGGTACTGTGATAGGATGCCACCTTTGCTGTAAGACAGTTTGTGAAATGTCATCCCTGTTGGATATTCCACGGTCGATTTTAAGTGGTATTATTGGAAAGTAGAAGTATTTAGGAACAACAGCAACTCAGCCACAAAGTGGAAGACCATGTAAAGCCATAGAGCAGGGTCAATGACTGCTGAGATGCATTGTGCGTAAAAGTCACCAAAGCTCTGCTGATTCCATAGCTGAAGAGTTCCAAACTTCCATTGGCATTAATGTAAGCACAAAAACTGTGTTTCCATGGCTGAGCAGCTGCATACAAGCCTCACATCACCAAGTCCACCAAGTGTCGGATGGAATGGTTTAAAGCGCACACCGCCACTGGACTGTGGAGCAGTGGAAACGTGTTCTATGGAGTGACAAATCACGCTTCTCTGTTTGGCAGTCAGATGGGCGAGTCTGGGTTTGGCAAATGCCGGGAGACCGTTACCTGCCTGACTGCATTGTGCCAACTCTGAAGTTTGGTGGAGGAGGGATAATGGTGTGGGGCTGTTTTTCAGAGTTTGGGCTAGGCCCCTTGCTTCCAGTGAAGGGCAATCTTAATGTTTCAGCATACCATGACATTTTGGACAATGCTATGCTTCCAACTTTGTGGAAACAGTTTGGGGAAGGCCCTTCTCTATACCAACATGGCTGTGCCCCACTGCACAAAGCAAGGCCCAAAAAGACATGGTTGGATGAGTTTGGTGTGGAAGCACTTGACTGACCCGCACAGAGCCCTGATCTCAATCCCATCGAAAACCTTTGGGATGAACTGGAACGGAAATTGCGAGCAAGGCCTTCTTGTCCAACATCAGTGCCTGATGTTATAAATGCTTTACAGAATGAATGGGCACAAATTCCCACAGAAACACTCCAAAATCTTGTGGAAAGCCTTCCAAGAAGAGTGGAAGCTGTTATAGCTGCAAAGGGGGGACCAACTCCATATTAAAGTCTATGTATTTGAATGCAATGTCATTAAAGTCCCTGTTGATGTAATGGTCAGGCATCACAATACTTTTTTCTATATACTGTACATACCACATGTGCAAAAGATGCATGGCAGTGCAGGAGAATACAAATAGAGTGGCATGCAAAAGTTTGGGCACCCCTGTTCAAGATTCCTGTTACTGTGAATAGTTAAGTGAGTAGAAGATGAACTGATCTCCAAAAGGCATAAACATAAAGAGGAAACTTTCTTTTCAGCATTTTAAGCAAGATTAGTATATTATTGTTGTTTTGCACAATTCTAGAGTGAAAAAGGAAAGGAGCACCATGCAAAAGTCGGGCACCCCAAGAGATTTGAGGTCTTTGACAACTTTTACTAAGATCACAGACCTGAATTAGTTCATTAGGGTTATGACTTGTTCACAGTCATTGTTAGGAAAGGGAAGATGATGCAAATTTCAAAAATTTATAAATACTCTGACTACTCAAACTTTGACCCAACAATCAGCAGCCATGGGTTCCTCTAAGCAGCTGCCTAGCACTCTGAAAATGAAATAACTGATGCTCAAAAAGCAGGAGAAGGCTGTAAGAAGATAGCTAAGCATTTTCAGGTAGTTGTTCCTCAGTTTGTGATTAAGAAATGATTAAGAAATGGCAGTTAACAGTAACAGTGGAAGTCAAGTTGAGGTCTGGAAAACCAAGAAAACTTTTCTAGAGAACTGCTCCTAGGGTTGCTAGAAAAGCAAACCAAAACCCCCGTTTGACTGCAAAAGACCTTCAGGAAGATTTAACAGACTCTGGAGTGGTGGTGCCCTGTTCTACTGTGTAGTGACACCTGCACAAATATGACCTTCATGGAAGAGTCATCATAAGACAACTTTTCTTGTGTCCTCACCACAAAATGCAGCATCAGAAGTTTCCCAATGAACATCTAAACAAGCCTGATGCATTTTGAAAACAAGTCCTGTTGACTGATGAAGTCAGACTTTTACTTTTTGGCTGCAATGTGCAAAAGTATGTTTGGAGAAAAAAGGATGCAGAATTCCATTAAAAGAACACCTCTCCAACTTTTAAGCATGGAGGCGGAAAGATCATGCTTTGGGCTTATGATGTAGCTAGTGGCATGGGGAACATTTCATTGGTAAAGGGGAGAATGGATTCAAATAAATACCAGAAAATTCTGGAGGCAAACTTCACACTGTCTGTTAAAATCAGAAGATGAAAAGAGGATGACTTGTACAACAGGATAATGATCCAAAACTCACCTCAAAATCCACAATGAATTACCTCAAGAGGCACAAGCTGAAGGTTTTGGCATGGCCCTCACAGTACCCCGACCTAAACATCATCAAAAATCTGTGAATAGACCTCAAAAGAGCAGTGCATGCAAGACAGCCCAAGAATCTCACAGAACTAGAAGCCTTTTGCAAGGCAACATGGGCAAAAATTCCCCAAATAAGAAATGAAACACACTTAGTTGGCTAAAAAAAGCATTTACAAGGGGTAATATTTGTCGAAGGGGATGTTACTAAGTACTGACCATGCAAGGTGTCCAAACTTCTGCTTGAAGTCCTGTTCCTTTTTATTTTGAAACTATAAAAGATGGAAATAAAAAAGTAACATTCCTTAAAATATTTTAAAAATGTGTCATCTTTAACTTAATGCCTTTTGGAAATCAGATTGTGTTTTACTTGCTTAGCTATTGACAGTAACAATTTTAACCAGGGGTGCCACAACTTTTGCATGCCACTGTAGATATTATAAAGAAGAATGAATAATATAAGGAATAACAAATATTATAAGGGATTATTACACAACTAATAAGCAATCAGCTGTTCATGAACTAACAGTGTGCAAAAAGAAACTGTTTTTGTATCTGTTACATTTTAACCGTTATAAAAAGTGGAATGCATACCTCTTACATTTTTCAGGTAATTTTAAATTATAAATGAATTTTAAGTCAGTAAAAACAATGTTTGCAACTTAAAAACAGTACCTTCAAATCAAAGCAGCATAAGATGAGTAACTGAGAACATAAAACACACCAAAACCAATTTACTTTCAGTGCCTTTCTCTGTCCAACCTGTCCAGCTCAAACAATATGAACTTATTTTCATTTTATGTACAATTGCTTCAAACTGCTTGAGATGCCTCTGTTTGTAATTTACATAAAGTCTACATGCATGTGTTATTTTTATTGTCTTCTCTTGTTTTTTTTTTTTATGTGTGCTGTGTTATTAGTGGGAGGAGGTGGTCCTGTATACAAGTCAAAAGCAGTTAAAGGCAACATTATTAATATTACCATTAATCATTGTTTATGTGACTTTTCTTCTTTTGTTTATACACTGGGAAACTTAAAATGATTTACCAGTTTCTACAACTGAGTAATTTTTACTGTATCAGCTCAAAGTGGGTACCTTGATCAACCACCTGCTGCCATTTAAAAATATATATATATATATATTTACCCATTTACACAACATGGTACTGTTTTGCTTAAACACAAATTGTGCACTGCAGTCCAGGGAATCCCTGGGAGCCCTATCAGACATCTCAGTTCTCAATGCCACTGCTTAAATAGCCAATTTAAATCCTAGGTTCAGTTTTCCTGTGATCACCAGCAGTTTGTCTTCATAAAGTTGGTGGCTCCATCACCCAGAAATTTCAGCATACAGGTAGCCCATTTTATGGCCTTAATTTGTTCTTGAAGAACACAGTTTGAAACTGTATGCAAGGAGACTATTTTACATTATTTTAAAGATGGAAAAATTAGTAATGTGTTTCCAGCTCAACCCCAAACCAACTTTCTCAGATTTCACAAAAACAGTGCAAACACATGTTGAAGCATATGTAGCGCAGCACATTGCAGCTCAAACACACATAGGGCATAGTGCTGCTTAATTTATAAGATTCAAAAAGAGACTGCACAAATGCTTATAAGCAAAGCGAATATGAGACATGAGACTATAAGGCTGTCAGCAAAGTGTGTCCTTTATAGGTTACTGTGTTACATTGCAAAGTGGTCCAGAGACAAGCTATTCACCCCACATGTGAATTTCTTGATTTCTTCCAGACGAATTTCTGGTGCTGCGTTGCAGTTCTACATTATAGCGGGGCACCTGTTGACCAAACCAAGAGCTGATATTAAAAGATAAGCTTTATTAAAGCAAAATTGCATAACCCGGGGCTATGTAAACCTTGGTTTACCTGTATAATTTTTAAATGTTTTATGCACATTAGCAGAATGTCTTCTATCGAAGATCTCCAGAGAAAACACTGCAAAAAAGAGTGTATTAACTGGGCGCAGGAAAAATGAGTCCCACCGCTAAAGGCAGAAAACTAAAGGTGAGTAATTCCAACTTAACCACACCACCAACATGAAAAACCTGGGGTGACATTTCATCAGCTGCTGTCATGCCTCCACCAAACGGAGGGGTAATTGCCTTAGTTTATGTGTCTGTTTCCATCCCCTCTGCCATAATGCAAGGATAATGACGGAGCAAAGACTTCTAGGTTCACTTTTATGGCAAAAGCTTGATGGCTGCTGGGAGACCACTGTTTTGCTGCAGTGAGTCTGGAAGATCTGAGTTGCATTAAAATTTTAATAGAAGACATTCTTCTAGAGTAGTGCACCGTGTTAAAGGAAGTATGCAAGGGGTTTTGGGGGTTCCAGCAAGGTGCCCATCTTCTTAGGAGTGCACAGAAGCTAATGGATCTGTTTAATTTGGACAAGCACAGGGCCAATGCATCATCTTCTGCTACAGCTGACCATACACAAATGCTCACAGCTAAATTTGTGTGTTTGTATAATAACTAAGGTCAATATAAATTATGTTTGTATATTATTTTTATGTTTCCTTCCAAGGACAGAAATAGATCTCCAACTGATGAAGAAACAAAGCTATCAAAGCCTTATTGCCCCATACTCAAAACAGCCTTTAGGTGCAAGTTGTACTCACACTTTTATAAAACTGGACATTGCACTTTCCTTTGCTACAGATCTTTTTTTTTTTGTTTTTGCACATTTATGTTTAAAATATTATCAATTCATTTCACTGCATACTGTATATATTTGAAAATTAAAATGCAGTTATACTTCCCTGCATCGATTGCCTTTGTGCACTAGACAACATCAAATTACCAAATAGGTTTTTTTTTCCACTTGTATTCAGAAATATAGATTTTTAAATCCATTTTTGGTGTCCACTTGAAATAGATAGCATTACAAAAAAAAAAAAAAAAAAATCTAATATTAAAAAAGCCAAACTGGCTAGTGTAGCTTGATTTATAACTTATGGTGTAAAGTTTGTACACTGAGCTCCTTGCACTGATTTACACTTTTCACCACCTGTTGCTGCCTAAAACTAAGCAGAAACTGAATTTGAGTAGAAATGTGACCACAAGCACTGGTTTAGCAGCTTACCTGTCCAACTATGACAGTTAATTCAGACAATTGTGCCAAATCCTGGATCTATGATTCTCTTGACTCTGAGTACAGCATCGCTTTTTTAATCCCAACGTCAGTGTCCAGAATTATTTCATTTGTTCATAAAATGTTTACCTTTTTTTATTACTCCACATATTGCTGCTGCACAGAAACACAAACATGTACAGTAGCAATGAAAAGTGGTAAATGAAGACATACACTTCTGAGTCAGAAGGTAGATGCGTAGACCAGATTCGGAGAGCCAACCCAAAAGTGGCAGCAAGTCACCACTTCCTCTCTGGGTCTTGGTGCTCCAGTAATGATGGATGTTCCTTGCTTTGTAGATGCTTTTATGAAAAATGCATTTCAAACCTGCTTTGAGCAGAAATTAGTAGGAGAACTTATTATGAACTGAAATGCCATGTTTACTTAAAATACAGTAATTTACCTAGGATGGTCAGATTTACTCTGGATCTTATTAGAAAATGAAGCAGCATTCAGTGTTTCTGGCCAAATTACAGCATCCACCACCTTTGCCTTTAAAGCAGAACTAATGACTCCTCCAGACTCCTTTTCCAACCCATTCTTTGGTCCCAAATGAGTGCACTTTTGCCTTATTACTGTTCTCGTTTCTTCAGAAGGTCTCGAGTTACTAAGGAGATGCTGAGCAATTTTCACAATGTAGCCATAGAAAAGTCTGTCTGAGAACTTGAGGTTTCCAGGTGTTGGGAAAAGTGCTGAACGAAGAAACTCAGGGTCCTTCCTTTGCATCCTCGTCCTCATTATAAGCTCTCTACAAAGTGGGATGTTAGACAGCTAAAAAGATAATTATGACAGGAATATAAAGGAAAAGGAGGCACATATGAGAAGTTCTGGCTGTGACCCTTGGAAAGCAATGCCAGCTTCATAAAAACCTCAGTATCTCTTGTTTCTGGTTGGAAGCTGTGGAAATTCTCCGCTTTTCACCCAATTTCCAACCAATGAGCTCAATAAACAAGTTACATTAAATAAAGAGTGATAGTGGGGAGCATCACAAACAAAAAAAGAAACTCTGTGTTGCGGATCCAAATTCTTATCTCACACGGTTTTCTAAAAGCATTTATGAATGACACGGACGCAGTTTACCAGCTCCATCATCAGCTTCCCGATTACCCAGTTGGAGTCGTTCATGGCCCTTAGCACCCGTCATGAGTGGACCAACTTATTTGTGGATGAACTGAAAGGTCACCAAGCAGCATGTACAATAATAAGTGCATATATTTAACAGTGAGAGTGCAATACAAACACAAACCCCACAGGTAACAAATAAATAAAACAAAAAGAAGCCTAACTAACCAAACTTCTTATATCCCGCAACAACCTAACTTTAAAAGCAAAAAATAAATAGGGTTACAAAAGCCAACACAGTCTTCTGAAGTCTAACCCACTACTCTGCTAACTCCAAATCAAACACATAAACAAACAAGCTGCATGCCCGCGACCGCCTAAACAAATAGCAAAGATCTCGTATTTTTTAACAGATTTTGTCAAGTCAACCATTAGCTCTGTAGTTCCTCCATTCTTTCTCCTGTTAATCTATTTAACATCGAAGCTGACAACCACATGGTAGTGTAGAAGTAACCATAAGTAAGTACCTTGTATCCAAAATAACTGCCTCTTCATTTTCTTTAGCACAACTAACTCGCCAATTTACTTGTGACCTTGGCTGAGCCCTTACCCTGCATCCCCACCATTGGAGAAAAATACTTAGAAGGGATGTCGGCATGATTAATGTTTCAATATCGTCCGGCATCTTCTTACAAATCCAGAGCTGCCTCGGTTGCCATGGCACGCCTATCTCACGACCGGTCCAAGCCTGACTGCGGTAATTTGAACAGAACAAAATTTAAAGAGTTAGAAAAAGGTCGTATACCAGTTTACCAGGTAGAACCCTCTTAAAGACAGACAAAAAAAATACATCTGCAGACAGGTAGTGCCTCTGTGAGCAGAGGACTACAGAAATCCCTTTGGCTTATTCTACTAAAAAGGTGGGAGAAAATCAATAAAATGAGCAGAAGAAAAGAGAAGACATTCCCTCAACAGGCTCTCATTTTCCTGATGCTGGACAGCAATGGCCTCAATCTAAATAAAAGCAGCGGAGTGTGGAGAAGCTGGCATGAGCCGATTGCGCTTGTGCCCTCAGCAAGGCCTCTGTAATGAAGAGGCTGCTCAAGTGAGATAAACAACTCAGAAAACAGAGGAACAACAGCAAATGCTGGAGGACAGGGGGAAACAGAGGAAGATTTTTAAATGTGAAAAAATGTGCAAGAACATTCATTTAGAACAGACAGACAGACAAATAGACAAGGCTTTCCTCTTGCTATTGGTTACCACTGGCATTCAAAAATGTGAAAATGTGAATTGAATAGAGGCAGTCCCACATTCCCATGCTGTTTTCATCTCCTTTAGTGTTACCCAGCAGCTGGGGCTGGAAATACAGATTGCTTTAATTCTGCAACAGACTGACATGTTAGAAAATGGATAATAAAATGTATTTTAAAAATAAACAAACACACCTGGCCTTTTACTCAAAAGTAAACAAATACACCTGCTTTCTGAGTTCCCAATATAACAGCAGTATATGTTAATACCCATTTGGGTATCCGAATCCAGAAGTCTCGGCATAATGGGTTCTGTCCCCTTGTAAATGCCGAGCCACATCAGAGAAATTGCAGGAAATGGGTGTAACTGCAAGGGTGATATCAGGTAGAGTCACTGAGCCCAGCTTCTGTGTTCTCAGTCTTTGCTTCATGTAGCCTGGGTTCAAACACAGTTTGCACTTTGTCATTTCAGTCACTTCTGTTTGTGGGTGAGCCCCCCAGTAACAGCCATTACTGTAGGCACATTTTATTGTTTTTTTCTATTTTATATTGCTTACATTACGTCATGTTTTCAAATAAATTTGACAGTTTTTGAGTAATTTTTGTTGCCAATACTGCTTACAATAAGCAATGAAACATACCATATGACTTAAAATAAAAAAATTATGTACAGTCATTTTTCTTAGCCAGTGTCACTCGCCATTGTCCTTCCAAGTTGATAAAGATGTCCTTGAGAATTAAGCCAGTGGAGCTGAATCTAAAACAATACTACTGATGTTGTGGACCAGATGTGGAGACAGAGCACAATTTTACTGTGGCTGTCATACTCCAAGCCGGGAAGCTGTAGCATCACTTCTTTTGAATGTCACCGAATTTTGCATATTTATGACCAACACATAAACCTTTTACATGACTTTCATGACTTTCAACAGTCAGCTTTTCCTTTGAATAACAATTCAAATATTATTTGCTGATTGCCAGACTCAGCTGTTTATTAGCATAAAGTATTTTTTTAATACAATTGGTTAAAGTAGAAGAAAATAGTTTTTTTTATGAATAAAAAGAGATCTCAGAAATGTTATACTAAGGGAAGCAGTTACCAATCTTTAAAATTAGATTAAATTTAGTTAATTCGGTTTAAAACCATTTAAAATGAGCTTTTTAAACTGGATGCTGGTGGCAGTGGCTGGCATGGAAACCAAATGCTGTGCACTTTTTTTGCATTCTCTTAAACAGGTCTGGAAAAGGTCCTCAAATGTGTTCCATATCAATATGGCCAAAGATTTTTAAAAACTTCACAGATAGCCAGGGAAGCAAACAGATAAATGTTGGATCAAATCGTACCAAAACTCACATCTGACTATATGAATACAGTAAGTCCAAGTTGAATGAGGGTGTTTGGAAAAGTTACAGGGAAAAGGATATGATGAGCAGTGACCAGAAGGATGGACTTGTCATCACAGTGAAAATGAACTCAAAGATTTCAGCTGCAAGGACTCAAGTGATTAGACAGAAATTTCAAGACAATAGGGTGTGTAGCCCAGTTTCGAGTAAAGATGTTTCTTTTGTACGTTGGCTTCAGCCCTCGCTTTTGTTTCACTGGTTGTAGCTGTGTGTGGTTGTGGCTGTCGACAGCAGTGCCATTGAACTATCAGACACAGAAAGAGATTAAAAGCCGAGGAACTGGACACTTTGAGTGACAGGTAGTGTGGCGATAGTGGCACTCACTGATGTTCCTGCATCTGCCATCCTTATCAACTTGGCCTTTCAGTCAACCAAGAGCTTGAGGTTGCTGAATAGCTGCTGTTCAAACCTATTGCATTTCCCATGCATTTTGAGCCCTGTGTCGGTGTTTGATAGTCACTTAAAGGCCAGCACTTAGGGTTTTTGTGAAGGAGAGCCAACTTCCTTTGCCAGGGGAACAGAAGGCACATTGGGATCCCAACATCTCCAACTGATTTCACTTCATAAAATGGGGTTGCATCAGGATGACAAAAAGACCGTTTAACATACCTCTGTAAGTTGATTTATATTGTTTGCCATCTCAAGCTTCTTCTGAAAGGTTCTCTGTTCCTCTGTCAATAGCTAAGATGTCCTGTTGGAGACTTTCCTCAAGCGCTACAGACGCTTCAACTTGGACAAAGGAAAACCAATTACTACACATTTACCACCAGCCACAGTCAAGATTATCAGACCTGCCATGCCTGGCAGCAGCCTCTGTGAGCCCAAATAGGAAGTGACCGCTTAAAACAGCCCAGAGGACATTTAATTTCACCTCACCAAAGGAAAGAAACATAGCCGGGGGGCACATGTTTGAAATGCTGCACTGAGCATCACAGCAGGCAGACTGGGCCATACAGGTTATCACACAGGTGAGCGGGAACTGCGATGATGACAAAAATGTCAGCCATGAGTTGCCCTTGGTGGCAAAAAACTTATCTTGTCACCTCATATCTCCCACAGTAAACTAGAGTTTATGAACATCCTAAATGCCAACTCTCATAGGGTGGGGGGTGCAGAATGATCAAACGAACAAAACCGAATAAATAAATAAAATAACAGAATGAACAACAAATAAAAACTGTGTATAATAAAAGCACTGCTAGAAAAGGACATACTGTCACTGATAACTAAGTTAAGGTTTCCCATCATACAAATAACAAAGTCATTCGTATAGACACATTTAGCTAAAGCTCTGTTGAAACTTAACCCTCAATGGCCTCAAAGTGCTGGAACTCTAAACCGAGTACAATAATTGTCTCCTGACGTGTTTATGGAAAGTCAGCCAGGTTTGTATGAATTGCCTCGAGAAGCTATTGCATGTCTAAATAAAACCCTTGCTTAATTCATCCACTCTTTATCTGATAGTGTTATTGTTATGAAAATGCATTAAAACACTGCATACGTGTACCTGCATTGCATGCATGTGTCACACCATAGTGTAATGGCTGAGTGAGGTGACCACTGTAAGACACTGTGTACTACGACATAATAGCAGCACCCCAACCTCCACACCAGCTAGCAACCATCTTCTCACATTCCACACAGTGTTAGTTGCTCTCATGGCACAGAATACTGGTGTATTTTAAAATGTTATGAACATACTTTACTTTTCAAAAAGAAACTTTGGAAAAGAACACAGCGGTGAATTATTTAATAATGGATAATACACTACACTGTGGCCAGAAATAAAACAAAATGGGTCAAAAACATCAACAGACATTTGAAAAAAGTTACTGCATGGTGAACTAAACACTGTCATGAGTAGAATCCCACTTACAAACGATACAGGGAGTTTATTTCCTTAGGGGACAATAACTGCATACAATGATATATTGTTTTAAAATTCAAGCAGGCCTGCTGACATCCAACCCAAAGGAAGCAAGTCTAAGTGTTTTAGTAGCACCTAAATTCATCCCTGATAAGATTTTATTTATTTGTATTTTTTTTTTTTAAATTTATTACCAAAGTACTGGTGTGATATGTCACCGTGGGCAGTAAATAGTGTTGTGTTTAGGACTGTTGCTTTGCTGTTAGAAGATTCCTCATTAAATCCCCCCACTTTAGTGCTCATGGTCAAGGTCCTTCTTTCATTTGTTTGTTTAGTTGAGGCCTTTATTTATCTCTGGACAATGTCAGCTGAGCACATTTGTAGTAGCACAATGCCTCTGCATTATTATGTACTGTCATTGTAAACGCCAACCACATTCAAACTTACATACAAATCTGAACTGCGGTTTGATTCAGCCGCACAAATTGCAGCCCCATTTAGAGTCGTAAACACATTTATTAGAGCTGGAATTTAGAAAATGGTCAATAAATCCATGTGGATAGACAGATGGGATGCAGAAGAGCTCACAGAAGAAGCCTAACCCGTGCTGCCACTATACACGTTGCTAATAAGGATCCTCTGAGGTTTTCCTACCCAGATTTACACACCAACACACTTCCTTGATTCATAGTCTCTTTCTTTTTTTATGCATCATAGGCAATTTATTATTATTATTATTATTATTATTATTATTATTATTGTTGTTGTTGTTGTTGTTGTTGTTGTTGTTGTTGTTGTTAACTGCAGAGCTTTTTATATTTAAACATTTCTAAGCAACTTATTATAACTTTTTTTCCATTTGGGCCATTTAAACACAACTGTCTGGGTTGAGTAACTTGCCTAGGTGAGAAGGCACACCAGAGACCAGGATTTAGAACAATAATGAAAGATCTGGAGAAGATCACCTGATGTGCTGCCATACCCATGGCAATAATGGTACAATTTAGTGATTTAGTGAGTCTGGGGTGATTTCAGTATCACAGTACCACCATATCGGTGTGGAAGCTGGGCATTGAAGAAGAAAGGACTGTGGTGCTTGGGGAGCTGTTAAAGGACACAACTGACAGATAGGAATGCAAACAGGTGGATGTTGAGTCAGATGAAACCAGAACTGTCAACTGAAGCAGAAATGATGAGCTTGACGTTATCTTACTTGAAAATTTTTTGTGGAGGCTGGGTTATCTCAGAAAGAGAGTGATGTAGGAAAAGCTGGAGGAATAAATAGAAGTGGACAACCAGATCAGTGGAGTCGGAGTGGCAGCGGACTCCCCTTCATCAAGAGGACAAGAGGAGAGAGAACATTCTGTAAAAGTATATGTTAGGTTCAAAAAGGCCAACACTGGCTTAAGGTACATACACTTGTGGCGCTGATACTGAACACTTATTCTATTTTTGACTTTTGTCGATGAGGATTGTACCACATTAAACGGTAACCAAAGAGGGAACACTGAGGCTCAAAGTGAGTCTCTCCATCAGTTCGCCCCCCCAGGCCATTAGTCAGATGCACTGAATATTTCATGCACTTTCACTGCTGCTCACGGCTGCTTCCTGTCACATATGGGGGTTTCCCAAGTCACAATTCTTGTGAATTCTGTATCCATATTGTTTTGTTTTTGCTCTTTCTTATGAGCTTTGGTGATTACTGTGAGGAAGTCTCCAGCTATTATCCAAAGAAGCTAAGGCTTTTTTTCTACATTTTTTTTGCTCCTGCTGGAAACTTGCTGCAAAGCTAATGGTTAAACTGGTTTATTGACTGATGAACTGTTCACCAAAGATGTGGACTGAGGCCCGGTGAGTTCCAGGCTGGGCAGTAGAGTCCCAGAATGGACACGCACTGCAGTCACAGTTACTTGCAACCTGCAGGGGTGTAACTACCTGCATTACATTTTTCATTTCCATCTTTTTATGGTGCTCACCATTTAAAGAAAATGAACATTAATGTAGTCTAAATGTAATAAATATAGAATTATGGCATGTAAAAGTGAGGACAGACCTTTTCCACAGAAGTTCACACAGATTCTGACAGTGGAAAAATGTGTGAAAATTACTTTTTTGTGTGTATTGTAATAATGTTTGGCTGAGTTTTGCAGTTATATAGGGTGTCCATGCACACACACACACACACACACACACACACACACACACACACACACACACACACACACAGGGATTTTGCAGAACCACAGAGCAAAACAAATATAGACACAAAGCAGAGGACCACCAGAGTTATAGTCAGAACCTTTCACACATGCATTGGGCTGGACTCTTCACACCATATATGGAACTCTGTTATGACCAAAAACACTTAGTTGCCATGACACCCCTACTAAAGCCTCTGCTGTGAGAGACAGAGAGACAGAAATCCTTCTTGGTGTACTTTTACCCATACCTGTGAGTTTCACAATGAAGCAATACTAATCCCTAATTCATGTGTAAGCATCCTCTTGTCAGAGATTATTTTATTGGATCTCACTATATGAAAATGAAGCTGAGACCAGCTTTCAAGTTAACACTCCTAAAAAAAACACTCTTGTGACACTCTTTCCTGTGGCCGGTAGCAGACGGTGAATCATCTCTCATCTATGTTTGTGAGGTGTAATTCATCACCTGGCTGCAATTCGTAAATATAATTATGCTGATGGAAGAAACCTGGGCAGAGAAGATGTTGGGTGAACATCAGCCAGTTTTTGCCACGTTCAGGCTTGTGCCCATCTCTGATCGCTTATCTGAAGGCAGCAAAAACCTGGACTTTTGTCTGATTTTTATGCTTTTAAAAAACCCCTGGCTGAGTTCTAACCTTTATGTCCCCCAGCAGGCCTGTAAACACAATTATAGTTTTTAAGAGCCCTTCTCTCCTCCTCCTCACATAACCCCAAAATAACTTTGAGTCACTATTGGTCATGAAAACTAAATGATTTAAGAGGCATCAATTGCAGGACATGGATGTGCACACAAAGCTGCTTAAAAATCTTTTTTTTTACTTTAAAAAGTAACAGGTGGCTCATAAGTTTCTGCTCTTCTTGGCCACCTTTCAACTGCAGTGCTTACCTATGTAAATGCAAATTGCCCAACATTGTAGGCTGTTAACTTTATATTCCTATTAATTTAGCTGATGTTTTTCTCCAAAGCAAAGTACACTGTTAAGGTGCTTGCAGAGATTTACCTATTTTCACAGAAGGATCATTTTTACTGAAGCAATTCAAGGTAAGTACCTTGATCAGGAATGTTACAGCTGGAAGTGAGATTTCAGCTGGCATCAGTCAAGTTCTTGGCAACAAGTCTAACCAATACACAAATTATACAGATATATAATTTATATAGAACTCCTCTGTTCATTAGGACAGATGAACAAAAAAACCCCTTTTCCTTGCACACAGTGTGCTGTCGGTCAACACCCCAGGGTCTGTTTTTGAGGCTTTTGAGCAGTGTCCAGGGTAATGGTCCCTGACAAAACCAGCAACAGAGTTTGAATCTCAATCTGAGCTACTGAACTATTAGAGACCACTTTCCCTGACTGAGATGCCCCTCCTAACTTGGATTTAACTGTTTGTGAAGGTCCTACTCAATTATGATGTGTCTGGATGCCCTAAAATGTGTCCAAGCTGAGAAAGATGGGGCTTGGCATGTATTCATCCTCAGACTTCTCACAGACTGTAGATGGCTGCCTATAGAGGACCTGTACTTCTAGTCAGTTAGGAAACAATTTTTATGGTTCATTAAATTATTTTTTCATAATATTCCAATTGAAAACCAAATCAAAAATAAACAACTCATGACTGCTTTAAATCCAGGCTTAAGACCCATTTGTTCAAAACAACTTACACATAACACATTTGCATATACATAACAGGTTATGTGTTCTCCATCCACTTATCATGTTCTTCTTACATCTTTGTAATTATTGAGCTGACTCTCTGTTTGTTTTGATGCACAACTTTTTTTTCAAACTACAAAATTTGACCTCAAATTTGACACACTGGAACTTCCCATCCCAAGGGAGGATTTTATCAGTCGAACTAACACACACACACACACACACACACACACACACACAGACAATGTATTAAATTCAACAAAACAAGAGGTAATACAATTTAGTCATATATAATTTGCCATTACTGTGTACACATCACTATGCCTGGTGTGTGTGTTGCTCTCAGTACCATTCACCACACATATTCAACCACATGAGCCAACAGCTATTAAATGTGGGCAAATGAAATTGTAAAAATTAATAAGAAATTATACATCATACACACACACACACACACACACACACACACACACACACACACACACACGGCACTGCACACATTAGGGATATACAAGGTGGTAAAATTTAGTTTCATATTTTATATATACTGTACATAACTGTGTTTTTCCTTTTCACTTGACTTTGACTGATCATGTCACTCTGTGGTGTTCACCTGTCTGACAGCACTAACAATACTTTCTGGAGTTTGAAGTATTCGTCTGGTCATGTGTTTGGACTGATGCTTATTTTACAGTTCATTGAGCTTGAAGTCCACTTGAGGGCTCACACCTTCCATTGAGTGATGCGCTTGAATAAAGTAGAGGTGGGGGGGGGTAGACTTACTAAAACAGCGCCCAAAGTAAGTGGAAGTAGGTGAGTGCTTGTTATTGACAGCTGGGCATGGCCAAGGGTTTGGTCTAATACATCCCTCCTGAAATTACATTTTAAGCTTCAGTACATACTAAATGCAACCATTTTAAAGGTAAAACAGTTTGGTGATTATATAATATGTTATTTTTTACTTCCCCTTAATGGCTTTTTTACCCTGGCAGCGCCAAGCAACTCGGCTAGTTTATATCTAATGTCTCTTGCATATATGCATCAAGAGTTGTCATTTATTTTAATCTGTAACCCTGTGAATGCAATGCCAGTTTATCTTCAAGACAGAGCCAAAAATTCACTATTTTTTAAAACGCGTTTAATTGTGTGTGGCAAAGTCCAAATTACCTACATTTTTGCTATAATTAAGTTTTTCCCCAAATTTTCCTGTCAATACAAAAAAATCTGTTATTAATTTTTGTGACATTTATATCCAACCCTTGTTTACCCATCCTTAGAGATGTCAGTTTTCAAATACAAGGGCACTGTGGGACAACCTTAAATAACTTCCGATGAGGAAAACAGCATATATTCATGATGAATCAGAATTGAATAAGAGTTTGTGGAGACAGCGCATTTTTATTTTCAACAATTTTACATTAGTATCATTTTGTAGCTCAAAGTTAACAAAATATTAAAATAGAAGTTTTACAGATTTTTTATATAGTTATATCCAAGGTTTTTACAGATGCTAAGTGGTGAATAAACTGAAGGGCATTTGTATTACTATACTTCTCTTGATTGTGATCTGGAGAAGGAAATTGACTTTGAAGATGAGAACAAAATGAGTTACAGGCTGTTGATCCCATTTTTTGTTTATAAATTGAAGAGGTTATTTATTTATGAACCAGTGTGACTATAGCTAATGCGTCTAATGCATATCGGGGGTTCCCAGTTTTTTGCAAGAACACTGATGCTTCTCTGTACTTTTTTGCCATGTTTTATGCATCATTTCTGTTAAACACCACTTAAATTGCGAAGCTTTTCTTCAGCAAAGTAAGGACTGTTGTTGAGGTGGGATGAAAATGACTAATATGCATACCGTATGCCCTATAAATTTTGCAATGTTTTCCACCCTTTTGTATTGCAGGTACTATTGCATTCCTGAAATTATTTTGGAATGAACCGCTTGCATCCAGTTTTATTCTCAGTTTCTTTGGAGCTCAGAATCATTTCACTCTTATCAGACATGCGTACTAATATTATCATTTGTATTAAAAAATATTACAGAATTTAGAAAACGCTGGACATGTGATCTCTCTTTTCCTCATAAATATAGATATATATTTCTTAATAATAACAGGCCGTTATAAGAACGTTTCAATATATTGTCCAAAGCTGAATTCATCCAAGAAAGCAAAGAAAAACTGTCAGTTCCCCAGAAAACAAAAGCAAATTCCACCACTGCACCAGATCAGGTTGCCCAGACTTCTGATACCGCAGACAGGTGTCGATATAGGCATCGCAAGGACAGATGATTTACATTCTCTGTCATCTGCTGTACGGCTCTCGGTTCGCTTTAATTAAAAAAATACATCAGTTGGAAAGATTTACCTCTGTGGATTACAGGAGTGCTGACAAGCCTAACAAAATTCAGACAGATAAACTGAACAGACAAGATGAAATTCTTCAGGCCCAGGGAAACGCACTGGGAGATATGGCAAAGTCATACAAATGCTGTACTGCTTCTTAAGTCTGATCACATAATTAATAAAGACAAATATGTTCTTTAAAGACGATCAATTGTCCCTTTCGGCAGTTTGACTTCAGATATACAGTACAACGTGGTGTAAGTGGATGAAATGTCTACAGTATTGCTCTGATCTTTGCAGATTTCACGTAATTCTAGTTTTACTCCACATCCATCGATCCGTCAACATCCATTTATTAGATAGAGGGGTTTGATGGGCTAGACTCTATCCTGGAAGCATAGGGTGTAAAGCAGGGCACAGCCTGGATGGGACACCAGTCCATCCTTTTTATTATCTCCACATCATAGCTTCTACATCAAGAGACCATTAGAACCTTTTAGTTACAACTAGGGGAAATGTCTAAAGCTTTTCATAAAAGGATTTTACTATTCAGCCAATGTATTTAATGTGGTATTAATAAAAGTTCTGACTGAATAAGTATAGTAATAAACCTGAATTCACACTCATTGAAGTGATTTAACAACGTCTGGTGGTAGTGAGTCATGAAGCTGATCCATACTGCAGAACAACTGAAATGAAAGACCAAACGAAAGCAAGCGGGAGATAAAAAGCAAAGATGTTTATCTGATCCCGAGATACTCCTGTCACATGGGTCAATGGACAGCCGCTCCCATCATCCAGAAAGGGACCAGCAGTCCAAGAGAGAAGAGCTGGACCGCGGACCACAGGGGGGCTTCGGAAAGGTGGGGCCTCAGGGGCACGGCCGAGTCGGAGGTGCAGGAACACACCTCGTAGTTGCTCCCCGCGTGGCTTGCATGGTGACGTCCGTGTGGCCGCGTGTCTGTGCCATTTGTCTCCATGGCCGGAGAGTCTGACTGCATGTCGGCACACAGCAGCCAGTCCTTGCCGATGGACCGGGGGTAGCCGGCCTCCACCTCCATGTCACTGCCCGCCACTCTCCAATACTCGGTTCCTTTGAAGAAGTAGGAGGCCCCTGGGGAGCAGATGGAGAGGGAGAGAGAAGGAGTAAGTCTGTATCTTTGGGGATTGATTTTTCTTGAAAGCTGTGCTGTGCAGAGCAATACAAGGCGTAGTCACCATCGGACCAGCGCATGGCATCGTCCAACGGAGCTGGGACCCCCTTCCACAGCGTGTGGTCCTTCGGGTAGCCCAGGTCCATGCGATGCAGGTAGTCGTCGTAGCGCCAGTAGCGGCTGTCCTTAAAGAAGTAGGTTTTGTCATTGTGGGGCCAGACGAAGGCGGCATCCACACTGTCCGTGGGAAGGCCGAAGTCACTGATCGGCCGGGGGTAGCCCTCTTCCACGTTGTTATCCTTGAACACCCAGTACTTCAACCCTAAGTGTGGAGAGCAACCATCTGTCACCAAACACCCAAAAACTCAACCCCGTCACTTGTCACTCATTCTCATTAAAAAAAGCGGGCGGGTCTGAGTCCCAGTGCTGTGGGACACTGCTGATGAATGGTTTCCCAGCTCTCCCGCTCATAAAATTCTGTAATTCAACTGCTCTCTATTTAATTCTCACAGCCCAACAGACCCTGATAGTTCAGCTCTTTTGAGTAGAACCAGACTTAAGGACCAGCTGACCTGAGCTTTACAGAATTATATTATAGCAGCTTCTCCAATGTTTTCATGCTGAAAAGAAACCTTTCCTTATACGGACCATTTTGGAACTATTGCACTTACTTTGAAACATAAAAGTTAAAAAAAAATAAACTACAGCATTTAGCTTAGCATAGTCTGATTTGCACGAATCAATCAATATCCCAATCGACGCTATTAATGACCAATTCGTTTTGATAAACACGGGCCCACATGAGCAGGACTGAGAACCACACCGAGCAACAAGCGAGAGAGCTAATGAACGTCTGTCAGAACGATTCTCTGATCAATGAAAGGTTGTGCTGTGGAATGAAGATTTGTTTGCAACTGAGTTCCAGCTGCAAGAATAGAAAAGTAAAAAAATATATATTTTTTTTCATTTATTTTTACTAATATATTTGTTGTTCGCCGGACACAGACGCTAAAAATGTGTTATTACAAGTTTGACATTTGCCTATAAAAAAAAAAAAAAAAAATTAAAAGCATTTTCTTATGATTTTTATTCATTTTAAGCCACATTAAAATTTAAAAGAAATTAAATGAATTCCCATTAAGCTTCCTTCCAGTGCCAACTTGTGGCTAATTCATAGATGTGTGTAATGCTCCTAATCCTGGTTATTGATTTCCAGCGATCAGGAACAGCGACCACAGTTTGTTTAGCAGTTGGAATCAGAAAGCAGCACACACACACACACACACACACACCCCTCTGGTTTACGGCATTAATGAAATACAACGAGAAATCCAACTATGACAGACAGTGTGTGTGTGTGTGTGTGTGTGTGTGTGTGTGTGTGTGTGTGTGTGTGTGTGTTTAGACTAAGAAAGCAAAAAAGTGAGCAGCTAAATGACTCCGTGTAGCTTGCATGTCACAACCCACATTCGGTCTGTTTTCGCTTGACAAATTTTTGGGTTCAGTAATTCAAGCCACAGTTTTTCCATCGCAGTGATATATTTTTTCCACATTTCCCTGCTCATTTAATTGCACAAAAAAACAAACAACTTTTTCTAGGCAGTTAATAAGCCAAACACATAATTAGAAAAGGGAAGAATGTTTGAACACAATATAAAAATATACATTATATAATCAGCTATGTTGCATTCCAACGTTCTTATTTTAAGTCAAAGAGCCTCATAACCTGCTATAGGGATTCTGCCAAGTTTTATTCAGTTCACTGAAAAATATCCGAATATCCGGCACATAGAACATAAAGTAAGCACGCACACTTAGTGTTTATCTGACAACTTAGAATGTTGAACCACACACTCATTTACCTGTCTGAAAAGTTGGGCAATTTTTACTGAACCAAATCATAGCAAATATTATAATCAAGGAGACGGGATTTGAACCTAAATGCTTTTAATGCAGTGACAACTCTAACCACTATGCCACCTGCCTAAAAAGCACCCCTGCTGCTAATGTGCGTGCTTGAAAAATATGAAGCAAGGTGACGAATAAAGTCAATTCTCTACAGACAGAAAATCCACATTTATTGCTGCATTCACTGAATTTTGTGGCAACTTTTCACTCCGCACTTTATTTCAGCAAACAGGCTGGTGCATAGAGCCAGTTTTGTTAACTAAGGTACAACAGATCATTTACACCATTTACAGCAGTGTAATAAATACCGTGTCCAGCTCAGAAGCATTTAACTGGTTTAAGAGCAGGCATAAGTACAATATTCACTTGTAGTCCAGGAGCTGTGAGGCAGCAGAACTACCAGCTATGCAAAAATGCCACCTAATAATATAAATCAGTTGTGACATTAATGCTAAAAGTTTCAGTGAAAGCGGGTACCTTTGAAAAAGACAATTTTGTGGTCCCCTGGCCTCTCGTACACGGCATCCACGCTGTCCAAGGATGCAGGGAGGCCTCTCCAGAACCGGTGGATGGAAACTGGGTGCAGGGACACCAGCTGCTTCTCTCTTGTCAGGCGCCAGAAGTACTTCCCTTAGGAACAGCACAAAGGGAGCATGCTTGGAGATGCTGGGGTACAAGAGCAACTCTTCTATTGTCAAAAGGAACAACATTGATGGGAAACTCTTGCTATTTAGTCTAAAAAAAGCTTGAAATCAAAGTCCTGGGGTTTTTAAAGCTCTTAAAAATACATAAGACTTTTTTTTTTCAAACTTTGCAGTGTGATGTACGCCTATTCCCAAAATGTGGCTTGCATATATACCAACCCTCATATAACAGGGTCCAGTACAAAAAAACCATTACAAGAGCCTTCAAAATGTATATGCTTTTTCCACACAGGCTTTTCATACATTGCAAGAGCATTTTTGCCCAGTACATAGTGATTTTACTTGCACAGTGGGTATTTTATTCACTACCTACTACACCCTTTGCCCTACAAAACACAGAAATTACAGTTCTACAGCTCTACCTACTATATAAATGTCCTACTTCCTATGCTTTTAGCGTACAACCTTGAACTACAGTAAACATATCGACCAAATTAGCTGTGTACAGTCATTGTTCGGTATTTTATCTAATGCTTTGTTCCAAAGTATCTGATATGGTTGAACTATTTACAGTGATTTACCCCTTTGTACAGCTGGGTAATTTTTAATGTTAACAAGTCAGAGTATGTTGAGTAAGGGTACAGCAGCAGGAAACATAGCATAGTACAAGATATTAATAGGCTAGAACTTCATTAATCCCAAAAATAAGACACAATACAGAAAGAAATTACAAACTTATTACAATTAACCTAGTTGCGTAATTTAAACGGCTTTAATAACATGAACACTCTTACAGCAGAGAATAGAGAGAGATGTTTTGAACTTTATTTCTTTGTGCCATAAAGATCTGCGAGCCAAATTATGAAAATGCCTCTCACTCACGTGTATCTGCTTTACACCCTAAGATTCCTGGATAAAATCTTGACCTTTCTGGCCCTTAACTGGACAAGCAGTAACTGACAATAAATGAATGAATAAATTAAACATCAACATTAAGATTAAAACAGAAGTCAAGAATCATTTTTGCTAGAAATACTTTAGTATGAAGTACTGAACTATATTGTTGTTTTTGTGTTATGTAACATATTTTTGTTCTGAGTTTTTTTCTATAGCAAATGATGGTAATTTGACCCCCTCACAGTAGGAATTTGCCCAACAGGATGATTTCAATGAAGAAAAACTGAATAGAAAATCTTCTTTACATATATAGTACTTTCCATTGATTTTGCATCTTTTATCTGTTTAGTATTGCAGCGCATCGCTGCAGGAAAAAACATGTCCCTGAGGGCTCTGCAGACTGAGGATCTACCATGTGGCTTCTGTAGTTTTGTCCCATATTCATGTCAGTCTCTTGTTCAGACTGAATGCTAGGAAAAAAGTGAGGAAGAGATGTGAAGCTGCTGAGGGATAAGCTGGTGTGTGAAACCCCCCACCACCACCACTTCCAGCAACCCTGCAGAGAATCCTTTCCAAGTCAATTGTTTTATCTTAGCAGCTGATATTTCCAGGTAATAGTGGTGGGAAGAGGTCAGCAAAGGGGTCCCAACATCTAGGCAGAGGAAACACTGTGTGTGTCAATGAACTACAATGCTTGGCTGCTTTTGCCATCGATCGTGCCCACCTTTTACCCCAGGTTGTACCTTTAAAGAAGAAGGCCTCTCCACGAATCTGAGCCACTGCATCAAAGTGGGTGGTGCATCTGTTGGGGGCGTCTCGTGCCAGCCTGCAGGGACATGGGGACATGGGGCAACACAGACAAAGGGAGATCTGTTGGCGCTTTGAGTGCTTCTCGGTGTGACAGGTGTGTGTAATTTATCAGTAATAATCTATATTTATGTGAGTTAATCTGTTAATCTAATTTTTGGAATTATCATTTTTAGACAGCTGGTTAATTTTTGCTACTTCATGTATTTTGGTTCAAGGTACAGCCCTGGGAGTCATGTTCAAATCCAGGGTCCAAATGGAGACAGCAGCTGGTGTAACGGTTAAAGTCATTACTTTGCACTCAAAGAAGCAGCTTTCTAACCACTATGCCACCTACTGCTGAAAACAAATTATTAACCAGGGTGTTTCAAACAGAGCTAGATAAGAAAATATTATTGCTACAGTATTATACTTATAACTAAGTATCATATGAACATACTGAACATTTGTAAGGTTAAGGAAAAAGTGTGAGAGTTATTTTGGAAACAGATTTAGGAAAACCAGCCTTTATTTTATTGGAGGATCTTTCTAGAAGGACATGGATGCACCGTGTCTATAAGTGGTTCAAATAGAGGGACGGGCAGGAAGGAACCGTGTCATTTGGTCTCACTCACAGAACGGTGGAGCGGTTCTCCGGGAGGTCCAGCAGCACAGGGGGGTCCGTCCCTTGGGAGGTGTTGGGCTGCACCATGTGGGACACGGAATCTCGAACCCCTTGGAGAACAAGTGGAGAAAAGCTTCATGCCCATCACAACATTCCTCATTATTCAGACAGAACCCAGATAATTTCTTCTTACAAATAAACTCATTGCTTAAACACGCATGCAAAACATTTTGATTGTCTCTCTATTTAACCTTAGGCTGACTGGCAAAGTAAAAGTTGTACAGAACTTATTATCATCTTATTACATCTTAAAACTTCCTTTATGCAGAACTGTTAAAAAAGTCAGGTTTTTTCTTTATATTTCCTTCTTTTGAAAACAAAGATTTAAATGATTTTTTAAAAAGGTAGTAGTTTTAAAAGTGAGTGAAGGAGAACAAAAAAAATGACCCTGATTATTTCCATTTTTGTAAAAGTATATAAACAAGTATACAAAGTATTTTTTTCTTTTCATTTATGGGCATTTCTATCAATTTACCTTGAAGTTTTACAGGTAATATGCAGCTGCAAAATTTTTACTGTTTTTTAAAATTATTATTATTATTATTATTATTATTATTATTATTATTATTATTATTATTATTATTATTATTATTATTATTATTCCCTGTTTCTGTTTATATTTACATTCTTTAAAAATATACACATGCACATGAATGCATATTTACAAATTAAAGACTGAGAAATGAATTGAAATTAAATTAATTTTACTTTACATTTTCATATAGAAATGGACTATGGTGGCATAACCCATTTTTCAGCAGTCTTTTTGTCATGGGGAGAAAAGGGATATTTTTGGCTAAATATACTTTTTAAAAGCACAGCTAAATTAAAAGCTCCGCTACCTTCGGTGCCTCAGCTTTCGTATGAAAAAGATGAGAAACAGAAGCGATTTGGGGCAGAGGGACTGAGCTCCTCTTCTCACTGAGGCTTTCACTGAGATGCTCAATGCTGAGGGACCGATATGCTTAGCTACAGCTGAAAAGTCCCACCAGGAATATCTGGAACATTCTGGGGGGCCAGGAAATCGCTGGCAGGTTGTCGTACCGTAGAGCTGCCAAACGCGGACCTTGTCCTCATACGGAAGGTGGTACTTGAGTGGGTCGCCCACCGGTCCCTGGTAGTAGGGCCTCATGATGGACTCGACGGCCGAGGTGTGCGCCAGGCCGATGGCGTGCCCAAACTCGTGAACCGCCACCGCGAACAGGTCCATCCCGTGGGCGTCTGTGGGTCGCACACCGAACAACAAATGCAGCAGTGGCAAATCTAAAAGTGCCTACAGATGATCTTTTTGTACAACCGCTTTGCCTCTTAATAAAAACAATAAATTGTGAAGTATTACAAATTTTTTCTATTTGTTGTAGCTAAATCTGAGACTGCAGGGGGGTGACACTGCTGCCACACAGCACCCGGGCTGTTTAGACATAAGTCTGAATCCAGCTCAGCCTGTTTGGAGTTTGCTATAAATTAGGAAATAAATAAACGCCAGTGGGGTTCTGCACACTGAGCAGTGAGGTTATTTTTCAGCATCGCTGCTGTGATATTTGCATTCTGTTCTCTGGAAACGGTTCTGCTCTGTATTAATCACTGCCATGTGCTGCATCGAAGGGCTTGTAAGCGTGCCAGGGTGGATGAACCGCTGTATGTCAAGGTGTGTGGATCGGCAGTGCGGTTCCTCTGATTTCCCAGAGTCCCTCGCAGGGACAGCAGGCCCCTCTGGAGCGGTACCTTCCTATTAAAAGTCATCAGACTCCAGCTGTTTTGATACAGTTTTGTGCCTCCTTGATATTTACATTAAGGAGCCAAGTTTGAATCCCACTGCCTGCTGCTGTACCACTGATGAAGGTACTTGCGGTAAGAAATTACCCAGCTGTATCACTAGGAAAATAGCTGTAAATACCTTAGTGTACACATCTCACACTGTAAGCTGTTTTAAAGAAAAATGTCAGAAAAAAATTGACAAATATTACTACTACTATTACTACTACTACTACTAATAATAATAATAATAATAATAATAATAATAATATGTGTGTGTGTGTGTGTGTGTGTGTGTGTGTGTGTGTGTGTGTGTTCACTGAAATAGTTATCGCTAGTAAAAAAATGTTGTAGTATAAAAATGTCGGACAATTGGCCTCGAAAAGACCAGTTTTGGATTCGGGTAAATTTAGCAGCAGGTACATTGTCTGTGGGGATTTCACATTTGTTCATGAAGAATGAGAGCAGCGGTATGATCTTATTTGCAAACTACTTTTGTACATGTGAAAGGATTACATGGAAACATTTTTTTGAGCTCATGGGAGAAAATACATGAAAGAAAAGTCTGAAAACATAGATCTCAAATCTGTTGAAAAAGGCAGTAAAAAAAGGCTAGAAGTTAGTTTGGACGGTAAATCAATATGTGTGGAAAAGGGTGTTCTTTATTATGGCTCAAAGTTATGCCTCTGGGCTGGTTATATACAGTGTATGAAAATTTGCTTTAAAGCTGATAAAGACTTTAATCTGAGTTGTGCTTCTTAGTTTGGGCTGTTGGGCAGCTAAGAGGCATTCATTACTTATTTCCCACGGATGTGACAGATGAATTAATTCACATAAGTTGTGCCCTTTTATGTGTTTTTCACTATTACTGACCCAAAACCCATTCAGACAGTGAGCAGATTTTACTTAATAGTGATTTTTGACATTTTAATTTATTTATTAGTTTTTTTTAAATTAATTTCTACTGTGTAAAACTTCAGATCCTTGCCTGCACTCTCACCTGGTGACCTGAATGTCCAGGCCTCGTCATCATCAAAATGCGAGTCCCCAGCGGTGAGGCGGTCCCCGGGATAGAAGGCATGTGCGACTGTGCCCCCGGGGCCGTCGAACGGATAGCCGTCATTATGGTCGGCCTTAGTGAAGTCAATCTGGATGTCGGCCTGGCTTCCTGCCACCTCGTGGAAGTCGAGAGGCGCGATATCGCTCCACACCTTCAGGGCGTAGTACATGAGCGCCCGCACCGTGTCCCGGCCCAGCAGGTGCGACTCCTTGGGAAACGTCCGAATTCTAGGATATGAGATATGAGAAGAGACCCTTTATCAATGTTACGCTAACAAAAGGACAAGAGCCCTGGTCGCTAAGCTAACATTCAAATGGCATATGACAGCCACTGAGGACTTAGGGACTCGAGCCCCTCAGTAACAGGATCAGAGCCTTTAATTCCACCTGCTTAGCTGCTGTTGGGATGGCACTAAAGGTGCTCGGCTGCTATGATTCACAGTTAAAAGCATAAAGGGATCATGGGATAAAAAAACAGCAACCATGTGATGAAGAGTGCTGGTTAAGCGGTTAAAAGACAACGATAAGGTGTGAACTCATGGGGAATCAGTCTTTCCATGCGATTTTATTCGTAACTGAAAGGAGCCTGAATAAATCTGGTGAGGATGGTATCCCGACAGACTACATTGGTTGATTCTTGTCGTTCATTCTCCATGATTTTGCACTCTGTTATTTATCATTCATTTGGCACTGCAACGGAAAGCTGTGGATAAAAAAAGTGCAGTTTACGCATTACAGCTTCAACAAATGGAACAAGTTTGATATCCATGAAGAGACAAAGGGGGTTTTTGCAGTAAAAAAGGAGCAGAGCTGGGACCCAGCAGGAAAAACAAGTGATATAATCGAAAGCGTTTTATTTTTCGATAAGGCCTTTCAGATATGGAGAATAACTTTTCGGAGCCTTGAGGCTGTAACATGTGAAAATATTTTTTGATAGATGTTTTGAAATTCCTTGGATAAGGACTGGTTAACAATCAATCGCTCTGTATTTTTATTTTCTGTACCCTTTGAGTTACGATTTTCTCCCTCAAGATAGCAACTCAAGGTCTTTCTAATGTAACGTCCTTTATTTAAACTATAGTGAAAAGCTCAAGGCCTCATACCAGAAAGATAGAAATATATTTATTTTAGCTTTAGGTACACTGACTCATCAACTTATGCTCAAATTTGGGATCTGTTCATAACTGATTTTGTTTTTAACCTTTTACCACTAAACCAAAGTCAGAAAAAGCTGGTTATACAACCCTCTCCAAATTTACATATTTATTAGAGGCTATAAAAACTCAAATATAGTCCAAATATACAAAAATACAGCGATCAAAGACTTTCGGAACAAATCCAGAACAGCAAAACATATACTGTGGGACTGTGGGCTCTCAAGTCAAGCAATAAGGTGGACACTCATCGCATGCCCATCTCTCTGTGGTCAACACTGGAAGAGGGATCTGGCTTGACTGCCAACCTTGACCATTTATTAGAGACAAGAAGAGCAGGCAAATTCCTGTGGGAGCTGTCGGTCCACAAAAAGTGAAAACACCAACGAGTGAGATTCTCTTTTTGGTAGGAAAGAAATATGCTCTAAAATGAAAATAGTTTGTCGCCATCGCCATAACCAAACACTGACACATTTCTCAGTTCAAAGTAAAACTTTTGGGTGACGAACTTCCAGAACATGACTGCTGTATCACTGATACAACAGAATTGCAAATATGTTTGGCATCCTTGAGCAAATGCTCAAGATACAGATTTTAGATAGATAGGGCTCATGTCTGGTTTTCACATTGATGTATCCAGATGAGTAATAACATGGAGATGGTTGTATGTCAGAACGTCAGGTGGACTTCATGAAACTCAAATGTTCAGTGCAGCCTCTAACTGGCAGAATGCCGCAATAAGTCCTCCAGCTACCAGGGTGGTTACCTCTTACTGACCTCTCCCTCTACTATTTCCTGTACATCTTGCTTAACCTCACCTCTTTCTTATAAACATGCCTTCCTATTTATTTGTCTTTCTTTCTTTCTTTCTTTCTTTCTTTCTTTCTATCTATCTATCTATCTATCTATCTATCTATCTATCTATCTATCTATCTATCTATCTATTTATTTATTTATTTATTTATTCCTAGTAATTTATACAAACATGTACTAATTTATTTCAGTTTTATCACCTTGTGTATGAATGATGCATGTGTATTGTACTCTGTTGCAGACAAGTTTACTTTCCAGTGAGATTAATAAAGTGTTCTTTCCCTCATTCATTCATTCATTCATTCATTTGCACTTTTATGGCAGGATTCGCCCAGACTGGCTTTGAAATGAGGAGTTTTCAGAGTTTGCAAAGACTACACATTTAATGTTAAATGTTTTAAATGAAATTTAATTCCAATTTAGCTATAAATTCAAAATATTAGTAATTATTTTTGTTATGCTTATTTGTTTTAGCTCCATGTAAAATACAAGCCGATTCTACTCAACAAACAAACTAAAGGATATTTGTATTATTAAGCTGGGGAAATGCTGTGGTTCACAGAATGGCAGCTGCAAGCCCTATGTAAAAGGTTATTTACTGTAGATGCTGAGGTGACTACGACAGCAGAGCATCTTGGAGGATCCAAAACGACAATATTCCAGTCACTGGTCCAGTTCCACAACCACTGTACCACCTGAGACCTGCATTACTCTGTCCTCGTTCATATTGAAACAGTTGAATTACTGACCTTTTCTCTGTAAGCCCACAGTTCAGGCCATTTCATGAATACACTAAGTCCCTTAAGGGAGCATGAACACATCCCAGTGAAAAGCAGCTTTAATCAGTCAGTTTATTTATTCTGCCTTTACCGGTGTAAGACACCATGAGAGGGTGTGCAAGCGCAGTCATCATCTGGTCAAAAGATATGGCCTGCCTGCATATAACTGAACCAAAGAGTCCAGTGGTGCACAGTTCTGCAAAATATATATATATATGGTGTGTCTGCTAAATAAAATATATTACGTATGAATAACAAGATTACTCTGTGTGTGTGTGTGTGGCAATCAGCTATATAATCAAATATAAAATGATACACTCTCACTGGCCACATTAATAGGTACACCTCTCTTTCCAACAACAAGGTACTGGAAATGTTCTCAGAGGGTTTTTTGTACATGGTGGTTTGACAGCGTTGCTTTTTCTGCGTATGTTTTGGTGGCATATTCATTCTGTTAACATTATATTCCAGCTCATTCCATTGCTCTTGTGGCTTAAAAGGTGGGACAGTACAGGCTACTGCAGTAAAGTAAAGCCATTGTCAGGTTTATGTGACTGTAGTGTTTTAAAATTTCAGTATGACAGTGGATTGTGAAATTCTGGAGCCAGTGCCACCGGCACCAAGATCAAGCCATTTTCAAATCACTTTGATCACATGGTCATTCAAACAGCAACTAACCCCTAGATCTTGTCTATGATCCTCAGATACTGAGTTAAACCCATGTGAACCTAATAAAGTGAGCACTGAGTGCAAACAATGAGTGTAAAATAATTACATATTTCACAAATTGTAATAATTCCCAAATTAGTCACTTTTAAAAATGAACCATATGACATTTAATTGACCAGCTTTTACTTTTTGTCTGAAGCTTTTCATAAATGTTCTTTCCTGGTCATAGGAGACAGAAATTTGTTACGCACAAATATACATGTGCGTTTGTTTCAGAAGAAAATTAAACAACTTGGTTCTTCTTCCACTTTGGATTTTAAGCGGCATATTAAACTGTCCAGGGCCTCGGTGCTCAATTCTGGTCCCTGTGCCAATCTGTATAAGAGCACCTGCTTAATAAATAACTCATATTATTTCCATAAAACCACCGTTCTCTGAAATTTCTGCTCACACTTTTATTCTGCCAAATGAATAAATCAGGCAGGGCAGAGTCTAGCAATGAGACACACAGAGCCGCCGCCATGAAAACTGTTTATGCAATTTTAAAAATGTGTTTGCTTTGTGATGCTCTTTGTGGTCCAACAGTTAAAGTGACTGCACATAAGTGTTTTGTATTTATGGCCTCAGAGTATGGCACTTGTCGTGAAATGGTGAGAAAATTCATTTGGTCAGAAGGTTTCAAGTTCAGTTCCCAGAAGTCACTTTTATCAGCACTTTGGAGTTGATCCCTAGAGGGCAGTAGTCAGGAAATATACAGATTTAAAAGATGTTAAAATGTGCTAATGTTAATGATGGTGGTGTTAGTAAAAGACTTTGGATAAAGCAGCATCGATTTGTGAACCAGGCCATAAATTTTGTCCACTTTTGTGCATACGTTTACGCATACTTATGTTAGTTTTCAACCACTTTGACTTCGACTGAACTTGTGCCATACTGCTACGCTCATCTCCCTGTCTCCTCTTGTATTACGTTTATTTATGTGTTTACTTATTTATTTCAAAATAGTTCGTCTTTTCGGCCATATAGATGTTTATGATGTGTGCTGCTGCAGCCAAGTTCTACAGCTGATGTGTGCTGTTTATGATGTGTGCTGCTGCAGTATTGTTAAACAGCTCACCTCCAAGACAGGTGTCTCTTACTCCACTTGGACTGGGAAGGTGGCGCACGTTTCCGTCGGGTCAAAGGTGACTCAGACTCAGAGAGGTCAGGTAGGGAGCACCGTGGGGTTTTCATCAGGTCCAGGGTCTCTTCATCTGGGCATGGGAAACATACACATGTGATCACACACACACACACACACGCACGCACGCACGCACGCACGCACACACAGGTGTACATTTGCACACACACTAACCCAGCACCCCTGTCTCCTCCAGGCCTCCAAACTTCTGCATGGCTTTGATGGCTTTGGTCAGAGCCTCCTTGGTTTGCAGCTGTCCGGTCACAGGGTCTGGTGGTGGTAGATACCCAAACTTGCTCAGCCAGTCCTGGGAAGAGGGAATAGAGTTATAGCTGCAAAGGGGGGACCAATGCCGTATTGAAGTCTATGTATTTGAATGCAATGTCATAAAGTCCCTGTTGTGCAATGGTCAGGAGTCCCAATATTTTTGTTCATATAGTGTATGACTGTCAGCAATTATAAAAAAAGTAGTAGTAAAAACATATGTTAGGCAGTTTATACGTGTGTATAAATATATGTGTGTGTGTGTGTGTGTGTGTGTGTGTGTGTGTGTGTGTGTGTGTGTGTACTTTGTCATCTTAATCTAAGCAAGCTGTTATTTTTGCTGATATTTTGAATCCATCGAAATTTGCCTGCCTGCAAACATCTGAAATTCCCTGACTGGATGTGCACTGGGTTTCTTTTGGTCTGGCTGCTTGCCTGAACACTGGAACCATGTAGATGTCCTTCTCATGGTTCCACAAAGACCGCAAATAACAGCCTTCCTCACATGTGACGTATCTGAGCAGCAGCACAATACACAATGGTCACGACTCATCAGATTTGACACCACAGCTGAACCGGGGCCTTTAATGGACCTTTTTAAGATGCCTCCTACCTGCCAAAGACAGGAGAGAAGCCAAATATTGAAATGTAACAGTTTATAGTGTATTATAGGAGGTACTCCTGCTGTAGGCAGTAGGATGGAAAAACAGGTGGCGACTGCTATGCGAAACTGTCACAGGAGCCTCATCCGAACAGTACGTTTCAGCTTGCAGTGATTACAGCTGTCACTTTGCAGTTAAAACAGTTCAAATCGCACTCCGCCTGTAGAATTAGTAGATTCATCCGGTAAAAATCCATCTATCATGTTAATAAATAGCATTATAATTCAGGTTGGCGAAAAGATTTATGCATAACTGATTCATTTACTGCCTATAAAATGTTTCTTTATGTGATTTTTTTTGTTACATATATGGCTCTATTATTCCTTCTGTATTTGAATAGGAAGGGCATGTGAATGTGGGTGCATGTTCATATCCCACCTCTGGCTGGAGTGCTGGTTGATGGAGGTTCTTACATTGAACTGGTAGAGCAAAACTGACTGCAAACGGGTTAAATCGCTGTAGCAGCTTACTGTTGTTTTATCCGTTTATTTATATTTATTTAAAGTGATTTTTAAGTAAAAAGCACTTTTTATTTAAACTGTTTTAAGAGGTGCTTTTTTATTGATGACAGCTGCTGCCTTCCATAGAGCTTGGGCCACACCCTGCAACCAAACTCCACCCCGTTACCAGTTAAACTCAGCCGGAGAAAGAGGGATGCTTTGGGGCTGTAATCTGTTTCTACACCTACACACACACACACACACACACACACACACACACACACACACACACACACACACACACACACACACTATCACATGCTTATAGTTGCATAATGGCAGTGTCTGCCATCAGCCATACTATATATATATATATATATATATATATATATATATTTGTTTTTATATTTTTTTATATTTATATGTTCTTTCCTAACCAAGGGCATGTCACTCATTTGACACCTTAAAAATGTTATGAAGAACTATGAATGTGAAAAGTAAATCTTAATAATGCACACACTGCAACTTGAACTAAATCGACCCTGAAACAATTCTTTTTCTATTTTGCTAGTATTATTGTATTGTTACATTTTATGTTTGTCACATGCACATTTTGTGTGTAATAATCGTTCTAGTTCTTGCACATCTACTAAATGAAAAGAAATCAATGAAAACTTTGTTTTCTGACACAGTAACTGGAGGACTGAATGAAAAATATTGTTTTGCATTAACCATGCAATGGCACGTGACCCCTCTTTTTTTTTTTTTTTTTTTTGCAGTTGAATTTTGTGACCCCCACTTTCACTACAGTTTTATGCTAAGATTTCAGTTTTTCTTTTTTTTTTTTTTTTCATAAAAATTCATTGGTAGTGATGCAAAATAAGAGAAGCAGAGGTAGACGAGCCTTAAAGTCCTTTTTTTCTTTCGGCAAAAGGTTGTAAGCCTTTTATTTTTTTTCTAATTTTAATCATGTTTAAAATTTGAAAAGTCCCATTTACATTTGTCAAGTCTTTGTTTTACATTTATGTTTTGGATGATGCTATATTTGGAGGTTAATAAACAATAATAAATAATAAATTCACCGCATCTGTCTTTTTCAGTGCAATTTTAACCGAAAGCACCAAAGGCACAGAGGTGTATGAATAATTTATCTGTTTAGTCATTTATTGGTGAATTATTGTTTACAATTTTATATTTTAAATGAGTGATCAGTGTAATTCCATTATCAGCTGCATCCTGCTGAGGTTTCATGAAAATGGAGTTTAATTCATTTGCATTGTGTAGCGTGTTTTTTTCATTTAATAAAGAAAGTCAAATCATTGTAAGCAGCACAGAGTACGACACCTAACTTTGTAATTCACCCTAGAGGAATTATTATATTATTAACAAATACTATTATAACACTAATAATAAGGCAACATTTCCGCAAGGGTCTTTCCAACAGCACATAAAGACTGCTGCTCAATTTCCATAACAAAGCAGAAAGTCTAAAAATCAGTTTCTGAATAATTGAAATTACCGAGTCATGAATTAAGCTGGCAACACCCCACCCCACGCCCACACACATACACACAGTGCAAGAAACACAGTAATTTTCACATGGACCCACTAAAATGAAATACTATACATTTTTAATTTTTATTTATTATTTTATCTTACCCCTCCCAAAAAAAGTACCCAGTTAACCTATTTGCACTGATTTGTACATTTATACAGCAGAATCATTTTACTCAATTGATCCCATGTTCTCTCCTTTGATCAAAGGTACTGTAGCAAGTTTTTCCAATCCATTTATACCCTGGTTACATTTTATGGTATCAGTTCAGAGTGAATACCTTGACCCAGGGTACTAGAGTGCGAGTGGCATTCAAGCCAGGCCTTTTGAATGCAAACTAGTATACAGAGCAGTTCTCAGTCTGACCAGCAGTCTCAGGGCATACCTTCAATTCTGAAGAAGTACTTTGGCTGATACGGCAACGGAAGAGTTGTGCAGGTTCGATTTTAAATCACTCTCACTCAAATATATTTTAAATTCTGTCCACTGTTTGCACTCAGAACTAATACATCCAGCAGAATGGATTTTCCCTAGACTCATCTAGACGCTCTCATCACTCTAAGTACAATTTTCTGACGTTCAGTTGGCATTATGGCACACATCTGAGTTTTTCTCTTCTTTTTTGGTTAAAATGCAGCTTTGTTGACATGCAGAATGTGCCTCCCCAAATTCGGCTTTAAACTGTTGTCATGCAAGGGATCAGCTTTCAGCTCCTTCTCCAGCAAATAACCCCATGCACTTTCAGACTGACAAATATAAATGTTCAGCCCTAAAAATCCAAGTGGAGAGGCTTGAAATCTTTCCCAGTAATTTTCAATGTATGCAAGCAGGTGGACTTTGGCAACCGTAATGGATTCCACAAAGCTCTGTGTCAGTCAAAGCACTGCTTTGTCTGAGAACATTAATAAATACCATGGAGACTGTTTGGTTTCCCCATAATGCACACATGCACACAGTACCCTTGTTTAGAGAGAAAACCTTGGATCAGGAGACTTGCAAAGGTGTTCAGGAGAGACAGAAAAGCAGGATGAAACCTCTAACAGCAAAACAAACCAGAAACCAGAACCTTGGATTAAAAAAAAATTCAGTCTTTCAATTGCACCATAAATGCACGACAAATTTAAATGCTTAGGTGATGCTTTTCTCTGAAGGAATTTAGAAAATAATTACATTTTTTCATACAGCTCTGTAAACCTCAGGGTAAGGATCATGAAGAAGGGAACCACTGTAGAAAGAGAGGATTGAACCCAGGCCCTTCAAGTACAGCGCAAACGGTGTAACCACAACACCACCACCTGTTCCACTGAGTATAAAGTAATCTAGAACCATTTACATTATGTTTTTCCAAAGCATCGTACAGATCAGAAGAAATAAAAGTCATATCACTGCAGACAAGAAGCCTTAGATGCAGAAACATGATTGTCAGAGCACAGTTAGTGTCCAACATGACTATTTCTGCCCCACGAAAAGGTGATTATAGCGGATAGTGGAACGCAAGTGTGTACCATGTCAGGAAATCAGGAAGAAAATGGATCAGAAAGAAATGGATTTTTGCTGAAGAAGGATTCAACAACTCTGAGGGGTGGGGAACTAAGTTAATTCCGCTACATCACAGCTAAATCCAAGATCCAACAAACATTTGATTTTGGACATCTCGTGAGTGGAACCACCAGGGAGCCAGAGCTGAAAGAACATAGTTCTGTAGCTTGTGTGTAGGCAGCAGTGAGGTCCTGTAGGTATTAGGCCGCAGATCCTTTGATTTTAGGATGTGCAACGTTGCAACCAGAGTGCTGAACTTGATTGTCTTTTGGAAGAAGTTCCCAGCTAGACTTACAGATTGTTCACATATGCATTTGTCAGTAACTCCCACAGCAAAGTAAACTGAATCAGAGCCCTGACTCTGCACAAGTCCAGCATCGCATAATGTAGGCAGAAGCAAAGTTCCTACAGCATCGGAAGAATTAAGTGGCTGCGTAAGGGGTCCATGACAGCCTGGACTGATGGCTGTGTATTCATGTATTTATTCATTTTATGCACGGGCAGGAAGATGAGTGAGCCTGCAATTCCTTTTGCAGCTCGGAGCTCATCCTGTCAAAGTGGAGCCTGACCAAATGTGCGGGTGGGGGGGTCCATCACGAAGGGGGAAGGTGGCCTTGGGTTTTGCAGGAGGCAGTTAAATTGCCTGAAAAGTGTGGGTACAAAACATTACAGATGACACTGAGCAGAGCAGTTCATAATTTCATGAGTGCATGCGTGCAAGAAGTGAGACAAAGCAGGCCAAAATCTTGTATTTCTGCCTGTACTATGCCTTCACACCACCTGTTACACCAGACAGAATCACTTAGAACTTATAGTGCCCACAAGCCTGTTCAAAGGAGCCCCTCTTTACATTACGACTGGCCCTTTTCCCCAGGGAAAGCCCTCCTCGCCACGCTCTGATCTGCTATTTTCTCGTGTCTGAGCAGATTTCTCCCTGTGGACTACCCCAGCGTTTGACTCAGCCATCTCCATACATCTTCCACACCTTAGCTAACAGGCAGCAGCACTAGAGGAGCTTGAATGATCCCACCACCCATCTTCCGGGTGCCTCGAGGGGGGACTTCCTGCCTCAGTGATAAACAACTGGGACCGTTAGATACACCAGTAGGCGAGCCAGCCTGTCGGACAGCAAATGTTTTCAACGGGCTGCGCCTAAAACCATGATTTTCCATTGCGTGTACAGACGGGCCCTCTGATGTGTTACAGCCTCTAACCACAGTGTGCAGACTGTGTGTGTGTGTGTGTGTGTGTGTGTGTGTGTGTGTGTGTGTGTGTGTGTGTGTGTGTATTTGTGTGCCTTTGCCTAGGTGTGTTTGGGTGCATGTATGTGCTTGTTTGGGGATTTGGCTTGAATCTTTGGTCAAAGCGTGGGTTAATAAATGTGCCGAGCAAGGTGCTGCGCAAACAGGGACAGGGACCAGCTGCCTTGCAGGAAGGCCAGCAAATTATACCTCTTGGCAGCTGAGTGGATGGCAAGGCAGGAGGATCGGGAAAAATTGTGAGTGATTACAGCTGAGAGCTGAGAAAATGTCACCGCCTGAGACCAGCCGCACTCGCAAAAATCATAAATTATCAAAACGGTAGAGAATAGCAATTTTTATTACAAGGTTATTCAAAATGAAGGGAAAAAGAGCAATTCCGGTGATCTGTTCTTTCAAAAGGCATTTTTAAAACCAAGAGGTCTTAATTTTCTGGGAATAAAAGAAAAATTGACTGAGGCCACATCATTTGGTCCCTGCTGTGAGTTATGTGCCGCACCTTCTGATGTGATGACTGACTGGCTGACCCTCTCTTTTTCACCTCTGTCCAAACAGCAGCATCTTCAAGTTGTCAAGGCACTTTTCTTCAGAACCCTTGTAGGAATTCCTCATCGGTCAAGTTTGTTCTGTGTCTGACCTCCAAAGGGTTTGAAAAATTCACAAGAATTCTTGTGTTCCAGAAGGCAGAGAAATGTTTAAGGGTATGAAGTTGTGGGATAAAATTTGCAGGGCGGCTTTTGTTGCTGCAGCACCTCAAGTTGGGTATTTAAGCTGAATTACTTTGCTAAGTAGGCAAAATGTGTAGTTTTGGTGCAAATTTGAAAGCTATTGTGTAGAAGAAGTGCTGGTTAAGCACAGGGTTGATGTAATGAGATTCCCGAGCCTTTTCTGTTTGCAGCTGATCCCAGGGCAGCAGCCTGGAAGCCTGATAGGATTACAACCAACCTTCTAAAAGTGACTGAGAAACACCAGTGCATATTCACAACAACGTGAATTTATTCTGGAAAAAACTGCAAGCTGTACAGTACAACACTGCTCTGTCCTCCTGACTTTGTTTCCATCCACCCCCAGGATCAACATCTCATGACGTGTAGGAGTCAAAACAAAATGCAGCCAAAACATGCTGGTGTCCCTGAAGGCCCCGGGCAGGGAGTAAGGTCAGTCACCTACTCTTTCTGTGACAGTCATTATCATCTCATGCCCTATCCTCCTGCAAGGAGAAGAATGCATTACTTTATTCCTGTTCCACTGGTCTGTCGAACTCATCTGCGACACAAGCTTTGGAGGTCGAGGACTGCACTCTGTCTGATGCATTCAGCAGTCACCTGAATGGCAGCATGCGGGAGAATGCTGAACTTCTCTTTTCTTTAACTGGTCACGTTTCAGCCATTTGGTGAACTGTTGTATGGCATTAACCACAAAGGAGTTGGGAGCAGGATGTCTTGGTGGGGCAGTGAGTAACACTGCTGCCTCACAGCTCCTGTGCTACTTAGATGAGGGTTCAGATCAAGAGATGTCAGCACTGGCTCCAGATTGCTATTAGTTTGACCAGAAAAAGTAGTTAAGGATCAAGAGAGCAGTAATGATAATTATTTACATTATTCCTTAGATTATTTAAATAAACATAATACAAAAACTACAGTAGCTCTGTGTATTACAGCACACAAACATTTTCCAATGTATTTAAATAATTTTAATAGCATGCTCTTCAATTCATTTATTCTAAAAAACTGTCATTAGCAGAGAAAATACAGTTTCTGCTTAACTTCCAGTAGATGGCACCCAAACAGAATATAAGTGGGGGACCGTCTAAATTCAACTCACTTCCACAGTGTTTACAGCTTGTGTCTGTGCTCCCTGACTGTTCGTGATGAGCAAGAAGTTGAAGAAGGTTTTACATGCATGTGAGTTGAATCAGTCAGCAATGGGCATTAAATCGGACTTTGTGGGAACTGTATATTTTTACTTTTGACTTTACCCCAGCCAGTCCCGCTGGCATCAACATCTTTTCATGTTTAGTTTTTAGTTTTTAATTATTTAATTGAACTATTTATTTGGTTGGTTGGTTGGTTGGTTCATTTGTTGTTTTTTTGTTCGGCATGTTGGCTGTAGCTGTAGAGAAGATTTTTACTGTACTAAACCAGTGAATAAACTGAAGGACATCTGTATTCTTCAGCTTTTATTGGCAGTGACAATGGATTTACGACAAAAAAGAATTACAAACAAACTTTAACTCCCTGTCGTGTTTGTAAGCTGAAGATCCAAAGCAGCTGCATAAAGAAGCAGAAGGAAAAACAAACTTCTCTCAGATGAAAAATGCTGACCACGTGCTATAGTTTTTAAAATAGATTTTAAACTAAATTCAACCCCACTTGGTGGAAATTAGGAACTAAACAGTACTGCAGTCTGCTTCAAACTGTACAACACACTCTGTCATATTGAGACTTCCTTTGCTTTTGACATAAATCTTGGAGGCTTTTTAAAAAATAGACAAGATTTGCAAATGCACTTTGTTCTAAGATGCAGTACAACAGGAAAAGAATAGCATTTCTGCTGGAAACTCAGAAGGATGCAAGAGCTGTGTTTTCCACCCCCACCCCCAAACCCTCCTTCTTCACGGTCTCTTTCCATTGTAATAAAATCTCTGATTCATTGCAGAGTGCGTACAGTTATTTGTAGCACAGACACACGCGCCGGAGTGCCCTCCGCAACGGAGCCTTTGATCCAAGGCCTTTAAATAACTGCCCCCTTCTCCGCACCAGTGAGGTTTTCATGTGCGAGACGGAAAACAAACGCACCAGGAGGAGGGCACACCAAGCAGCACTCCACTCAGGTGACAGTGCTGTGCTGCAAGTCGGCGAAGGCTGGGAAAGGTAGATGAGGGCTGCGGCTTGCTGGTTTTGAAGGCTGCCTGAATAAGCAAGAAGAGGGGTGTCACCCCTGTAACTCCTGACATCATTATCAGGGAAAGGGAATCAAACTATTTTCTTCACTTATCCACTCTTCACTCATCATGCCTCAACATTTTGTAGGATTAACACTTTTCATTCGTTTAAAAAAGACTCTTTAAGCAAAGGTTATGTATGATGTTAAGCTACTTACTATAATCTACACATTTATATAGGGCAGCAGTTCTACTGTGTCAGTTTAGGGTAAGCACCTTGATCAAGGAGACTCCAACAGGAGGAGGCATCCAAAGCCACGTCATTTGACTGCAAGGTAACAGCTCCAAAGCACAAAGCCCCCTGGCTTCTTGTATAGTAACTGAATGGAGGGAAGAGCTGAGCTACTTTGACCAGGTGACTCCTGCATTGTGGTCAAAACTGGGTCAAAAGGTAACAACTAAAAGTCTTTAAGTTCTCCATTTTGACCAAATATGATCTATTTAACTTTCTCTTCCCCTCAGAACTGCTGAATCCTTCCTAGCATTCAAGACGGGTCTCAAACCTATCTCCTTGGGAACCATTTCTCTCCTGATGTCCTGACAGCTGCACAAATGAGTATGACACCATCTGCTGTGATTATCTATACATTTGCTGTTTGGAAACCACCCTAAGCAACACAGTTGTGTCAGACAAGCAAGCTGGTCTGTCATCAGCCTGTGTCTGTGTGTAAAGCTCTTTGCGCATCACTGATGCCATTTTGTTTACTCTGTGGCGACAGTTTGGAGGAAACTGTCTAAAAAAATGAATACATGTAAAAGTAACACAAACGTAAGGCCTGATCGTCTGAGTCACCTTGCTGTTCTGCACACAGAACGTGACCAGGAGATCATGCACTTGTTCTCCGTCCCTGACTGGGAGCTGTTAGCATTGTGCATTCAGCACCAACTAGTGTGGGTGTCATCCAAAGAACACGTGACATTTTTTCTCTTTGTTCATTCCTGCGCCAGCAACCTTGCTTTTGCAATACAACATCAAGGTAATATTTTTTCCTCCTTTTCTCCTGCGTCTAAAGGCCAGAACTTACTGGTTGCACAAAACCTGTAGGTCGAGAATATAACTGTACAGCACATTGCTTTCTTAATTATAATTTTTTTTGTTTCTTAGCTATTATTTAACTTTTACTTTTTCTTCTCTCACTCCAGTTGACTACAGTACCATTGCTTGTCAATAATTACTTTTCCAGTGAAGGATTGTAGCAGTCAAGAGGCAGGATTTACTCTTTGAAGGGTGCCAGTATACCACAGAACTAGTCCAACACACACACACACACACACACACACACACACACACACACACACACACACACACACACACACAATGGGCATCACTGGGTCACCTGTGGACAGTGGGAGGAAACCAGAGCATCCAGAGGAAACACACAAGTGTGGTGAGCACATGCGGACTTAGTTGTGTAATTAATAAATCCATCATTTATGTTGTATAACTTTTCAAAAATAACCTGACTGTTTTATGCAGTCTAGTTTCACACTGAGTGTGTTGGTCACTTGTTTGGTGTTTGAGGTGTGTTTACAAATGCAAACGTGGTTCCTCTGTCAAAGAGAAAAAATAAAGCCAACATGTACCAAGGACATAGTTACACCAAACAGAGCCTGTAGTACACAAAGAAATCAGTGAGCAGAGGACAGAATATATAGCTGGAGCTTTCCGCCTGATACCATTTGACATCAGGATGAGAATCTCTGCATGCACGCAACTTCTTGTGTTTGTCAAGCTGCTCATGTTTTGTTGGCATCCTTTGAACTGTGGTGCTGTAAGCACCTTTAAGGGCACCTTGAATAGCCAGGGAAACAAAAAATGTTGGATGTTGGATCAAGTTGAACCTGAACTCTCAATGGAAACACCAGCGATGAGACTGAGATGTCATTACTTTACGGACATTCGGGAAAGATTTGAAATTCTCTCAAGAAACCAGGGATGCATGGGAAAGTTCAAGGATGAAGGAAGAAGACAAGGAGCAAGCAGATGGATGAACTCAATCACAGGGACCATGGAAACACCCTAGAAACACTACAAACTCAGGTGGAGGACACAACTTTCTGGAGAAACTTGGTATGTGGTCAGTGAGACTTTTTTCCTACTTTTGTTCTTATGGTCTATTGCGTGGACTGTATGCATGGTGAGGTTTTGTACCATTTTCTTCATTCCTGGTTCCTGTTTCAAGCGTTTATGTGTTTTTGGGTGTAAATAATAAAAAAAATTGCCTAGGAAACCAAACACTGGATGGGATGCCAACAATAAATAAATAAATAAAATAATTAATTTTGCTTAAACATGGCTTCTTTCCTTCTGTAGATGAGACACTAAATAGCCAAAGTGCTGCGAAATTCAGCAAAATCTGCCAACATTCACACAAAGGCACAACCCCAAAAGAAAAAAATAATGATATAAAATCACGATAACAGAAGCCTGAAGTAAATGCATAACACAACTACCACTTAGCAGGCGTGCTGTACCATTATTACACAACTTGTAATTTGGTCCCGCAGGGAAATAATGACTGTATGGCGTGTCATTATTGCCGACTTTTATTGTGTCAGGCTGAGTTTAGGGTCTTTTAATTTAACCAAATCCCGATTAATTCACGTTAACAAAAAAATTGGAAAAAGAAAAAAATTCACATGCGAAAAGTCCCATAATTATACTTTATGGTGTAATTTCATGAGGTGAAGAATTGTCTCACAGGTTCTGCTCACTGGCTTTACTGTAGCTTGAAATAAGAGCCTTCAAGGTGGTCCTAGCTGTCAGAAAAACAAGTTTTAGCTCCTCTCTTGTATGATTATAACTGAGAACGAGGGATACAATTTAAGCAGAAATTATTACAAGTTTTAGCACAATCGGCCAAAGGTCTGGGAACAATAGTTTTGCAGCTGCTCTCAATCTGGATGGTTGTTAGTTTGAGTCCCACAGAAGGTTGTGTGACAAATATTTTCCATTTAAAGACCTCCAGTGGAACATCTGTGCAAAACTGCAATGCGCTTTAGATAACCTCACTTACACATCAAATTTATGCAGTAAAACAATTTCATTAAGCTATGAAAACACAAGCACACAAACACACGCAGATATTACACTGAAATCATTGAATCACACTTTCTAGCAGCAGGTAGAATAATCGTTCACGTTTTCACTGTACAACTAAAACCTAAAGTTTTGGTTCAAGTTTACGTTCCGATCTTGTTCATACTGCAGTGCCTTTGATTTAAAAAAAAAAAAAAAAAAAAAAAGTATTAGTAACATCCTGATATATAAATAGGCAGCTACCTTGGAAAAAGGTGTCAAGATGCAAAAATGAAGATTACAGTTATTGATCACAATACAGTGCATCAACTGATAACACAGCTGCTTTCTTTCAAGCTTTCCTTTTAAGTGTAAACCCCCCAAAATAAAATAATTCTGCAATATATTCATGACTTGCTATATCCTCTGTGAAAAGTCGCACGCAAATAGCTTAATTGTTCTAATGGCATCAATCATAAATGTGTGGTTTTTCTAGTAAGGATGAGTTTATAATCACTTACAAAAAACTGATGAACATAGAAAGTAGGACTCATTAAAAGTAATAAAAGAGAGATGCTTCTTGCCGACAGATTTGCATTTCATAGTGGCTCAGTTATACTCTGCTTCCATGTTGCAGTCAGGGTTCGAACATCAAGGCGGTGGGGGGGTTTTGGAGCACATGCCCCTCCGATGTGCTGCTTAATGGCACAGGTTTGGTTTGTGGCTTTAGCATCTCACTTCAAAAGCTTCTTTCGCAGATTAACTTCTTTGAGATTCCCTTCATTTATACTTTTCTCCTGACACACACACACACACACACACACACACACACACACACACATACATACACGTAAAGAAAATATATATATACAGTAAACAAATAGAACATTAGATGAAAATATAAAAGTTAAAAAACAGACTCAACACAGAATGAGAAATTGAACCAATTAATTCAACGATAGATATTAATACAAAAAGTGGTGTGTTTAATAATTTCATATCATAGATTTATGTTAGTCTGGTAGAAAATCATTGCAAGTTAACTGTTATAAACACGTTTTTATCTCTTTGCAGCAGCTGGTGGTGCAGTGATTGAAGGGCCACTTTATACTCCCAGGGTCTAGGTTTGAATCACATACCCTGCTGTAGCACACTTGAGCCAAACATTTACCCTGTGCTGACACACTGAAAGTGACTCTGTGGCTGAAATGGGTAAAGCATTGTAAGCTGACCCATGTAGACCTTTTCTTTCTTGCAGTGTCCTTTCTCGCCAACAAGAAGCGGCACTGTGAAACACTGCAGCAAACAAAAACCCGATCAACAGGGTTTACATGATTTCAGACGAGATGGAAAGGGGGCTGGCAAATGGTGTTAATCTGTGATGCAGGTAATATATTATATTATGTTATATAATATTTTAACCAGAAAGCTGTGTTCTGTCACCAGCCGGACAAAGGAAATGTAACTGAGGGCCCTTGTTCACATTTGGTGCATAAACATCATTTTAACTTCAATTAAAATGCTTGTACTTGTATTTATCCAAGCTGGTCCACACAGAGTTCCAGCTAAATCTGTTTAAATGGCCAAAATACCTGGAGATTTAGCAAACACATTCTGTAAGCACTGTGAAAGCAGAAGCATGTCAAATCTAATAAAATTCTTTTTATTACTCAGTAATTCAACACTTTGTAACAATACAAAATCATATTAAATTCCTGTAATAACAATTACTACAAGTTCATATGAACGACTCTTTCCTCCAGGCTGACTTTCAACAATAGGTTAATAGACTGCTTAATGCTATCATGGTAAAAGGTGTGGGTTTGCATGTGTGTGTGTGTGTGTGTGTGTGAACATTTGTATGTGCCTTGTGTTGTCCCAATTTGTTTCCCTATTTGTCCACACCAGGTAAATTTTCTTTTTCCCACATGTCTATGGGTATAAAGCTGCATACCTAGTGGAGCTCCAACTTCCCTCTGCCACCTCATCCTGCCTGAATTTCTATAAAATGCAGGGTCAATTCCTCTTTTGCGTCTCCTAGAAAAGTCAAAGCACCACCTGACAGATAATCTAGGAATCCACTGGGCAAAGGCAGCGTAGACTTCTCACTACAGCTTTCACAGTCCCGGTGTTAAGTTTCCAAAACATCTGAAACACTGAATCTGAAGTAGATGCAGGAGCACCTGATACACCAAGCAGTCCTCATCACGACTCAAACCAACTATAATGAGAATCCACACAGCTTCTGTTCCATCTCTGTCTTTTGCTCCTTTGCGAATGTCAGTATCTTTCCTTATTTCCCCGGGGGGAGAAAGAAACAAACTTCTTACACGGAAATTCTTCAGCTCACAGGTGTTTTCCTTACACCGCTGCCTGTCGTCCTCCGAGACCCTGCTCGCTTTTGCCCTCATGAAAATGCAATCCGTTTTTCAGCATAGAAATATTATTTCTGTACAAGCTTGGTTCTAAAGCAACCCGTTTCTCTGCACTTAAAATAGGTGTGCTTGTTTTTTTGCAGAACATTGATAATGAAGACTACTTGAAAGAGTACCACATTTTTGCTTGCAGTACACAATTAATTGTCCTTCCCTGAACTGACATCCATTAGTACATTTTAGAGGCACATTTTCTATATTAATAAAAAAAGTATGTTCGGTACAAGCATATTATTATTGGACTTATTTTGTTTTATTTATCACACAGCTTTTGTCAAGTAGAGTAGCGGTGACAGTTTTTAGGCATGGAAGACCTGGATTTGGCTCTTACCTCCTGCTGTAGTACCCTTGAGCAGGGTACTTGGACTAAACTGATGCAGTAAAAATGACCTTGCTGTATAAATGGGTAAATTGCTGAACATCCCTTTGGAGAAAAGTATCAAATGAATGAATTAATTGACATTTAACAAGCATGCGGTCTATGTGAACTGTTTTCCTCCCATGATGGCCTTCATACACGTTCAGATGCAGAATGCACCCAAATTCTTCTAGACTGAAGCTACTTGTCATTCAGAGATCATTAAAACTTGGGACACCAGACTGAAAAGGATGAACTTTGATGGTGATCTGAAAAGAACTTAAACATTCAGCAAAGCCCAGTTTTTCACGCCGAAATGAAGGAGCAGTTGTCTGTGCATTGGAGAATTAGAAAAAATGTGATGTCTGAAAAACGGAAGCTAGGCAACAAGGAGGCCTGGGAACCCTCTGCAGCCCCGGTTTACGGCCCTATCGGCCATTGCTTACAGCTAATACTGCTCGCATCACATCCCATGGGAGGAAGCGCCATGGATATGTGTGACAGAAACCCTGTGACATGTCTTCACTAGCCAAAGCTGACAAGCGTAAGAAGAAACCTGATGAGTGAGTCGTCACCCGTTGTGTTTTTCACATGCGTGTCTCTGCTTTATGATGGAGAATAAATTTAAAAAACACATTTACAAATATTGTAAAAATGTGTTCCTCAACTCTCACACAGATTTTGAGGAGAACAGCAGCCTCTGTAACAGTAAGAGTAATGCTGTTATCTCAGAGTTTATACAGTCCCTAGCGTTCAGAATGACATAGATCAAAATGTCAATTTAACCACAGCAATTTGACTAAACTAAAGCATAAACTTAAAAATTTGACTGCCATAGAGCCCACCGCATGGCTACAAATCACTGGGTGGCAGGTGCTGTAATGCACCATACAGCAGAAGTCCTCAGTTCAAATCCCCCTCCTGCTGTGATGCCCTTCACCATAAATCATAAATGCTGCTTTAAAAACCTTGTAACTTGCCTAAAATAAGCAATAGCATTGCAGCAGAATGTTCTCTTTTAAACCTTTCCTACAGGAGAAAACTGCTTATTAAAAACCTAAAAAAAAAAACAATGACAAATGGTCTCATTTTTTTTCTAATGGTTTTAATATTTTGCATTACACTGGAATTAGTTTAAAAATGAATTGTCAAAAACCCTGATTGTTAACCCCTGGCCAGCCCAGCACTTTATGCGTCTAGGACTGGCTTCAGGCCACCTCTACACTGCTTAGAACAACGGGGATCGATGGTGGGTGAGTGAGTGAGTGAGTGAGTGAGTAAGTATTAATATGTAATATATTGTTCTGGTCTAGTTTTTTTTTTCCTTTGCTATTTGGTTTAAGGTCTTTCCTTACCAACTGTGAATGTCTGATAAGATTATGATTTCTGTAATCTTACTTTCAAATATATGCTTCTTTCCTAGTCAATCAAACCACCTGAAAATTTTCACAGGCAATAGTAACAGTGCCTCAGCAAGAATAATAATATGAGCAATCATACTAACATTCATTTACCAAAACACTGTTCGTACCAAATACAGGCCGTCTGGGGTTATGACCAGGTTAGGGACCAGCATACCAAGTCATAAGTTGCATCGGTCGTAAGTCGGATTGTATTCACGACAGAGCGATTATTTCCAGCTGTGTTGTGCACTATACGGTAACTTTTTTCAGTCATTTGTTGAAGTTTTTAAGCAATGTTACCTTATTTCTGCCCATGGTGTATTATAGTATATTATCCAGAATTAAATAATTCACTACTGTATTCATTACTAAATTTTCTTTATAAAAAGTACAGTGTGTTCATAACATTTTAAAATACTTCAGTATTCTGTGTTGTACAACAGTGACATGCAGTGACCACAAGCTACATGATCTCTTGCCACTGTTCCATCTGTAACCCGCTGAGCTCGTTGAGGTAGAGGTGGTGCTATGGGGGACGCAGAGGCAACCATGAGAATATGTTTACTGCTCATGAGAACAACCAACACTGTGTGAGATGTGAAAAGACAGTTATTGTCTCTATATGTGTTGAAGGGGGCTACCATTGTGTTGTAGCACACAGTATTGTGTGGGGTTCACCTCACACAGTCATTACACCGCGGTGTGACACATGCATGCAGTGCAGGTACATGTGTGCAGTGTTTTAATGCATTTTCATAACATTTCCATATACAGTTTAAGCTCAGTCATGCTGTACTGCTGTGTATGTTTTTGTGTGGCTGTTGGCTGATGTTGTCGTAACACTACAACCTCATGCAGGCACTGTATATTGTACAATACAACATGTTCATGTACACGTTTTAATCAAATACAATATGCTTATGCACTTGAAATTCTTAAGAAGCATTAAAAATAATTTTTAAAACTTCATTTTTAAATTATTATAAAAAATTTTACTATTATTTGCTGTTGCAAATGCAAATGCGCTATAAGTCAAGGACAGTCTGTAGTAATGAAGAAAAATCATATTTATGTTGCATTTGCACTCAGAGTAACTGGCTCAAACACATGTCTGTGGACTGTGGGAGGAAGCCCACACATGGGGAAACTAAGCAAATTCCACAAAGACTGAGCTAGATTTGAACCTGCACCCAAGGTGGTGAACCCTCAACCAGGTGGTGAATTTTACACTGCAGTCTTCGACAAAGTGAAGTGATGGACATTCTTTTCAAAATGTTACTTCTTAAGTCTTTTTGCTCTTTGCATGTTGTGTGTGTGTGTGTGTGTGTGTGTGTGTGTGTGTATATATATATATATATATATATATATTCTGTATGGAACATGGCTGATGATTTTTTTTGTATTGAAAAACTAAGCAGAGCAGAAATATTTCCAAGCAATTTTAATGATGGGGTCCAACCCACCTTCACACTTCCTTCACAAATTTCATGCAAACGGTGGTTAGAAAACCAAAAAGAGCAAAGTTATTGCCAAACTCTGACCGCTCCTGAGTGAATGGGACCCAGTTTGCTCAGAAAATGCTTTGTCATCTTAAATAAGGATGTTTTATCACCACAACACACTCCTTGCATGGAGGAATCAACAAGCATCCTCTTTCCTGGGCATTAGAGTCACCCCAAGTCCTTGTATCATTATTGGTGGGGGACTGGGACTTGAAATGCACCACCTGGCCTCAATCCAAAGTGAGTCTGATTCTCCTGCAGCCACTGCTTCCTCAGCGAAAAGCACTTGTGTCAGAGTGGGATACAAACACTTAAATGTACATCCTGATGATTTACAGACAGCAATGAGCTCTGTTTAGAACAATATTTTACACAAGAAACCAAACATCCTTCCTTCTATCCATCCATGAACCACGTAAACCTGAGCAGGGGTATGGAGGATCAGAGCTAATCTCAGAATTATTGGGGTCCAGGCTATGAATTTGCCTATGCATGGAACATCAGTTCTTTACAGGGTAGCCACATCAGCACACATTTACATGCACATAACTCAGAGTAACTGACTCAAACACATGTCTGTGGACTGTGGGAGGAAGCCCACACATGGGGAAACTAAGCAAACTCCACAAAGACTGAACTAGATTTGAACCCTCAACCAGGTGGTGAATTTTACACTGCAGCCTTTGACAAGGTGAAGTGATTGACATCCTTTTTAAAATGTTACTTAAGTCTCTATTTTTTGCTCTTTGCCCCAAAAAAAAAAAAAATATATATATATATATATTTTTTTTCCCCTGTATGGATGATGATTTTTTTTTGTATTGAAAAACTAAGCCAAATACCTATAGCGCATTTCCTTATTTTATACATAAAAAAACGGCAGTAACAGTGTTCAAATCTATTTAAAATATATATTTACGTCGTTAAAAAATAGTATATGGGTGGCCAAAATAACATATGGGTAGTATATATACTAGTATATATACTACCCATATGTTATTTTCGCCAACCGTATATTACTTTTTTACAAGGGTAATGCGCATGTCACAACGCGACTACCTGACATTACTGCATTTTTAAAAACTATTTTTATTTAGAAAAACCGATGTATTTCTTGCCTCTTACTCCTGTCATGGGACATGTGTACTTTTATAAATTATTTCACTTTGAGCGCGTCGGAAGTGGGCAGATCCGCGATAACGCGACACCTTGTATGTGCGTTCACGTGTAAAACAGAACATTATTGTATCTAATCCCAGCATCTCCAGAATGATCACAGGACCCCCAGCAGCCAACACCCCCGCCTGAAGGGGGACAGCTTTCCAAACTGGACAACAGAAAGTCAGCAGAGCCTGAAAGTGACCGCCCTTTACGCGGCAAAACAGCTCTCTGATAATAATAATAATAATAATAATAATAATAATAATAATAATAATAATAATAATAATAATAATAATAATAATAATAGCGCAGACCATCAGTGATACGCCCACAGATTTGCCCAAAGTGCGAAGATTCAGACTCTTCACACAGCAGCCCCACGAAGTGCACGTCGGACCCTTTGGATCCACCAAGTCCACGGACCGCGCGTGATGATGGATGAAGACCCCTGTCTTAAGGGGGGGTGGGGGGTGTAAGGAGAGGATCTGAGCCCCCGGCGCCACTCACCACCCCCATGTCCATCTGCTCGGCCGTGAGCGAGGGCGCTGCCACCGTCCCCGACAGAAGCCACAGAACTGGAACCAGGAACATCTCGGGGAAGGTGGTCCGCGGAGATCCAGCACCCCCACCGGCGCCTCACAGCCCGACATCAGACCGCCGCCACATCCCCGGGCGCTCGCAGGCGGGCATGGCGCGCTCGTCCCCGAGCCGTGTCACCGCATCCAGACCCGGCTGAGGAGAGCTGAGGAGAGCTAGAGAGCTGGAGCCCTGAACACTAGGACAAGTGGAGGCAAGCCGTGTGTGTGTGTGTGTGTGTGTGTGTGTGTGTGTGTGTGTGTGTGTGTGTGTGTGTGTGTGTGAGAGAGAGAGAGAGAGAGAGAGAGAGAGAGAGAGAGAGAGAGAGAGAGAGAGATATCTCCGAGCTGGAGGGGGTGGAATCCTGGAGATCTGCTGAAACTGGTGGTGGAGCTCGCAAACGTGTTTCTCAAAGTGGCTGAGACCAGGAGAGCTGGAGATGTGGAAAAGTGGAGATGGAGAGGTGGAGCCCTGAAGAGCTCTGTGCGTGTCTGAGAGACAGAGACAGAGAGAGAGAGAGAGAGAGAGAGAGAGAGAGAGAGACAGAGAGAGAGAGACAGAGACAGAGCCGTGTGTGTGTGTGCAAGACCCCGGAGCTGGAAAGATGGAGAGCTGCACAGACGGTCCTGAACAGATGAACTGGATCAACAGAGGCGGAGAGTTGAGGAAATGCCGATGGAGAGATGGTTCGGGAGATGTTTGGGTCAAATCCTGGTCCAGGAGTTCCGTCCTGCCCCCTCCGCACGATCAAGTACTAAAATTTCAACAAAAAAAAATGCGAGAGTCCAACTAGCAGCAGCGCCGGTGAACTTTCGCTCAAACAGTTAAATACAATTTTAACGCGGAAAAGAAGTGAAGACTCCCTCATGCGCTCTTTTGCCACCACGCAAGGGACACGCGACGCAGCACGTGCGCCGGGGTGTCGCTCCCGCCCACGACCCCCATCGGTGGGGGGGGGGGGGGGTCTGACAACCGCTCCTCTGTTCGGCGGCGAGCGCGGATCGCCGTGTGCGCGCTCCGCTGTCCAGTCTGGATCGCAGCGCGAAGGCGCAATGGACGTCTTGGGGGTGGGGGGGTATCACCACATTTCAGTGCTACGCATTTCATTTTATTATAAAATCCCTGCTGTTTGTGACACGAAACAAAATGCGAAGTTTGTTCTTTCAATTCCCCCCATCACCACCCACCGTGAACCCACAGGTAAACCGACAAAACAGGTGTCATGTGGCACCATTTTCGAAGTGCTTTTTCGACACAATTTATATTTTCACACGAATTAAACCTCAAGTCACAGCCTCAGAATGTTATTCTTGCCATTATAGTCCCTCCCGCATTCACATGGCTTTCCCCCCACAGTCCAAAGACACGTGTTCGGCACAAATTGCCCCTGTAAATTGCCCGCAGTGTGAAAGGAAGGAAGAAAGAACGAATGGGTGGGTGAGATAGACTGGCGGCCGATCCAGTGTGCACCCTGCCTCACACCCGGTTACCCAGAATGGGTCTGGACCCTGCAACACAGGTGTGTTTGGACGAGTGGGCAGCAGGTGGCGCGGTGGTTAGGGCTTTGATCAAAGTATTTACTGTGAGTCAGGGAATCAGACTACACTGCTCTATTAACAGGTAAAACACTGTAAACTATTAAGAATTATATACTGAAAAAATGTAAGTAATTAGATATACTGTAGCTAAATATATATTTTATATACAAATATTTTATATCGGTAAGTAATATTTTTTATATATAGATGCAGTTTCAGGGGAGACCCTGTATGGTGTAGTTTCATTGTTGGGGCCCAGTGATTTCAGGATAGAGTCCAGACTTTTGAGATCCTGTTAGGTTGAAACTATGCAATATTTTCACTCACCTGTATTCTCTTATTAAGTGTAAGATATTGTGTAACCTGTTCCACTGTATATACTGTACATAGCACATACTCCATCCCTGCTGTACAAACCTGTTGTTTCCACTTCCGCTCCCACTTCCTCGCTACAACTGTCATCCTCACCCTCATGTAACCTGATACGCTTTGTTTGTCTCCCTGTATAAATAAAACCTGTCGAGGAGCCACACCTCCGTAGCTCACACTGCAGACGGTGTGGTTACCCTTGCAGCAAGTAAAACAGCGCGTGTCTCACTCTGTTGGTCAACGGGTCGGTGGGAGCTGATCCCTCCCCCCGACATAATTACTTGGTCCTTCGAGCCGGATGCTAAACCAGTGATCCGAAAAGATCGTGTGTGAATCCTGAGGACATCACCCGTGCGCCGAGAGGAGCGACACCGAAGTCTGTCGACAGCCTAGAACGAGTCGAGAAAGTCCTGGAACGTGAGAATTCGTGACCAGGCCGGTGGTTAGAACTGCGCTCGACGACTGGTGATGCCCGACGGACCCCGATCATCACGCTTGACCCTCAGAGGTGAGACGTTTGGTTAGAGTTGGCCGTAAGGAAATAGATAAGTAGCTACGAGTGCAGTCAAGTACATCTGACTGCTGGTTAGAGTTGGCCGTAATCAACCGGGTGTGAATGATTGTGAATGCATGAAGGACTAAGTGTTTTATAGAATCCTAGGTTGATTCTACTAAGTCCTATTTCTTTCTTTGCCTGAAGAGGAAAGAAGTACTGGCGATTAGGAGGTCCAGGACGGGTTTCATCCCTGAAAACTAACACCGCTGTGAAATTAGTGTACAGTAGAAGGCTGTGTTAGTGTCCTCTCCTTAATCTTGTGCCAGAGAACTTCCTCTCAGGACCTTTGTAGTAAAAAATATAATAATAATAATAATAATAATAATAATAATAATAATAATAATAATAATAATAATAATAATAATAATAATAATAATAAATAAGAAGATAAAAACACAAGATGGGAAAACAACAAAGTAAACCAGTCTTAGAGGGAGATGAAAAGTTTATGGAAGGTTACGTGGAAGGTACAGGAGTTGTAAGTCACAAGAAATGGAGAAAAAGACATGGGTTTAGTGGAGAGCTCCATACAGCCGATCTCCTTAAACTACAGAGCGTTTTGAAACTAGAAATGATGCGTGTAACAGATAAGGGGAAGTTGGAGAAAAGAAAGAGAGAGTACAAGTTGTCGGACAAATGGTTAGAGCAGAGTAGACTGAGAGATGCAGCTAGACAACAAAAGGGGAAAATGAGAAAGGAAAAACTCGCAGCTGCACCATTAGTCACCGCAGATGAAGAAAGTACAACTAGCAGTAGGAAAGTTTCCCCCAAACAGCAGACACCTCCACTCTCACCGCCCCCTACACCAAAAGCAACCCCCAAGACATTAACACCGCATCCTGCCCCGTTGACGTCGTTGAAACCAGACTCCCCTCATCACCCGGTGATAAAAAGGAACAAAGACCCCTCTCTGTACCCAGTGAGAGATTTAGAAACACACAAGGTTGAATTCCACCCATCTAACGACACGTCAGAATCGGACCGCCTCTGCCCTAAGGTGGAAGTGGCAAACCCTGATGGAGGACAGGACGGTGATGGCCCCGCGACCATGTTAGTGTATAGCCCCTGGACAGCAGAAGACAGGTCTGCCGCCTTAAAAGGAATGCCTCCCATAGAAGAAGGAGCAGAAGAATTCTGGAGAGCAGTGCTAGAACTCCAGGACAGTTTTCACCTGAATGGCAGGGAAATGTTTCAATGTCTAAGACAATTACTTGGTCACAAATGGGGTAGAGTTGTAGGAGATTTCACAGGACATGCAAATGGGGAACCTCTAGCGCATGATTCCTATGAGCTGAGAAATGAACTACGACAGTTGGGAGATAGAATTGGAGAAAGGTTCCGAAGGAGAGCAGATTATGGCAAAATAGCACAGAGCAAACAAAAGGAAGGGGAAGACCCGGAAGACTATTTAGACAGACTAAAACCCATCTTCCGAAGCAACTCAGGTATCGCCCTAGACAATGACGATAACGGAGTGTACCAACAACAACTAAAAAGAGCGTTTTTGAACGGCCTGCTGCCTGAGCCCAGAGCATACATAGATAAGCATTGGGTTCATCAAAACACCGGCTCAGTACAGCAAGCCTTAGAATACGCGCAGCATGCACAGAAAGCGCAGAGTAGGAAAAAAGTAGCGACCTTCATAGCTGATGCAGATAAAATAGCATTCCACCACTTCGGCAACAGAGGCCGGGGTGGGAGGAGGGGCAGAGGCAGAGGGAGAGGGGGTAGCCAAGGACATCAACCCCGCGATTACAGCTGCTGGAAATGTGGCAAGCAAGGCCACATGGCCAGAGAATGCCTAGCCCTAGTTAAGCTATGGATGAGAATCACACCCACTCCGGCAGGCCTTACACCATTTGAAATAGTACACGGTAGACCTTTCCTCCTACCTGCAGAAACAAACGACATCACGAAAGCCCAGAGAGAAACAACACTCGCAGAATGGATGAGCAAATTGCTGCAAACTAAAGAAATGCAAAGACCCAGTAGTCTGCCAGTAAGTTCTGCTTCTGTGTTACAGGATAAGCTCAAGCCCGGCGATTGGATCCTCATCAAAGTCCTCCTACGGAAGGATTGGAGTTCGCCTAGGTGGGACGGCCCCTACCAAGTACTCCTGACAACCCCCACAGCGGTAAAGATTGCGGAGCGACCATCCTGGATCCACAAGAGCCACTGTAAGCCCGTTAAGCCTCTACAGGAGCCAGTTCAACCGACGGAGTAGCAGCGGAAGTCCGCTACAAAGGCGCGGTAACCAATAGGGTGCCGACGTCTCAACCCGGTGAAGAAACCAACTGAGCTGCACTCACCTTAGTATGGCTCGTTGTACATCGGCCGTGGCAGGGGGGCTGCTAGCCCTTTTGTCTCTTGGCCTCCTCTTGTGGACAGGATCTTGGTCAGATGACACCTCACACCGCGACAAGAGATGGACACATGACGGCTCACACCTAAGGCCTCCCCCAGCCGACCACCTACATCCTTACATGCAGAACTACTGGTACCGCTACGTTCACGATGTAGTCAAGAACTCTAATAAATCTAATTGTTATGTTTGCTCACATATGCCATCACATACAGGCAGTCCCACCATATAACCGGTCCCAAACCAATGAACCGGTCCCAAGCTAAATGTGCCGCCTCATTCGGAGGCGTGGGCTATCAGAACAACAACGTAAAAATTAATGACACAAACCCGTACGCCCCAGGCCTCAACAATGGAACTTGTAACCGTATGTTCTGGATCGATTTTAATGTGACTAAATCTAATACCTCATTTCCATTCACTGTTTCCATGAATATGGATCCAGGAACATTTAACCACTCGATGTGTTACGACCAGGCAAATGGCACACATCTTTTAGGTAACATGACCGATGCCATGGACCGCCTCCGGGCGCTCCAGAAAGCCATGGCAGAAGATGCCCGTCCCAGTTCCTCCTGGCTCGACTGGCTGTTCCAAGGGGGCTGGTTCGGATGGGTCAGACTTCTCCTCGTCTTAACTGTTACATTTTTATTTCTTCTTTGCGTTCTTTCAAGTTGCATTATACCATTATGTAGAGCGATGATTAGCAAAATGGCCACTAGCTCTTTTGCTGTAGCATACACTGCCTTAAGCCTACAAGAGCCCGTTCCTGACAATGATTCCGTTGTGTAGTGATGCCACCTACAGAAAATGCTTTGACAAGATGTAGATGGTTGATAACAGAATACACGGTTCATGATAAACAGGGGGGACTGTTAGGTTGAAACTATGCAATATTTTCACTCACCTGTGTTCTCTTATTAAGTGTAAGATATTGTGTAACCTGTTCCACTGTATATACTGTACATAGCACATACTCCATCCCTGCTGTACAAACCTGTTGTTTCCGTTTCCGCTCCCTCTTCCTCGCTACAACTGTCATCCTCACCCTCATGTAACCTGAAACGCTTTGTTTGTCTCCCTGTATAAATAAAACCTGTCGAGGAGCCACACCTCCGTAGCTCACACTGCAGACGGTGTGGTTACCCTCGCAGCAAGTAAAACAGCGCGTGTCTCACTCTGTTGGTCAACGGGTCGGTGGGAGCTGATCCCTCCCCCCGACAGATCCTCACAAAGATGCTGTGATCATTAATAATGATAATAGCAATGGATGGATGAATGGATGGATACAAAGTCAAGCCCCATTTCCTCTGCAGCTACACACATTCCCTGTCTAAAAGCTCAGGAGGATGAGCAGCTGCTGTAAGCTGGACCTCAGAGGTTTTAATATTCTTCCACTTTTCATGCTCTTTTTTGTTTCTTCTCGTCATCTACATCTGCATGACTCAATAGTTATTGTTTCTGCTGTCTTTCATTTCTGATCGTTCAGCCCTGTGTGAGAAAAACTGACTTGAATTAAATTCAAAACTCAGTACTTCCAGTAAAAAATAGTTGGGAGCAAGTTTCCACCTGGTCTCCACCCATTTCCATTTTTAGGGAATAGGAATTGATTTCAGATCCCTCAGCTAGTGTGGGCCCTACACCGTGGATTCAAACCCATCTCCAGTTGTGTGCATGAGGAGAGCCATAACCGACATTTAAATACCTGCGATAAACAATCTGCCTGAGGTTTGGGGGACGATGTGGAGGGAGTCGCTGCGGTGCATGGCCGAGTGTGAGGAGCCGATGTCTGAGAGACACACGAGGGTCTGCCAGGAAGCCACGCGGTTCCTCTGTTTGTTACCTTCACACTTTTTACCAGCATTGTTTGTCAGACTGGATGTGGAGTCATAACGTATGGGGACAAAAATGCATTCAGGCAAAAATAAAACATGAACAAGGGGGTATTTACCTGCTGATTAAATCCAAGTGAACAGATTTGACAGAAGCTGCCAGAGACGCAAGAGTTTCAGATCTTTGTGAAACAAAGGATAGAAAACTAAGTAAATAAATAAATAAGATGTACTTGATTTGGGCAAATTTATTTTTTCATGTATTTTTTTTCTTTTCAGCTTCTTTTTTTTAAGTTCGATTGCATTTCCTTCACTGCCTGCTAGCAGCGACCTTGTTTGCCTTTGATTTGCTATTCTGGTCCTTGTTTTGTGGTGTTGATCTTCAACCCAACATACATTGCCGATTGAGGTAAAGGAATGAGGATGGAGTGCCATTGCTATTTTCAGACTACCCAGAAGCACAAGGTAAGCATAGGGATCAGCTACCATGATCTGTCTAGGCATGGTGTGCAGCTAAGGTGTGCAAGCAGAGTGAGTAGGAAGGGTGAGCAGGTAACATGTGCAGCTAAGATGTTCACGTAAGGTGTGTAGATATGGTGATCAGGTAAGGTGTACAGATAAGGTGTGTGGGCAGGGTGTCTAGCTAAGGTATGCAGGTAGGGCGAGCCGGTAAGGTGTGTAGGCAAGGTGGTTTGACATGGATCCTCACATTCAGCTCCTCACAGCTCTCTACAACAAACGGAAACTTGGCCTTCAGTGAAAGGGTGCTGGAGGACGGTTTGCGCACCAATGGGAGCTACAAAGCGGTGTCTGACATCCATGTTCATCTTTGGGAGGGGGGGAGGGTAAATAAACAGAATTTGTGTCTACTTGTCTTTGTGTCTAAATATGGAAAAAAGAGGCATTTCAGCTGCGCCTTTGATCATTCTTTGATCTTCCTGCTCCGCTGCGCTCAGATGCTGCTGCGGAGTCTCTGCATCTCTTGCCAAGCTGCAATTTTTCCGTTATCACTTTTATAGCGAAAAACACAGCTTTCCTCGCTGAGCAAACACAACACCCTCACACTTTACAGTCACAAAGTATTCAGACCCCTTCGCTTCGCTTAGTTTATAATCCCAGCTGTAGTCTTTCTATGTAAGCATTTACCCTGCGCCGATGCAATAAAAACTCGGTAAATCACTGTAAGCAGCTAATTTGCAAACCGATCATTTGCAAAAACATCTACAATGTTGTTTCCGCTTTGTCATTCCGGGGTAGTGAGTGTTGCTGAATTTACCATACGGCTGCAGCATAATAAAACGGGGAAAAAGTGAAGAGGTCTGAATACTTTCTGATTGCACTGTGGAAGTGTAAAACGTGAGTGTGCCATGCTTGCAAGAAAATGGCTTTAACTACTACGCCATCTGCTGTCCAATTCACGCGTCCCCGCTACACCAGTAACGCCTCTTTCTGCAGCCTCGGAAGCTCTGCAGTAAACGCACTCACACTGCCTTGCGAGGACTTTTCTTATCTCCAGAATAAAAATGGCCCCTCTTTCTTCAGAAGGATACCCAGTTTTGCAACCGCTTCGGAATTTAACTCCAGCAGATACTGAACAGAAGCAAACAGGACTTCTGTCTCTGATTCCCACCACTTCATACAGAAGCTACAAATGTGAGCCGAATTTATGCGTCACGCAGTCCGACCTTTGGCGATTTCTTACAGTCCAGAAACCGTGGGGTGAGAAGAACAATGAAATGACACAGCTCGGCCCAAGCCCTCAAAGCCAAACCGCCAGTTTCATCTTAATCCAACATTTGTAGTTCATCTTCAGCTAAATGTGTGATTGTTTACTGAACTTGAGAATATTTAAAGTCTGACAGTGTGTAAATTACTTATGTTTTGTTCCTCGGTTGCCACCGCAGCAGCTATTCCTTTCATCCCTCAGAGCTGCCATGACAGCTCATCCATGCTGTTCACGCTTCATCTTCTTTACCAGTTGCGCATTCTTTCAGTGTTCATCTGCACCTTCAAAACTTGGCTCATATCCCAGCCACCTCATCCTGCTGCCCTGCCCACAGGTACATGGTCCCTCATCCCCCTATTTCTCCATTCCTACCTTCTTTATGGTTTTCCACCTCCCACCTGCTACCTGCCAAAGTCTTCACCACCTTATTTCTGGCCTAACTTGGTCTCACTGGTCCCCTGCCAAACCTCATGCACCCTCAGGCAGCCTTTCCATCATCACTTGCAGACCACTGGCTCCTCTGTCACCTTGATAACCAGCTCACTCTGTCCACTTCATGTCCTAAGGAGGTTTCTCAGCCCCTGAGTTTTCACTGTGAATCCTCATGCTTCCACTCAGAAACTCAGCAGAAAAAAACCTGTGACCAGATCCGGCAATTCAGGGCAACAATTAAAACAGTACATTAACATTTATTCATCTAATATCGTCTCCAAAACAGAGGTCAGCTCGCAATAAAAAAAAAAAAGACCTTCAAAAACAGCAGATGAAGACCTTTAGCTGCATACACGTGACTCTCAAAGTACAGTTGTTGCTCCAAACTTGCTGTTTTTCCTGGCAAACATTGCATGAATTACTGCTTAGGGGACTAATAGGAAAGACAATGGTGATCATGTGAGATAATATGATGCAATGACGTGGCCCTGAAAAGGAGTCGGCATGTCTGAGGGACAGAGGGAGGAAAACCCAGAAGAAGTAGCAGGTATGTCACATGGCGACGTTCAGAACATCTAACAGAGTGTTGGTACACATGACCGGACTGCAGGTGGTGTTGTGTTCGACACATTTGCCTTTTGACCAGAAGAATCACATTTGCAATTCTGCTCCTACTGTAGTACCTTTAGGTAAGTTACCCTGATTCGCTCTGGTAAAAATGGGTAAATAAGTGAGAATCATTTAGCTGAGTTTTTATGGGAGATAAGAAAAGGTTTCATGGTGTTAGGGTCTGAACCATAGATACAACGAGCACCTTTCTGTGTAGATGTGTAAATCATAGTGAAGTTAACCACCTAGCACAGTAAATCACATCAGAAAATGTGTCTGATAAAAATTTGTTAATAATATGACAGCAGTGTGGGATAATTGCAGAGTGCAAATAACTGCAAGCCCAATTTGGATGATTGCTATATAAAAATGTGAAAACACCTCAGTCTGAATTTTCATTATTTCTATAAATACATTACACATTTAATGTGACGTTAAAATAACTATACTGGATAAATATATATTTTTTGTGTGAATATTGAAGCGAAGGTCAGACAGTGGCATAGGAATGAACTCATATGGGACCTGGCAGGTGAAACAAGATGCAGAAATTTTAAACAAGATGCATTTTATGTCATAAATTAAGCAAATTGGCAAGCAGCAGCAACTCAGTGTCAATAAAGGTTAATAAGAAGGTCTGACATACAGAAAAGCAATGGTTATTTAGCACTGATAGTTATGATTTTATCTGTTACCCCTTCCCTTGCGTTCACCTTCTCTGCGTGGCAGGTGGACAGGGGTTGGCATATCTGAACGTGCACAGACCTGCTTCCTTCCTCGTCTTCTTCCTCCTCCTTGTTGTCTCCATTTGGGTTCCTCTGACCACACTTGCATGTAATAACCACCGATGAAATGATGACCCCAATGAAACCGTGAGGAGATGAGCATGACAAATTCATTGTCATGCTCAGCTATTGTGCAGCCCCTCTGGAGACTACAAGCTGGCACAGCCATGTGGTTACCTTGAGAAAGAAAGTTCTGGAATTTGCTTGGGTCTCACCAGTTAGACGCAAACTCCGTGTTGATTATTTGTCCCCTTGCGGGTTTGTGTTGCGACAGCATCAGTGTGTACTCATAGCCGAATTGTACTTTCTAAAAAGCCTGTTGCCCCAGAGTGCGGGAGAAAGCAGCAGCACTTCCATTTAATCTCTCCTACGTGTCAACAAAAATACACACAGCTGGTGAAATGGCACGATTCATCATTTACGAAAACAACCAAATAGATCTTTCAGAAACTCTGCAAACACAATGGTGAAAAAGACAAAAGCTGACCAAGTGTTATGTTACAATAAATGCTTTACAAATACCATGTACGAGGTATTCATCTGTCACACCTCAGTACTGTGCTTGTACACTAAGCAGCTTAAATAATTGACGGTTTCAAGCAATAGGGGAATTTTTGCTTTATCAGTTATATTATTTTATTAAAATATTTTACAAATACAAGATAAAGAACCAAGGATGAACGACATAGTCTTTGATCTTGGAAAATTAGTATGAGCTATATATGTTAATAGGAAGCGCTGTTGAGTTATGTCTGAATCTTAGGTGACCACTGGTGTGGTTTTTAAGGCAAAGAACAAAAGTGGTTTGCTGTTGCCTTCTTCTGGAATATTTTTTCCTTAGAGGGGTGCAGACACACACACACACACACACACACAAACAGCCCAGCTTACCCCACTGCACAGTTGACTTTAGTTACAGTGTGGACTCAGGACTCAGGAGTCAGGTCTTCGGTGACACTGAGGCATCATTGTCAGTTTTATCACTGTGAGCACACAGCCAGGGGGAGATAGTGGCAGTTAGCTTTCACTCAGTTTTCTGCAAGCCACTGTAATGGGAGGTTATTGCAGGTGTTTTGTTTCTGATCATGAAATGTTCCAGTTTATGTTTGTGGGCGTTTCTAAGTGAAATGCCACATCATTTTGCTTTTTAATTTCAGTACTGCTGCACTATTGAGTAAATAATGGCGTTTGCAGGCAAAAGAAACCACAATGTGTTGTCAACTGAAGACAAAATGACAATTATTTATAGGCTGGAAAAGGACGAAACTCCTGTGTCTCTTGCTGAGATTTTTAATGTGTGTAAAGCAACTGTATCTGACAAAATGCTGAAAAATTGAAATTTTAACATTTGTGTCAAAGTTAGACAGTGAACATAGCTCAAAAAAGGGAAAACTATGAAAAAAAACTGGTGATGAGAAATTAGAAAATGCTTTTATGGGTTCTGTGGAAGGTGGCAAACCTGTTTCTGGAGCTCTTACATGGTAAAGCATTAAAGTTGAATCAAACCCCAATTATACTTTGTTTCATATAAACTGGGTTCTCTCATGCATGTTTGATTAACCAAACCAACCTTTGCCCCAGTTAGTTTACACAATTGACATTCTACTGTTTATATAGCTGATTCCTTTTACACTCTATAAGGTTTTGCAGTTCATTCAGAGAAGTTTCCATAATTTCATCCTTTAGTTGCTGAGGAGAAATCCAGATGTGTAAAAGTGTTGCCCGTAGGAAAAAAAGGATGACAGTTGATGTGAATTCTCTTTGCACTTCATGGGAAGCAACCTGTGCAGCACTGATGGAAGTTCTCACCCCCCCCCCCCCCATCAGTGGCACATCTCACTGAATTGAAACTAAATCTGCTCTCTGTAGCAGATGAATTTTCTGGGTCTGTGGTTTGTCACTTAACCAACTGGACACAGCTAAGGTTCCTCCAAGCGTCACAGACCAGATGTCTTCCCTGCTGGCAAATTGTATGTTGTTTCATTTAAACATCAGTTCCCCTGCTGTGAAGCTGGATCACATTTATTCTACTTTGTCGTCTGGAGTTTGAATCCACAGGTTTCGTGCTTGAGCAGAAGCCCCTCTCTTACATGGAGCATGGAGGACCGGGATGGACACGTTTACCTGCTGCCTCTGTTATCTACATCATATCTATGTGAAAGCTGGATGCTGAAGGAGGAACACAGGAGAAATACAGACCCCTCTAGTACTGGAGGAGACTTAAGAACGTGATGTACAGCCTGGAAAACAAGCAGGTGCACATTGGATCAAACAAGACCTCTCATTTTTATGATGAAACTGAGGTTATCGTATTTTGAATACAGGAGAAGAGGGCATATTTTTAAAAAAGGTGGTTGAAAAAGAGGATGAGCAACAAAAAGGATGAGCAACAAAAAGGATGAGCAACAACCTCATGAATGGACTCGATCGCACAGAAAGTGGACACAATTTCATTTAATACTAAGGACACAAGTGGAGGACAGAACTTTCTAGAGGAGCACTATTTATGGACATCTAGAGACCACTGCTGTAGTACCCTTGAGCAAGGTAATAACTGAATTACTGTTACCCATTTGTATAAAATGGTCAATGAACTACAGCTGATCATTGATAATAGAGGACAGAAATAAAAAGTTGAATGTCAATATGAAAACATAATTCAGCAAAGTAAAATTAAAGATTTGAACACATAAATCCAGGGGTTTCCTCTTCAGATGTCTGAGATGAAAATGTTGGTAAATGTGAGTAACAAACACACTGCAAGATCCATGTTGGCCAAGCAGGAGAAACCAGTTAAGAGACACATAACCAAAAACAGCATGTTCCTTCAGTATAGTAAAATTCTGAAAAATATTTCTAAAAAAAGTGTGGTTTATATAATCTTTACAGAGACCACAATGGTATGTGTAACAAACCAACAATTTTAGATTTTGTCCAAACTTGAACCAACTTTTGATGCATTTTGAAGTGAGAATTTGCATCAATAGAGGCTGCATGCAAAGCTTACCAAAAAAAATAAAGAAATAAATAATAAATTAAGACCTGTTAGCAGATGACAACAGGATGGGAACGTAGGGTTTGCTTCACAATACATTTGGAAGCGGAGCAATGAACAGTAGACAAAAGCCTGGGAATAATGGACTGACGAAATGACGATAAATTGCACTGTCAGGGGGTGTAATGAACGCACAGCTTTGAAGACATGAGACTGACAGACCAAAGACCGGAGGAATCTCATTGTATTACACAAGGTGGGCGAGAGGTAAACAACCGCAGGTGCTGAAAAACTGTGTTTGAGACAGGATCAAGAAAGGAAGGAGAATGGATAAATATCAGCAAATAAAACATCCCTCTATCCATCCGTTATCTTTAAGCACTTTCACACGGTCAGGAAGGCAGCTGCCCAAATACCTTTTCTAAATAAAATTGACCACCTCACACTGTACTTCACTGACACTGGACAACGTGTCAGATTAATTTAATGTTTATAGCAACTGGAGCTGCAGCAGCTAACGCACTAACAATTTTTTTTTTTTTTTTTAAATATACTTTTTATTTTTTAGATTCACATGAGGTATAAAATCTCATCCTTTCAGACACTTAAGAGCTCACTTTGTAAGGTCATCCTAAAAAGGACTGAAGACACACCGAATCCTTCGCCAGCAGTCGAACGTCTTCTTGTTATTTTGTTGTTTTTTTCATATTTTTTCTTCATATTTTTCTTATACTTATTTTTCTTCTGCTTTTGTCCATCTTTAGTTTAATAGAGCATGCATTTCAGGCGGGGAAAAAGACGTAGAATGGAAAAGAAGACACTTGAGGAGAAGCCAGGAAAGTGGAGCACAGATCATCTCATCGTCTCATAAGGAAAGTACAGGAGTACGATGAGGGGGTCAAGGTGTTGCAGGTTTATTTCACCACACATGGAAACATGTCCAGTTAATAACTTTATTATATTTTTCATATATCTAATATAGTTGAATGACATTCAACCCTTTAGTCATGCCTACAGTGTCTGAAATGAAGGAATGAATACGAGTGGTAGTCAAGTTGAGGTACAAAATGAAATGCTTCATCGATATTTAAAAATTATTAATTAATTAAAATTTCTCAAAGATCACACCTAATTATAACACGAATGCATCCATTTATTTAGATATTTGCCTTTGGCTTTAGTATAAAGTGCCTCATGCAAATTTGACTATATGAAATTTTTTTAAAAATTTATAATCTTTGAGTACACTGTGTTTTTGGGATAAAGGGTGATTGCCATATCTGCTCAAGCTCTAATTTTTTGTTTGTTTTTTTGTTTGTTGGTTGATTTTTATGCACTGCTCTTATACACACCCATTTGGCAGAAAAGTACAACTCTAAGTGATCTTTCTTAGTAGTCAGTTCCCAGCTAATTTCTCAGGACAAAGCCACATGGGGTACCTGACCCACAAACACACGCAAAAAGGAAGGGTGATGGGAGGGTGCTGAAAGAAAAGATCTAAACAGGGAGGGGTAAGAAACTATTCATGGAATGCAAACAGCACTACACACATTCCTTAGATAAGAGCAATAATATTTGGTGACCAATATTTTGCAATTGCTTTTTCCTTTCCATTTTTCCAATTAATGACAACCATTACTTGTGTCACTCTCTGTGGTGTCTGCCTGTTACAGCACTAACAATTCTTAATCCATTAGTTTATGAGGTTCAGCAGTTTGGTAATATATAATGTGTTACTATTATCTAACTTTACATTTTTTGATCAGGAGCAACACAAGGTAACTCAGCTGGTAGCAGAGTAAATTGTACTGTTGCATTTTCAGCAAAAAGAAGTTATTTTCTGAACTGAACAGTTGGCGTGAACCCACAAAAACTATTTTTCCTTACATGATTGAAGTGTTATGGACAGCGCTATACATCTTAACTACTCTGAGATGTAATTAAGATGTAATTGTTTATATCTTGAGCCTCAGCTTTATAAGGAAATTTAAAAATAGATGGATGAATACAAATAATGAATGTGGATCTAATTATAAAATAATTCAAAGTGCAATGACAGAGTGGAGTCAACATTTTTTTTTTAAGAAGTACCCAATTTTGCATAAATACAGATAAAAATTTAGATTCAGAGTCAGAAACACCTAAACTAATTAAAATATATAAATAAATTTAAAAAAATTTATTTTCCTCTTTTGGTGGTGTCTTTCCTCAGACTCAGGTCTTGTACCAGGGACCTAAGAATCTGATGGTACAAAGCAATATTTTTGTTGTTGCTAGGACTGTGATCTTCTGGACTGAGGCCCATGTTGTCATTCCTGGGGTCTGATGGAGATACTCTTCCAGCTTAGGGGTTACGGTCCTGAGTGCTCCTTTCACCAGCCCCTACTTTTGTTTTCACTTTCCACATACTGTCGAGTTCTTCTCTCAATCCCTGGTATTCCTTCACCTTCTTATACATTGTCAGGCCAGACAAAAGTCATCACCTGGATTTAACTTAGTATTATGATGTGGGGTTGCTTCAGTTGGTCAGGTCTAGGTTCAGCAACGTTATGTGCCCAAAAAATGAGCTCAGCTGACTACCTGAATATACTGAATAACCAGGTTTTTCCATGAATGGATTTTTTCTTCCCTGATGGCACAAGCATATTCCAAATGACAATGTGAGGATTCATTGGGCTCAAATTGTGAAAGAGTGCTTCAAGGAGGATGAGAGAGACATCATTTTCACACATGGATTGGCCACCACAGAGTCTAGACCTTAACCCCATTGAAAATCTTTGGGATTTTGTGCTGGAGAAGACTTTACGCAGTGGTCTGATTCTCTCATCATCAACACAAGATCTTGGTGAAAAATGAATGCAACTCTGGACAGAAATAAATGTTGTGACATTGCAAAAGCTCATTGAAACGATGCCATGGCGAATGCATGCTGTAATCAAAGCTAAAGGCGGTCCAACAAAATGTTAGAGTGTGTCACTTTTTTTTTTTTGGCTGAGTAGTTGTGGAAGGAAAAATAAAGTAACAGTTTGGGTGTAGAGAGAGTTACACTTTATTTTCTATAGAAATACACACCGGTGTGGGAGAGCCCCTTCAGAAAGAGAGTCTCCCTGAACAAAGGATACAGGGATCATTTACGCAACAGCTCGCAAGGTATACACCCCTCTCAACTGTTTTCCACTCCTGCTCTTTGTCAGTGTGACTTTAGGCATTGTTGTTATAGGGAATCATTACCCATCCCAAGTGTGGTGGAGTAACTCCTGATTTAGGTGCCTCAGTTAAGGGAGTTTTGGTTTTATTACTCCTTTACATACCACCAGGGTCTGGCCTGGGTCTAAATTGAACATTCCCTTGACCCTTTTACCTTTGCTTTATCTGTAGTTTAAGTTTCCCTTCCTTAAGTACCCTCTTTTGTTTTTCCAAGGTACCTTCTTAAATACCTAACATTCTAGCAAGGCAGAAGTCCCAATGCTTTATAGCAGTAAGCGCAATATACTGAATAACATGGTCATAAAACATTCACTACACTATTGGTTAATACCTTTAACATAACAGAAACATGCATTAAGAGCTTAACTTGAAGAATTTCTCTCACACAGTGTATTTCCTCTGCCTGATTTACGTCACCATGTGACACCCCTCTTCTCCAAGCATTGTCGGAGACAACATTTAAAGTTTTCAAAATAACCCATTTTGGAGTTTAATAAATTTGACTGCACAAAAAGCCTCACTTAGAATAATAAGTATGACAAATTTCAACACTGTGGCTAGAAAAACAAAACCACGCACAAAGAACAAACAGACAAACCAAAAAATGTCATAATTATGTGGACTTGGACTGTCTTTAATAAAATCATTCTGTTATAGAACCACATAAAAGAATAGATTTTTGTGCAAGTCCCAACTGCTGTGCCTCTTAGTTATTATTTAGAATATTGTTTCACATCAGTTATTTAATGAATGAATGAATGAATGAATCAATCAATAGTATAACATATGATAAGACTATAAGAGGAGAACTAAGGGTAAAAAAGCAATACTAAAAACCTTTTGGGGAAACCGTGAATGTTTAATTATGAAAGGAAGCATGATAATCTTATAGATTAGTTTTATGTCAGCAATGCATGTCAGGAATATTAATGGAGAGACAGAACATTGTCCTGACTGACCTACAGCAGACTGCAGGTAAGTGGCAGTGGACCCCAGGATGCTGACAGAGATCCAGTTATTATATTATTGACACTTTTTTAGGACCGAACTTTCATGGGTTACTTCTGCATTGCTCTAAGGTTATTTCAGTGATGCATTTTTTAAAAGCTTCTAAGCACGTTATTTTTTGCAGTTTTTCAGCCATGAGTAACTGAATTTATATGTGAAAAAATTCTGCAGGACACTGGGAAGCTGTGTTTCACACAGGGGTTATGGATGTGATGTACAGCCCCTCACAGCATTGCTTTACAGGAGAGTTTACAGTGAAGACTGATCAATACAAGGCAAGCACCTTTGAGCAGGACCTTCATAAAGACAGGTCTTGTGGGATGGAAGAGTGAAGTGAGGAAGGAGACCTGTGGTTGACAGGATGACAGAGGAGTGCCACAAACAGATACTTCTCTGCAATGTCTAGTCCACTTAAGTGGATACCGAGTAGGAAACTGTCTCCATGGTCCCCTTTGGGTTCAGATGTATTCAAAGGGACACATGGTCAAATACGTGGATACCTGACCAGTGAATTACTCATTAGTTGATAAAATTGCCAGTCCCGTAGCCTACATTTCAATATCCATAACATCATTTAAGTGGATACACACTATTCGTCCCTTTGGAGATCGCAAAAAAGTCAAACTGGCACCACCACCACCACCATCAGTGTGGCTTGTCAGCACCCAATTAGCAGGTGGAGCCTGTTTGCTGCTGCACTATCCACAGAGATGATTACATATCACTGACACCCCACGCCATTGCCTGCTGTCAGTCCGACTCCAAGCTGCTGGTTAATGGCTTCCACTGCACTTTAGAGAATGCATACGATGGCAATCCTGAAGACACCATCCCTTCCCCTTCACTGGCGAAGGCATTTACATTTATGCAGACTTCAAAGGCAATTGAACTAAGACGTAAAACACTATGCTGCTCTGTATACTGGATTTTAAGGGCCCAGAAATAGCAAATCCTAAACAATTTTGAGGATTATTATATATCTATATTGAATGTAATACAGTAGTGTACAAAAATAATGGTAAATGATACTTTAATAATGCTATACCTTCATATGACTGTATGTATATGTGTTGTTCTTTGCTTTAGCAGGTAATTTCTAGCATGTATAACACAACTAATAAGACAATAAGAACTGCTTTGTAAAACTTTGTCACAAATTCAGATTTTTTGTTATTACATTTACAAAACATGTATTTAATTTGCTTACAATGGGATGGCAGGTCTAAGCAATACAGCACCTGCTGACCCTGATTAAACACTCAGGAACATCAGACATGAACTGTAATCACTGTGGAAGTGAGTTGAATTGAAATGAATTAATTCTGTCTTGTAACTGCTATGTATATGTTTGACAGGATTGTGTTTGTTCTGCCATAGACGGAAACTGGAAAAGTAAGTGAAGCAAATGCAATTAAAAGTAAATAAATGGAAAACATTTTAATCATGATAAACTTATTTATAAATTTGTAGCTTGAGCCAATGAACAAAATGGTCCTTTTTGTAATGCATGGCACTATAGCGCTGTAATTCTTTTCGACCATTGCCTGCTATAGACATCTTACAATATATAAACATCAGGCATCTATATTTATATTTGTAAACATGTAAAACATATTTTTGTTAGATACAAACTCCAGCTGAATTTCTTAGTTCTTCTCGGTTTCTTTTATTTATTAGAATAACTGGCTCACTTTCAGGCCTGTCGGTTCTCAGCAGGTCTGCTGGTGACCCTCTGAAAGTCCCACTTTAATTACCAGATGTAATGGACCGTGTTTTGAGGCCGTTCCACCACTCTTTCACTTCACTGAACCCCCAGCAGACAAAGAGCAGATATAAAACAGCATACCAGGCATTCCCTTTTCCGCTCATCATGTTGCTGCTATTCCCACATTCATTGAATCTGATAGGGTTATAAAAACACAGTGTTTACTTTGGTGCTAATGTAACACGAGATCCCCAAACAATAATGCTCACATGGGTTGTTAGCAGCTTGACTGGTGCTCAGGTGCCCCAGTGTTGGAATAACCAAACAAACCTAAACATTAGAGTTTTATATTTTAACTGCATTTTCCACAGTTAGAAAAGAAAAAAAATCAGGAAATGGTAGTCAATATGCAAAATGTTAAAAAAAAATCACTTAATTTAAACATTTACTGGAGTTTGTAAAAACCGAATTTTAGGAGACAGCTATTACGCTAAACCCCTTGCCAGGCCCAGTCATCAGCATGCAAGTACACATATAGGCACCCATTAATATCCACCCCCCTAGGTGCTGTTTTCTATAAACCAGCTCCTATTCTGTGTGATGCTGCTCTCACTTCCTCCCTCCTGCTCCTACTCTGTGGTTCTTGTCTACCATCTGCTGCCCCCGGCCTCTGGAGGGCCCTGCTCTCCTGCTGACACCACTTGCCTGTACCCCTTGCTGGAGTGAACTGCTATTGCAGACCCCATGCCTTTCCTCCTTCCCATTTTGCTGATCCTGCTCTTTGCACCACTCCAGCCATTGCCTTCATCCTTTAGCTCCGTTCCTGTTCCAGGCATTGCGTTTCAGTTTCATTCCTCGCATTTTCCCCTCAATTACTGCTGGTTGTCAGATGCACTCAACAGTCTGCGTCTCCATTGCACTTCAGCTGTGTCATTCTCATACAACCTGTGGGGCTGGCAGCTTGTGGGTCCGTGACTGGTGCCATCCTATATTGCTCTATGTCCTCTTCTTTTGAGTTTTGTCTTCTCCTGAAGTATCCCTGTTTAGGTTGTAATTTCTGTACACATTTTGACATGCAAATCATCTACAGCACATAAAGTTCACACCTTAAGGTGTGCCTGACAGTTTGCCCCTACATATGACACACATCCACATTTTCTTTACCCATGCATCTCCTGTGTACACCATCCATCGTTCCTTGTGTTGGGCTGTACCGCCTTAATCCAGGTCACTGAAGGTCATTCAAGATCGCTTTTGACGTCCTTCCCTCCAGATGCCTGCAAAGTCATATTACAGTAATTCCTCGGTATCCAAACTCTCTTCATCCAAATTTTTGCTACACTGAACCTCCCGAGCCTCTTCTTTAATTTATTCCATAAGACCCAGTAAAAGTTGTTAGCTTTTTCTTTAAAATTGTCTGCAATGTTTTCAATATTTTTTTTTCTTCAGTAAACTTATTTTTTTAAATGTTGGTGGCGGTGCAAAAATGCAAAATGTCCTGTACTGTACATACTGTACTATGAGTTATAAACATGCAAATTAATGACAGCTTTAAGTCTTTTCTAACTGGATACCTGGTGTTTACAATGGGTTACCTGGCTGAAGGAATGGGTTGAACAGTAATACAGGGGTTTTTCGATGGACTGGCAGCAAATTTTTTTTTCCCCTTTTAAAATAATGAGAAATAGGCACTCAGTATTTGAAATTTTGGTCTCTGATAAATTTTCAGGGAAGAATTTCATTCAGTTACCAAGGAATTACTGCACATATGTTTCTATAAAACTAATTATTTCGAAAGATTTACAGGCACATTTCTACATAGAAAAAAATATTTTCTTAAAATTAGCTTTTTTACGGTTAATAACTAGTTGTCATGTCAAAGTGGTTAAAAGAATCAAGTACAACGCATTGGAAAACCTGGCTGGTTCCGGACGTCTGGGGGTGGGTGGGGGTCCAGTCATGTGTGGACAAGCTGTATCCCTGCTGTCTCAAGACACTGACCATGGACGCAGTCTGCTTCCTTCTCCCACGCTCCCTGCAGACTTCCCAGGATGCCATTGCATGAACAAGTCCTAAAGTCCAGACAGCGCAAACACAGCCTACGTCGCTCCAGTGCGTCTCCCCGCTGCATCGCTGTGTTCAAATTAGACTCCCGCTCTGTGGCATCACTCCGAATAAAAGTGGCTGTCAAATACATAACTATGATAAGAAACAGCAAGCGTTGCACTTGACGTTTCCAGCAGACTGATGCCACTCACGGGGAAACTATAATTAAGTTGACTGGCCTGAAAGTGCATTTTGAAGCTTCCCGTTCAATTCAGGAATAAGCAACCTGGCTTTCGTGCCGTCATCTTGTAACACCATAGCAGGTAAACAGCAGAGTGAGAAAAGAAGATATTGGCACTTCCTTTTCCTTTAAAGAAGATAATTTGGGGGTTTTTACCCTCTGAATATGTCCTTAGGACGTATGAATACATTGCACTCCTTTAGGACCTGCAGGTGCATCTCCTGAATTTGCTCATTGTGCTCATTGCTGATGCATTTCACCCGGCGGTGAGAACCACGTGTGTTTGCGACACTGACTCCAGAGTCTGAGCGTACATTCCCTCTTATTTAGTTTATCTTCATGATGGAGTTCTTGGTTCTGCTTCTTATCGATATGATGACTCCGCGATGACAGGAATGATTCGTGTTGGGGAATTTGGCAGCGCACATAGCCTACATGCATAATTTATGTGAGAACTACAGTTCTGGGGCCTTGGATTCATGACAGTCATTTGCTGGGTTATTGTAAGGAAGCTGCCCGCTGTTCTTTCAACTAAAACTGGAGGAAAACCAGATACTGAGTAAAACATAAAAATTCTACACATAAAAAAATTGTGGTAATAATGAAAATAATAGCAATGTAGCGTAACGCTATAGCGTCTACATTTAAAAAGCTCAGCCTGTTTGTTTTTCTGTTTGTTCTTTACACACGGCTTTGTTGTTCAAGCCACAAATGTGAACATTGGTCACACGGGTACTTCTCACCCTAAGTGAGGTTTTTGTATGGTAAAGTTCACTGAACGTCGAAAAGGCTACTCACTATGTTGAAAATTTTTTAATTCTGTCTCTGACAAGGCTTGGAGAAGCGGGATGGCAGCATCCCATACACAGAGCGTATGAATATGATGCTGACAGATTTTATAGTTACACACACACACACACACACACACACCCACACACACACACACACACACACACACACACACACAGTTTAAAGATAATAAAGTAATTCTGTGCATGTCATTACAGCTGGCACATGTACATTGTTGTCACTACCAGCCAGTAGCTGTTATATGTGAGCAAATGAAAATATAAATATAAAAAAGTACATGACACATACACACGGTGTGTTACGACCTGGCTCATTGGCTAGGGGACCAGCAGTAAGGATCGTAGCATTTTAAGGGAAAGAAAGAAAATGTAGGTGTTAGGAGAGAACCCCCTTTAAAAACGAACCCCAATACACAGCACAGTTATCCATTTTTTTTACAGTGACAAAGTGCAATTTATTTACAGTGAGGAGTGTTGAAACTGAACAAGGAATTATATACAGAATACACACAAACAAACAAAAGAACCAGGCGCCAAACGGTTTTACACAATATAGGTGGTTCCCAACTCAAAGACAAAAACAGAACAAAACAAACATCCTAACCTGGGCCACGAAAAGAAAAGAAAACAAAAGACAAACGAAAGCCCTGCTGACCAACACTAAAAACTTTTCCAAACAATACAGGGGTGGGAAAACCGCCACTATGCCTGGTGTTTCTAACGTACTGTAGGTGTAGAAGAGATCGCAGAGTGTTAGCACCAGGTATACTGAGGGGTTGGACACTCCCTGGTGCCAACACTTTACAGTAATAAGGGCAAACAGCACAATCCCTGCTATTTTTAATTTCATAGAACGCAAAACAGCACAACCAAGACAAAGCTGTTGCCGCTGCCTCCATGGTGGTCCGCGCAGATAAGCATTTGCAGGGGTGACGTCTTCTGCCGGCGGTCCTATCTCGTACTGGCTCTGGCGGACCTGTTGAACGCCAAACCCCTATGGAGAGAATGCGCGAATAGGAACAACCACAGTTCCCCGCCAAAAAAAACCCAAAAAAAACAATAACCGTAACAGGTGCTACACACATAAGTGACGATAAAATAAAATGTGGTAATTAAATAGCAATAAAATATGCTGATATATGTTTTGTTTATTTTCCCTTTCCACCGGACTATGACTGGCATGCATGTTGCAGTCTGTGGAGTCCGCCTGTCCGACAGCAGTAACAATACTTGCGTACTAAATACAACCACTTTAATGGTAACAGTTTGGTAATTATATAATCTCTTTTTTTATTTATGTTTTTACTTCTATGCTGTATTGACCTGGGCAGTGTTGATACATACACAAAGATGACAAGACACTAACACCCGTGAATGGGCTTTCTGTAATAGAATGCTTTGAGCACATCACACCTGTTTAAGATCTTATGATTAATATCAGATGAGTAGTATTTATTGATAACACCCACAAAATTATCACAAGATTTCCAGAATGTTAATTTATACAGATGGTTCTTGCCATACACTGTATTTATATACTTTGAATTTTTTTATTCCATATTAGTAGCATACAGTGTGCACCACAGTATTTAAATTTACTCAGTTTAGTAAATTCATACAATTCTGAACTGATGTTGTAAGGTCCCACGCGCGTGGGATCCCCCCACTGACCTCTGACCCACTGGATCAGCTGACCCACGTGTGCATAAAAGCAGTCGAGTCGACCAACACCGACGTGGGACCTCCACTATAGTCCGTGACACAATCTTGTTTTGCCTTTGTGAATTCTAGTTTCTCCTCATTAAATCACTGTGCGTTCGCACCCTCTGTCCCGTGTTTCCCTTCCGCATCTGGGTCCTATACCTTGTTGCCGATCGGTTCCTGACAGATGTGATGGAGTATAGCAGCAGTGGACCAAGATGGACGATATGTTAGAACAATTTATGTCGTTGAAGATAAACCATAATGTTATATTTTTGGTTTGATGGAGAGCAGACCAAATGGACAAAAGTTACAGTAACCAGCTCACCATAGTATGTTCTTGGAGCTAAATAGAATGCATTGTGAGGAACTGGCACTGTTCTGTAAAATCCTAAGAAGGCGATACATGCTTCGATCTTGAACCACACTTATAGTGTTGAGAACATTGTGAATCAGCTCACATGACACAGCTGACAAGACCTTTTCATACAAAGTCAGGGTTGGGTTGGATGTTATCTTTTGCAGCAAATACCTGTTCTGTACTGTGCATCTCCATCAATGCAGGACTAAAGGGCTTCTCTTTCAAACGACATTTTTTTCCAGCCACTGATGTGATATCGCAAAGGGTAATTGTATTTCACGGACCACCATCTGAAATCCTTTTACCACACTTGGACTACAACAGTGAACCAGAAAATTAATTCACATTTATTTGTAATTTAATAATACTGGGCAAGAGTGAGAAAAATTATATGCACAGAGGCTCCTCAGTGACAGGTGTGAAAACAGCACAATACAGAGGAAGAAATTTAAATGCAGTCATGGCGGAAGATAACTTGCTTGACACATTTACATATTTACATAACTTCTTAAATTTTTTATTCATTTCTCTGAGGTTTGTTGTAGGGTTTCCCGAGACAAAAGTACAAAATCCTTCCAGAGTGTGATTGAACTTAGGTAATACAAAATGTTTAAATTAAACAGGGATATTTCACATTTTCACAAGCAGTACTCATTGGTTCCTTGAAATGAGGCTTCTTGCAGAGGAACATCTCACGGTCAAGGGCCCTTGAGATAAAAAAAAACGTCACTCAACAGTTGCAGCAAAAGCAGACCCTGGCAAATCGGGAAGCCTGAGCTTCTCCAAAGGGTTGCAGAGTAAGGGTTAGAAATCATGACAAGCACCTTGTTTTGGTAAATTCTTCTGCAGGGCTGGTGGGGAACAAGTGTGAGCAAGAAGGTGTGGAGAACAACAGGAGCTTGGGGTTTAATTTCTCTTTTCAATAAATCAGGTTGAACAAAATTATTACACATTTAAATGTAAAAAAAATACCTCAGGGAAGGACACGAAAGTATTCTGAAAACCACCCAGCACAAAACTCTGCAAAGCTGCAGATGTCGGGCAGAATTATTCGATGAACTTGAGCATAAATGAAGATGACCCACACTTAGGTGTAATCACCTGGAAGAAGTAATGTGTAGCCTTGTTGTCATTCCTTAATGATAAATGATGCTTTTTGTTTTGCCAGATCTGCTCCAGGCAACAACATCCACTTAGCTTCCCATTAGTCAGCAGGAGCTCTGAAGGGACCAGCAGTTTTCCCCATTCATTAGATGTTTAGAACCCCACTGAAACCATTGCTGATGTTCCTCGGAGTAGTTGGAAAAATGTAACATATGGCAGCAATTAAAATCCAAAATAGCCATTTTTAAGCAAAAATGTGTCTTTCAAGCTAACTAAGTGTTGTCAGGGTCTACAAGACTTTACGTGCATGACACCTTTCTGACTCTTTGTACCAGATTGTGTTTGTGGTAAGGTCTGTTGAACTCACTACCTGGCTTCAGTTACGAAAATACAGGACCAGAACTTGGTCCAGGGAATTGGCAAAAAAGGGAAAAGGTGCAGGAGAAGCTACAACTTCAGTACTTTGGTCTTCATCTGCTCTTTTTCCATGTCAGTCAGGACCTTCTGCCCGACAAGTGGAGTTTTAGATAAGAAGACTGGATGTCATGGCAACCACTAGGAGTTTACTTACTGGAACTAAAACCTGGTAACCAACAACTAGTTGTTTGCCTGCTGAACTGCTTACACATGTGCATGAGGGGTGGTAACCAGCATGGCAACCAGGTACAGGTGATGTATATGCTAGTGTCCACCCTCATACTCCACAGTGTGACTGAGGAATGTAACTAAAGCAACTCACTCCTGGGTCTGTTTTATTTGTCACTGAAATGCTTACAGCTGTAATGGGAAAGTGCATAATATTTTATTTAAACACAATATGTCCTGCTATGCATGAAGTCCCAACTGGCACAAAGGCTGTATACCTCAGTAAGACAAATAAAGACAGAACACCACATTAACACCTAAATATTTCATTGAATTTAACACAACCATTGCGGTTGCCTGTAACACAGGGGTGTAAACCTGGTTAAATGTCCTGTCAAATGAAGAGTCTGCTGCTACAGTCACTCTGATTTTTTATTGTCACACATACTGCTCCCATAGACCTCGCAAAGTCTCAGTGCACAATGATGTACACTGCCCGGCCAAAACAATAGTCACCACCTGGATTTAACTTAGTGTTATAATGTGGGGTTGCTTCAGTTGGTCAGGTCTAGGTTCAGCAACATTATGTGCCCAAAAGATGAGGTGAGCTGACTACCTGAATATACCAAATGACCAGATTTTTCCCTGATGGCACAGGTATATTTCAAGATGATAGTGCCAGGACTCAACGGGCTCAAATTGTGAAAGAGTGGGTCAGGGAACATGAGAGAGACATCATTTTCACACATGGATTGGCCATCGCAGAGTCCAGACCTTAACCCCATTGAGAATCTTTAGGATGTGCTGGAGAAGACTTTATGCAGCAGTCCGACTCTCCCATCATCAATAGAAGATCTTGACAAAAAATGACTTCAACTCTGGACGGAAATAAATGTTGTGACATTGCATGAGCTTATCAAAATGATGCCACAACTAATGCTTGCCATAGTCAAAGCTAAAGGCAGTTCAACAAATTATTAAGCCCCTTGACTATGTACCTTGCCTAATGCCTCCTCTGTTTTCTGAGCCGTTTGTGCTGCAGGTCACCTCGCAGTTTCTGTTACTTCGGAGGACTGAAAAGACCGGGTGGATGGGAAACAAGACTGAAATCTATGCAGGAGACAGGCAGAAAGCTGAACAGCCTGATCACATCGAATCAGACACTGCGGACGTGGGTGGCCGTGCCTGACTGTAAACTGGAACCATACCATACCCCTTATGCCACAATGACAAAAACCTACAACTCCTCTTAACATGCTATGAACTGGCTATTAACTTTGTATAGAATGCCAAGGAGGGGTGGATTTCCACTGGCACATGAACCCCCAGAGGTTTATTTTTCTCCTATTCTCTAGCAGAAAGAAGTTTTTTTTGTTTTCCTCTCCTGCGTGGCCAGATACCAACTGTACATAAATGCTACTCTTGACATGTCTGTTCAACATTTTGTGTCACTGCAGTGAGAAGAGCGCTATATAAAAATAAAATTGAGTTTAACTGAATATTAGAGTGTGTGACTTTCTTTTTGACCAGGCAGTGTACATTTCCACAAGGCCACAAACTACTTTTACTTTTGTTTGTTTGCTCGTTTGTTTGTTCGCACAAAAGAAGAAAGACAATATACCGTGAGCAAAAAAAAAAACAATATATGAAAATAAAAAACCAACAAGCTTGTAGAAGGATCTCCCTTGAGCACAAAAGAGTTAACAAAACAATTCAACAATTCACAAAACTAACACAAATTAAAGACATTCACAAGTGATCTCGGCGATTCACAACCATAGTTTGGCAAATAATGGGACACTGAACAAAAATTTTGGATGGTGAACGATAGATTTAAACATACTTCTATGTATCATTCCTGTAACAAAGTGTACTGAGCTGTAAAATTTAGTTTTTTTAAGATATAATGTTTATTATAAAGTACATTACATAAAGTACATAAAGTACAAAGTACAACTGGAATACAAGGTAACTGAGCAGCAGTAAAATTCTCATTATAGGAGCTATGTTTAAAAGCAGTGCACTTAAAAATAAAATCAATAAAATGCAGTACTTGTAAAAGTAAACAGATTAATGTTCCGCACTCAAAAAACATCCTTTTGGTTTGTACTGCTCTGGAGTTGTGCTGTGGTTAGGAAGTTGCAGAAACAGCTATGTGTCAGACTCCCTGAGAATGCTCATTATTTCCAAATTTACGAACGGTAGAGTAACACAACAAAATGAGTACATCAGCTACAACTAAACACATTCTGAGAAGAACTAACACATCCCGCTTGTTTTTGCTGAAAGAGCAGGAACAAAAACTCAATATGAAGGCACTTTCTGGATAAAGAATGTATTTTGATTAAATGTTTTCAAGTGTGAAAATGGAGAAAAAAACCATACTGAGTAGACAGACAGACAGACAGATAGATAGATAGATAGATAGATAGATAGATAGATGTCATTATAATGTTTGATTATTTGTTTCTTAAGGTCATTGCCCTACTTTAAACTCAAATCTTAAGTATGAATTGGATAGATTTATGAAAGTGCTTGAAATTTTAAATGTTTTTCCTTAACATCTGCTGTCCTTGAATCATTTTGACTTTTTGCCCTCTGAAAACCGGCATGCTGAACCTTGCCACTCTACATTACAATTAATCGTAATTGTTTTTCGCATGAGAAGAGGAGAGATTTATTTGAAATGAGCTACGCAGAGCCCTCTTGTCCAGACAAGAACAGCGTGGATGGAAGTTTTCCAGCCTGGATAGGATAGAGAGGATCCAGGAGTAATTACAGCTGGAGCCATTAAAGCCGGTAAATCTGTAGCCCCGTTTTGTTGCAGGAGGAACAGCGGTGAGATGCTCAGCTGGGGGAAGGATTAATCATCTGGAGTCCAACACACTGCTGCTGCTTCCCCACATTCATGTTGGCTGAAAGCATCTAAACATGGGCATTTTAAAGCTAAGCTACATTTTTGGCTTATTTTAAGGAAATGATTTATTTGGAAATTTAACTGTTTGAATAAGTTGGCAGGAGACCACGGTGTCTCCAGTGTTGGATTTCATAGTGCACCTTTGACCTCTGACTCGCAGGTGTGGTGTTCAGGACAGGCCTGTTCTCTCATTGACCGCAGCTGCCCTCCCTGCATCAGTAACCTGATGAAGTTGGTTCAGATCCCACCTCCAGCTGTAGTACCCTTGGGCAAGGCACTGACCCAGAGCTGAAATGATGAAAATTTCTCTGCTGTACAAATGGAAAATCACTGCAGGGGGGTTTAAATAAATGTTCCCAATACATAAATGTTAATAATACTACAATAGTTCCTTAATTTGGGCTCTAGATGTAAAGAAATGGGGATAAATGCAACAGCACCAGTAAGAGGTCATTAATCCACTATATTACATAAATGGAACCTTACACAGCATTTTGCAAAATAGCTTGGTTAACTGACTTTTTTTGCCCGTAATGAATGTAAAATTTCTACAATTATTTTTTTTTTTTAAATGTGGTATATAATTATAATAAGTTACTCAAGTGGCTAAAATAAAGGAAAGCCTCCTATTGTTCCACATCTACAAATGTACAAACCCCTGACTCTCCCAGTCAGATTTTAAGCTTCTAGTTCAACACATTTCACAGGCCTAATTCTAATTTGCATGAATGGAAGCAAGCATAAACTTCACAAAGTGAGCAGTACTTTGCAATAGGAAATAGGAAATTGTTGCACCACACAGATTATTATTATTATTATTATTATTATTATTATTATTATTATTATTATTATTATTATTATTATTATTATTGCAGTTCTTTATCATTCCTCCTGGCTCTGTTACTTAGAGGTTCTCAGTCGTCAGTTCTGTTCTCAACATGATTTTGCCCAGTGGAATTGGTCGCTGTGAATTATTAATCTTTCTCTGCAATGCGTTGCAAGTCATTTCCATCTGCGATGTCCATGTTATGTTGGGACCATTTCCTTTTGTGACATTTAATACTCTAACAAACTTTATGCATATAAAGATAACTTATTTAAATTTATTAAAAAAAAACTGTGACAGAATGGAAGAATTTAAGGACTTAGTTCAGAGAGACAAGTTCACATCTTTGAATGTTTTTGTTTGCTAAGTAATGGAGATGGATTCCTGTGTCCCTTTTGTGTTTTTTTTTTTTCATTTCCCATTCATTTATTCACATTTATTTATGTGAATCATGAATATTTAATTCTGTAATCCCCTTTGCAGCGAGAAGGTGGAACGCTGAGTTTGTCATGCATGTCCACAAACTACAGTCAGGACTGATCTACCATATTTTCATCAGGTTGTATTTGCATTATACACTATGTGTACATGTGAATGCATCATCTGCACCTTTGCCCTTGTGCTCACATTTGAAGGTCCAAGACCGCCTTCCACCCTCCCACCATTTTACAAATGAAGAGTTGAAAGTGAAAAGCAGCATCTATCCAACCTTCACCATCACTTGACCTCTAGCCGTCAGGAGCATACGGTCCAGGGAGCAGGCAGTGGGCTACGGCTACCCTGAGTGCTTTATTTTTCGTAATACAGAAATAACAAAAAGTAGGGAAATGTACAAATAAAACATACAAATTAGAAACATCCGCAGCTCAAAAAGGTTGGGGAAAGGGCCTTTCTTCTGACAATTAAGATAAAACCCCTGGGAGTTCATTCCTGCCATGTCTCTCCAGGCCTTTTACAAGGCTTTGAGTGGCCGAGCCCAGCTTATCTGCCTAATGACTAGGAAAGTAGCGTGGACGGGGGGGTTGCATGCAGGATTTGAGGGTAATTCAGTTTGAAGAATTAATGCCTCCTGGGGTGGAAATACACCCTACAAATGAAAATCCCGTAAGTGAACTCTTGGTGCAAAATTTTCTTCTGTTTACCCACCTGTTTCTCATTCAGGAGGTCCTAGAGCTCCTTCAGACGGACAGCTTCCCATTCTGGGTGGTTTTGTGCTTTATGCTGATGAGGTGATGATGAAAGCATGCAGACCCTTGCTTGTGTAACTGAACTCTGTGTGTTTCCGTCCGCAACCCTCCAGTCGGTTTGTCTCAGACTTCACTGCACCAAATCCACCTACTTTTATCCATATCCAAAGTTAGGTTGCATCCAGAAATTATCCTGAAAGCAGTGGGGTGTAAGGCAGGGTGCACAGTCGATGGGCAATCACTCACACCCACACACATATGGCAATTTAGGGTTACCAATTCACCTGAAACCTATGTCTTTGGACTGCGGAAAGAAAGCACCTGGAAGACACCCACGCAGACACAGGGGCAGCATATTTGAGCAAACGCTCCGGAAGCTGAGAGGCACCAAAGCTTTCCGCTGGGAATAGATTTTAAATTAAAATGTTGTGTATGAATTAGTGACCCAGCATTTTAGAGGTTTCACAGCAATTACCAGTGGGATCTTAAGTAGATGGGCTTTTTGTTTCTTACAACTACACGTGTCTGAAGAAAAACGTCCCTCTTTCAGCCCTGCTCCCGGTGCCCAGTGGCGCAGGTCGATTTTGTTCAACCTGATATTTTAATTAATTATCCTTCATTGAGCTGTTCATTGAATCAAACTGCATGAAAGTGAAAACAAGTCCCAGGCACAGCAACCATGCCGACCGCTGTCTTTATTCGAAAGCCTTTTTAATGTAAGCTTTTATTGATGACTTTGTGCATTTTTGCTCGAGTTACAGTAAACTGGCGTCCGAGCTAAAGGACAGTGCAGATGCGCAAAGTATTTGCAGCTGATACACAAACGCATACAACCTTCAGTGGAGCTGCTCAGTTTTCAGGTGCATGAAGTGGTTCCGAATTAGAGGCCAAAATATGGCACAAAATGTACTAAATATGACCTGAAATGGCCTTAAAAGGCTGATGTAAAATGCTGAATTGCACTGCATGAGGGCCTGAAAGTCAGGTGCACTGTCTACAGGATTCATTGAAAAGTCCCAAATTACAATAAATTCCCATTAAACATTAGAATTAAAATTTCCAGTCAGTAGTTTTGGGTTGCAGACCTGTAATAATTCTGCCCAATTGATACGAGAAGAGCTGGCATGGAGATGGCACTAATAACAGCTTATGACACACTTTACTGCACAAGTGACAATGCTTGGTGTCCTAGTTGTAGGATGTTTGGAAATAGGAGGGGCTGACACGTCATCTGAACAGCGTATCACTACTATCTCCTTTTTTTAAAGGTCTGCTCATATTGGTCCAGTTACAACAGTGACAGTCATACTCCTTACTGGCAGAAGAATCTCTGGGCTTAGTTCCATATGCCACATCTGTTGCTGGATCAAAAAGATTAGTCCCCAGGATGAAAGTAAAACGAAACACTAGCTTCTGAAATGGAATGAGCATGTTCACAAGTGGTGAGCTTTGGAAAAAGTGGAAAGAGAGGGGAAAAAGATGAGCAGGTCATTTGAACGCAAGGTGTGACAGTTGATGGAGTAACGGCTAGTGCTTTGTCCCAGTTTTGTACCCAAGAAAACATCTCTAGCTGAGCAGACCAAAAACATCCAAAAATCTCTGAACAAGTTTGCCAGCAATCACATTTGCCGTCAAAATAAAGGATTTGCAGAAAAATGTCAGTATAAAGTCCAGCGCCCAAACCCCTGAGCTCCACACCATCTCAGGCCGCAGTTCCTTCTCCTTTTGATGATCACTCTTTCTGTATCTTCTTGTTTCTGGTTATCTTTTCACGTGTCCATCAGGCCCTCATCACTGCCCAGGTCAGGCAGTTAAATCAATGTTGTCTGCCTACCACAATCGATTACCCTGATCACAATGCATCCGTCTAGCAAGATCAGCCTATTATAGCGAGGAGCTAATCCAACCTAAAATGTAATCTCCAACTCTGATCAAGCAGGAAGACGTAATCCCACAGCAAAGGCCTAATGGATTTCCGATATGACTCTCCAGCTGCTCAAAGGTCCTGCTCCACAGCTACGTCCTCATTGACACCAGGGATGTACCAAGACTTTTTGGCACATCCAGCTGTTGAGGTTTGTCTTTGGTATTAACTGTAGGCCCAAGTTCAATGTCCCAGGATGCGTTATGACCTCTGATATGACAATTTATCCTTAGTAAAGTAATGAAATGCCTTCATGTTTTACCTTCTTGCACTGATTTTGCCAAGCAGTGGCAATTATAGCAGAATGCAGCAGTTTCTCATCTTGTCTTTCTGTCTGCAGCCCAGTAGCCGCTGGGTCCTGAGCTTTTGGCTGCACCTCATTTTGTTCACAACTCCAAAGTCATTTTTCCCACAAAGTCTCGGCAAATAAAAAGCTGAAATGATAGTCATTCCTTGAATTATTCACGGATTGCCTCACCAAAATTGTGACTATAGCTGTGATAATGCATAAAAACAGTGTGAACAAGACACAGAAGTTGATGACACTGGAAATGACTTTGCGTAACATCAGAACGTGTTCTGGTTCTGTTTGGATGCTATTTACTGCAACATATCGGCAAAGTGGATAAATAGAGTGGGGTTTGTCCCTCCAAAAGTTGAAATTTCCCCCAACTGGAGAGTAAAGAAAATGTATTTAAGGATACATGATTGAAGTGTGAAATGTTTATGTCTTTGAAAAAGTGTAATTCATAACCCAAGGAACTAAAATTATATGCTTTTCTTTACAAAACTCCTTAAAAAATTTTGAAAAATTAATGTATCATTTTTGATATGATTCTGAGATGTGTGAGTGAAAAATGCTGTGTGTGTATGTGTGTGCATGCATGCATGTGTTTATTACACATACATCAAACATCACAAGTAAAACTCTTTTGCTATTTTGATCCCTACTTCCAAAAACCCTTATCCTTCCACAGCTAAATGTGTTTATTTTATTCTTATTATTACCATCATCATATTTTTATAACACCTCCATCAGACGGCAAGTGAATCTCTGAAAACTGCAAAAAAAAAAAAAAATACACACACAAATACTTTATGGAACCAAAAAGAAAGTTTGTGCTTGAAGAATGAAACCTTTATCATGTGCTTTTTTCTTTTGTTTGCCATAAGAATAATAACTCAGCTCATCAAATAAGTTCCAGCAAAAGCACTTCTGCATCTGTGCTGCTCACATACAGTGCGCCGATCTGAATTTTGCCCGTTCTGCTTTTGTTAACATAAAAGTGACCACAATTTCCCAATCTTCTTCAATCTTCTTCACAGTCATTGGTCATTGTCTTCTGCTAAGCTATGTACCTTCCAGGGCTCGGAAGTTCCTGTGCTCTGCATAAACACCTTCTTCTCAGCAGCATGTCATGTTCCTGCCCATCAAAATTCCATTGTACTTGCGGACAGAGGCTAGATAACATAATTAATAACAAGATAAAAACTATTAATTCATTAACTAACCTTTGTTTCCAGCTTGTTCTGGTCAGGAGCAACCTGGAAGTCACTGGATGTGTGTCAGGAACTCGATCGGCAACAAGACGTAGGACCCAAGTGTGGAAGGGAGACACCGAACAGGAGGTGCGAATGCTCAGTGGTTTAATCTGGATACAACTTCATGGTACAAAGACAGGATAACATCATGAACTAAAGTTAAGGTCCCGCGGTGGTGTTGGTCGGCTCGGCGGCTTTTATAACCGCGTGGTTGTCAGGGGTCATTTGCTTCGCCGCGTTGAGTAGCGTCCTGTCAGCGTTGCGACGTGCCTGACAATGTGGGCCTAGGAGGGCCACACCCAGCACCGTTGCTGGGGACTAAAAGTTAGTTTTCATTAGAAATGTAATAATGGGTTAATAAAGCTTTGATGTTACGTACCTACAGCATAGTGGCAGTTTTTTTTATGAAAAATATTATAAAAGATAAAGTGCAACAAATACATAAGATTACAGAATAATAGCTTTGGGCAGAATCTGCATCCAAACCAGTGTGACCACTGCAGAATGAGGATCGATGTCCTCTGATGGTTCATTTAAACACTGTGGTAACTCCTGGTCCTCATCAGGTGATCAGGTGCTACCAGTATATTTCCAAAATGCACCTGGCAGTCATTTTTTCTGTATCTGTTATGTAGCTGGCAGCAGAGTGAGAGTCTTGTTCTTTACTTCCTACTCCATTGCCTTCAACACTATCCAGATGCTCAAGTTGAAGGATAAGCTCAAATGTCTGTGGATCTACCACTGGTGTCCTGCACTGTGAACTAACAGGTAGACAGCGGTTTGTCAGGCTTTGGATGGTGTCTCTGACACAGTGGTGAGCAACACGTTTGTGCCCCAAGGAACAGTACCGTCTCCATTCCTGTTCATCTTCTACACCTCTGACTTCAAACATAAGTCTCGGTTGTGTCACATACCGAGGTTCTCTGATGGTTCTGCAGTAGTGGGGTGTGTAGACAAAGGTGATGATGTAGAGTAGAGGAGTCTGAGGAATTTTTTGTGGCATCAGTCAAACTATCTCAAACTATCTACATCAGCAAAACAGAGGAGTTGGTGGTTGATTGTTTATGTGGAAGCCTTGAGCTCTTTTCCTGCACGTACATGGGGCTCCATCTTCTTCTTCTTCTTCTTCTTCTTTTTTCGGCCGCTCCCGTTAGGGGTCGCCACAGCGGATCAATTGTTTCCACTTCTTCCTGTCCCCTGCATCTTTCTCCGTCGCACCCACCACCTGTATGTCCTCCTTCACCACATCCATAAATCTCTTCTTAGGCCTTCCTCTCTTCCTCTTGCCTGGCAGCTCCATCCCTAGCATCCTTCGCCCAATATATCCAGAATCTCTCCTCTGCACATGTCCAAACCAACGCAATCTCACCTCTCTGACTTTGTCTCCAAACCATCTAACCTGTGCTGACCCTCTAATATACTCATTTCTAATCCTGTCCATCCTCGTCACACCCAATGCAAACCTTAACATCTTTAACTCTGCCACCTCTAGCTCTGCCTCCTGTCTTTTGGTCAGTGCCACTGTCTCCAACCCATAAAGCATAGCTGGTCTCACTACCATCTTATAGACCTTCCCTTTCACTCTTGCTGGTACCCTTCTGTCACAAATCACTCCTGACACTCTTCTCCACCCACTCCACCCTGCCTGCACTCTCTTCTTCACCTCTCTTCCACACTCCCCGTTACTCTGAACTGTTGATCCCAAGTATTTAAATTCACCCACCTTCGCCAACTCTATTCCCTGCATCCTTATCATTCCTCTGTCCTCCCTCATTTATGCACATGTATTCTGTCTTAGTCCTACTGACCTTCATTCCTCTTCTCTCTAGAGCATATCTCCACCTCTCCAGGGTCTCCTCAACCTGCTCCTTACTCTCACTACAGATCACAATGTCATCCGCAAACACCATAGTCTACGGTGACTCCTGTCTGATCTCATCTGTCAACCTGTCCATCCCCATTGCGAATAAGAAAGGACTCAAAGCTGATCCTTGATGTAATCCTACCCCCACCTTGAAAGCATCCGTCACTCCTACCGCAGACCTCACCACTGTCACACTGTCTTTGTACATATCCTGTACCACTCTTACATACTTCTCTGGCACACCTGACTTCCTCATACAATACCACAACTCCTCTCTAGGTACCCTGTCATATGATTTCTCTAAGTCCACAAAGACACAATGCAACTCCTTCTTGCCTTCTCGATACTTCTCCATCAACACCCTCAGAGCAAACATCGCATCTGTAGTACTCCTTCTTGGCATGAAGCCATACTGCTGCTCACTAATCGTCACCTCCCTTCTTAACCTAGCTTCCACTACTCTTTCCTATAACTTCAGCATGGATGTTCTTCTTTGCTGGCTGGCTAAAATATAGTTAGTAGATCCTGTTCATCAGCCCACCACCATGAAGCCTATCCAGCTGATCCATGACTTGTGCTGAACCTGCCAAAGAGGACCTGAATCTTTGATGTATCCCCTCCTCCCATTGTTTCTTTTCATTGAGATCCTGAGCTACCTGCACCAAATTCAATATTCTGGTTACAGTCTTCATGACCATTAAAGTATCTCCATCCCAAAACTTACAGGACCTGTTCACTCCTTAGAACCCAACAAGGGTACTATACTCCTCCACCTCTGGCCACTTGGCGGTCAAAAATGGACAATTTCTCATTTCTGAGTTTTACCTTCAATTTAATGCAGCAAACTTCCTCTGATCATCTGAATTCAAGAAGGGTCTGAGACTGATGGGTCTTTCTTGCCTAATCTCCTGAGTTCAACACCATCTGCTGTGATTACCTGTGTATTTGCTGCTTGAATGTTACTTCTAAAGGGACCTACCTGAGGCATGTGAACCAGTAATACTAGGCAATCCTGAGTCAGAGGTCTTGTTTTTTGGTTTAACTTTTCCTTTGTGTCTGCCTTCTGTTGTGCAATGGGGGGCATTTCATCTGGTTGAGACAAATGCTGCAAAAATGATGTTTTCACAGTGCAGGTGCTTACACTATACATTCCTGTCAATCTCTTCCAAACTTTACTCAAAAGACTGTTCACTATTGGGGTTCAGAGAAAAAAAAAACACATTTTGGTGAGTTCAGCTGAGAAAAACTACAGTCACACTTTTCTGATATATAATTTAATGCTGTTTTACATGACCTCTTAAAAAAAGAATTCATCCACCTGATATGCTAAACTACATGCATGTTCATATAACACACACAGTGCTAAATACCAGGAGCTTGGTTTATAAAGGGGGATCCTGACACCTATCTAACCCATCCTAACCCCCCCGCACGCTTACAATCTGCTACTCACCAGCTAACTAGCGTCCACCAACCATTATGCCAACCATGGTGTGGCGCAGCAATGGCACGTCATCTCATCGGGGTTATCAAGTGGGCACCTTCTTTCGTCGGCGTTTCGTCGAATTATGCCCACGACACCTCCAGAAGGCTCAACCGCAGCTCAGGCGTCCCGGAGCTGCTCCCCTCCATTACCGCACGCACCACTACGCCACCCCGCCCCTTCTCACAACACCTACCTTAGCGTCCTCACCCTCACTGCTCTTTCTACCCGCCAACTCAAAGGAAGAAGCCCCTCGCCACCTACTTTACTTTATCACCGACTACATCGCCTGCTAACAGCTAACCGCCATCACACCTATTCGCTAACACCTCTACGCCAATACACTAGCCGCCATGACACCTATGTGCTAATGCTTCACCGGCACCCACCTGCTCATCGCTTCGCCGCCCCGCTACCATCCATGCTGGTCCTCTTATTCCAAATCCAGAGACTTCCTTGCTCCGCAGCCCGTGACAATTCCTTCACCGCCCGTTGCAACTTCCGCCCCCGAATCCCGAGTTCGCGCAGCAAATTAAGAGTAGATCGGGCTATAAACCCACGGCAACCGACTTCAATTGGCCTCACCTTCGCGTTCCAGCCACGCCCCCCTACTTCCGCCGCTAACTCGCTATATCTAAGCTTCTTCCTCTCATGAGCGTCGTCCACCGATCCTTCCCACGGAACCGTGAGTTCTATGAAGTACACCACCCATTGGCTTGCTGACCACAGCACCATGTCTGGTCTCAAGCTTGTATTAACTATTTCCTGGGGCACCACTAATCTTCCTCCCAGGTCTACCTGCATCTCCCAGTCTCTAGCCCCCCTTACTACACCTAACTCCTTCCTACCTCTATATCTACTCCTCCCCCCTTCCCTAACAAACTGTACCACTGTACCTTCAACCTCCTGCCCTAAGCATACCTGCCTCCTCCAATCTTCAATGGTTGCCGCCAGGCATCTTAGCACCTGGTTATGCCTCCAAGTAAATCTGCCCAGCGCCAAACTAATCTTGCAACCTACTAAAATGTGTTTCAGCGTCCCAACCTCTGAGCACAGAGTACAAACGGAGTCCTCACCCCCCCACTGCTTCAGGTTCTGAGGTGATGGCAGCACATCATAAACCGCTCCTAATAGGAACCTTATTTGATATGCATCCATCTTCTTAAATGTATATTTAACTGTGAAAGAATATTACAGACTCCACATAGGCTGAGTGTGATTAATCCCCACAATCCAAGATGGTTGAGGAGCCTCTGCTACATGTCACAGCATCATGTTGCCCCAGGCCACACCTGCAGTAATCAAACACTCCCTAAAACCATCCCAAAAATCATTAATTTAAATGACCAAACCTGAGTAGTTGCACCTGGTGCTCATTTACCAAACCTTTACCCAGATGCACCTGTCTGTTTACAAGGTGTGTCCTGGGGACACGTCTGCCAGACTAAGTGAAATATGTTGATTTTACATTTGATATGGTAAAATGATCTGGTGCCCATCTGTGTGAATGCAGTTTTCTGTAAAATCTTCATTAAAAACATTTGATATGCAGGAAAAACAAAGTGACAGGCAACAGTGACTAACATGCTGTATGTTGAGCATGTAGTAAGACAGCAACTCTCAAGAGGAGAGCTATTTCCAGCATTTTCTGGGAGAATGGAATGAGTTTCTGAGGAAGCAGCACCTAACATTAAGCTCAAATTATTATTTATACATTTTTCTGATACCTTTGTTCAATGCACATATTGTCAGCTACTAATTTTTCCAACTATTTACCCATTTATATTGATAATTTTCACAGAACGTAACTTTACCAAGTGTATAACAGCACAAGTGGAATTCAAACTCAGACACTTGTTGTGAGATATTTAATTTTCTAGTATGCTATGCTTTTCTAAATGGCATTTATATTTGCTATTTGGAGCTAATTATTATAAACTGCAATGGACTTATGTCCCATCTAGGGCTGGTTTCATAGTGTGTGGCTCAATGACTCCAAAACGGTCTCCACACTGGTTGTTGTTGTTGTTGTTGTTGTTGTTGTCGTTCTTCTTCTTCTTCTTCTTCTTCTTCTTCTTCTTCTTCTTCTTGAGCTGGTAATTATTTTCTAAAAGAAACCAGAACTTGTGGCTTTAAACAAGAAACAATAAAAATTAAATCAAATAAGGTTAAATTTCAGGACACCTATGATGTTAGGGAACACATTTGGACTTTCACTGAGTAATTCATATTTTGAAATGTTGCAGAATTTTAGAAGATTCATTCTGACTGCACAACCTGTTCAGTGAGATTTAAACCACAAACACTAAGGAACTTTCTGCATTTTAACACAAGTTGAATCACAAAGAGCATCAGTGCTGCTTGAGTTCAGGGATTTGTGGATTGGGCGCCATTATTTCAGTCTCTACTGATTCAACTGTTTTGTTGATGCCAAGAGTCCTGCATGGGCAACAATCTCATTTCAGCTCAGGCAATGAAGAAGGAGCTTTTTAACACAAGTCATAAAGAAGTATGATTGCCATGGAAATTATTTTATTGCTAATTTGATTTTATTCAGTTTGTTTGGATTTTATTAAATTTATTTTGTGTGCTTTTGTGTAATGCTCTTCCCAGCAGGTTACCTAGGAGCACTTAACACAGAAAAGTCCATAATACTGTAAAAGATTAAATTTAGGCAGCAGCATTGGTAATATAAAAGAAACATGGTTAAAAAATCAGATTAAATAAAGCAAAGGAAATAAAAGGTTGGCAAAATATATATATATATATATATATATATCTCGGGGTGTCGAAGGCCAACTGACTGCCCATTCCTCCTGTGTATGCAACATAATGCAATCGACCTTTCTTTTTTACTAGTTTCACTTTAACAAAAAATGTATTCTTTTAAAATAAATTGAATTTCAGGTTTTTTGAGTATCATCAGACTCACTGGGTAATCAGTGTAACTGAGTTACAACAAACTGGAGAAGCCGCGATTTTCTTTTTCGGTGATTTTATGCAAAGTGATCTTTCATTTATTCATGCATTCTATATAAACACTTAGTGAGTAAAAAGTGTTATGATCTGGGGTTGCTTCAGTTGGTCAGGTCTAGGTTCAGCAATGTTATGTGTCCAAAAAATATACTGAATGACCAGGTTTTTCCATGAATGGATTTTCTCTTCCAAGATGACAGTGCCAGGATTTATTGGGCTCAAATTGTGAAAGAGTGGTTCAGGGAGTACAAGATGCCATTTTCTCACATAGGTTGGCCACCACAGAGTCCAGATCTTAATCCCACTGAGAATCTTTGGGATGTGCTGGAGGAGACTTTACGCAGCAGTCCAACTCTCCCATCAATACAAGATCTTGGGAAAAAATGAATGTACTTCTGGATGGAAATAAATGTTGTGATATTGCGTACTGTAATCAAAGCTAAAGGTGGCCCAACAAAATATTAGTGTGACTTTTTTGCCGGGCAGTGTATTTATGGTTTTTAAAATTACTTTAGAGAATGTTTGCTGTGGGCAGACTAAGAATGGGTGAATGTTCTTTGTATACCAGTAGATAAGTATGAGCCATATATGCAGTATAACAAGGTATTTGTGTTCTTAGGCATTCATATTTATAACTGGTGGGCACACTGGGTCCAGTGCCAAGAGCTAATATCTGCACTGCTGTAAATGGAGACCCTGGGTGTGATCGGGGCAAACTGGCCACTTAATCGTCAGCCATGATACAAAACAGCTCCTGTGTTTAGTTTTCAGCAATGTTCAGTAATATGGGTTAAGGGTATCATTTATAGCATCTATTTGATGTGGAAGATAAAATATGAAAAGTAACTACCTCTACATTGTTGGCAACCTGTTTAAGCACCTTTACACTGCAACCAAACATTTCCAGTAGGTGCTGAGCAGGGTCTCACCTTGACATGAATGAATTTTGGCCCAATTCCACATGAGGAATTTGCTTTATTTCAGCAACAATGGCTTATTTTAAAGCGTCACCTATTTTCATGTTTTGCCATAATGTCTCAATCGCACCACTGTGAATGGGTAAATCAGTGTAGCTTAGGGTACAATATTATAATATATTATTGTAATATATTATTGTAGGTCACTTTAGAGGGAAAAGGTAAAAAAAAATTAATTATCTAAAGAAGAGTCAAGGGAAATTTTGTTGAACTTGGTCACCATGGTCCCAGCATTGGCTTTGTGTGAACACTTGTAGTGATGAACCAAGAGGTTTGATTCCAGCAGAGGGTCCCTTCTTCTTAAACAGAACCTGGGAATGAAGAGTAAGTCTCTTCATGAATAGGGTAGTGGCCTTCAAAGCTTTTCAACATCTCAAGAAACACGATACTCTGGATGAACTCCTTTCATTTGTGATATTCCTATCCATCCATGTTCCAGGGATGTGAAGCATGACACATTCAACCCTCTCAATATTCTCAATATTTGAGAAGCTGACTCAACAGCATCCCGCTGTCATGATCCCGATCGGCTCTCGATCGGGTGTAAGGTGTAGGACCCAAATACAGACGAGAGACGGGACATGGGATGCCAACACTCCGTCGTTTATTCACTCAGCCTTGGAACACACAGGCAGTTTAACAACTCGAACGATATCAGTCAGGTCCCGCACCGGTGTCGGTCGGTGCAGCCTCTCTTAAAGCCGCGTCGTGTCGAACATCTGGAACAGTCGCGTCGCCAACATTCGAAACAGTCGCGTCGCGTGGGGTCGTCACCGTGTCGCCATGCGTTGGGACGACGCTTCTCCTGACAGAATCCCCCCTCCTACGGGCAGCTCCCGAGGCCCGAGCACGAGGAGGACGACCCCGGGGGCGGGGAGCCAGCCGGTCCGGGTGAGCCCTGTGAAAATCAGCAATCAACAACGGGTCCAAGATATCACTGGCCTGTACCCACGACTGCTCCTCAGGCCCATAACCTTCCCAGTCCACCAGATAGAACAGGCACCCGCCTCGATGTTTGGAGTCCAGCAGGGAGCGCACCCGGTAAGCCGGGGAGCCCTCGACCATCAGGGGAGGAGGAGGCACAGACTGCACCTGGTCCTGCTGTAGCCGAGAAGTTCGGTAGGGTTTCAGCAGAGAGACATGGAAGGTAGGGCACACCCTGTAGTGAGACAGCAGTTGGAGACGATAGGCTACAGGCGAGATCCGTCGGAGGATCTTAAATGGGCCGATGTACCGGGGACTGAGTTTTTTTAGTCTGTTCGGCTGGGGAGAACTTTCGGGAGAAGTAGGCACAGGGATGCATTTGGGGCGGAGTTCCATGTTGCTGTGAAAGTACCACCCCCACACCTACACGCGAGGTGTCTACTTCCATGACGAACTGTCGTTCAGGGTCCGGGTGTTGCAACACCGGGGCGGAGGTGAATCGTTTCTTCAGTTCCTTAAAAGCCTCATTTGCGCCGTCCGTCCATCGAAGGCGTCTGGGGTCCCCACGCAGGAGAGCGGTTAATGGAGCTGCAACGGTGCTAAAATTTCTGATAAATCCCTGATAGAAGTTAGCAAAGCCCAGGAAGCGCTGCAGATCCCTCACTGTAACTGGTTTGGGCCAGTTCAGGACCGCCTCGGTCTTACCGGGATCCATCTGCAAACCCTGTGCGCTTAAGAAAAAGCCCAGAAAGGAAACCTTGGTGAGGTGAAATTGGCACTTTTCCCCCTTGACATACAGGCCATAGCATAACAGTCGGCTCAACACTTGCCGGACATGCCCAACATGCTCTTCACGCGTCCTGGAAAACACGAGGATGTCATCCAGATACACCAGGATGAATTGGTTAATTAAATCCTCTAGGACATGGTTGACAAATACCTGGAACACGGAGGGAGCGTTCATTAACCCAAAAGGCATGACCAGATACTCGAAGTGGCCTGTGGTCGTACTAAACGCTGTCTTCCATTCATCTCCCGCTCGTATGCGAACCAAGTTATAAGCACTTCGCAGGTCTAGTTTCGTAAACACTGTGGCCCCATTGACTCGCTCCAGGGCGGCCGTGATTAAAGGAACTGGGTGTGGATAAGGTACAGTCACTGCATTCAGTCCCCTGTAATCAATGCAAGGACGCAATCCACCGTCCTTTTTCTCTACAAAAAAGAATCCTGCGGCGGCTGGAGAAGTGGATGGTCGAATGATGCCCGCCGCCAGCGCCTCCGCAATGTATGTTTCCATGACTTAATGTTCCGGCATGGACAAGGGGTATGTGCGGCCTCGCGGAGGGGTGGTCCCTGGGAGGAGGTCAATAGCGCAGTCCCATTCCCTATGGGGGGGCAGTCCCGCTGCCTTACCCTTACTGAACACATCGGCGAGGTCATCATATTCAGGGGGAACGTGAGTGGATTGGTGCATGGCCGGACTTTCGATAGATGTAGCTCGAACCGGCATAGTCATACAGCGGTGAGTACACTGGGGCCCCCATGCCACTAACTTTCCGGTGCTCCAGGAAAAATGGGGGTCATGTGTTGCCAACCAGGAGTAACCCAAAACAATGGGGGTCAGTTTGGACTTTATTAAGTAGATGGTGATGCACTCTTGATGAGAGTTGCCTATTCACAAGTTCAAAGACTTTGCAGCTTCCTTTACCAGTCCTGTCCCTAAGGGACGTCCATCAAGGGAGGTAACACGCAACTGCCTTTGACACGGTTGGATTGGCATTCCAGCGGCAATTGCCCAACTAATGTCCATAAAATTTCCAGCGGTGCCCGAATCTACCAATGCTTGGGCATCGACCTTCCGCCTACCACATTGTAACCGGGNAATCACAAAGAGCATCAGTGCTGCTTGAGTTCAGGGATTTGTGGATTGGGCGCCATTATTTCAGTCTCTACTGATTCAACTGTTTTGTTGATGCCAAGAGTCCTGCATGGGCAACAATCTCATTTCAGCTCAGGCAATGAAGAAGGAGCTTTTTAACACAAGTCATAAAGAAGTATGATTGCCATGGAAATTATTTTATTGCTAATTTGATTTTATTCAGTTTGTTTGGATTTTATTAAATTTATTTTGTGTGCTTTTGTGTAATGCTCTTCCCAGCAGGTTACCTAGGAGCACTTAACACAGAAAAGTCCATAATACTGTAAAAGATTAAATTTAGGCAGCAGCATTGGTAATATAAAAGAAACATGGTTAAAAAATCAGATTAAATAAAGCAAAGGAAATAAAAGGTTGGCAAAATATATATATATATATATATATATATCTCGGGGTGTCGAAGGCCAACTGACTGCCCATTCCTCCTGTGTATGCAACATAATGCAATCGACCTTTCTTTTTTACTAGTTTCACTTTAACAAAAAATGTATTCTTTTAAAATAAATTGAATTTCAGGTTTTTTGAGTATCATCAGACTCACTGGGTAATCAGTGTAACTGAGTTACAACAAACTGGAGAAGCCGCGATTTTCTTTTTCGGTGATTTTATGCAAAGTGATCTTTCATTTATTCATGCATTCTATATAAACACTTAGTGAGTAAAAAGTGTTATGATCTGGGGTTGCTTCAGTTGGTCAGGTCTAGGTTCAGCAATGTTATGTGTCCAAAAAATATACTGAATGACCAGGTTTTTCCATGAATGGATTTTCTCTTCCAAGATGACAGTGCCAGGATTTATTGGGCTCAAATTGTGAAAGAGTGGTTCAGGGAGTACAAGATGCCATTTTCTCACATAGGTTGGCCACCACAGAGTCCAGATCTTAATCCCACTGAGAATCTTTGGGATGTGCTGGAGGAGACTTTACGCAGCAGTCCAACTCTCCCATCAATACAAGATCTTGGGAAAAAATGAATGTACTTCTGGATGGAAATAAATGTTGTGATATTGCGTACTGTAATCAAAGCTAAAGGTGGCCCAACAAAATATTAGTGTGACTTTTTTGCCGGGCAGTGTATTTATGGTTTTTAAAATTACTTTAGAGAATGTTTGCTGTGGGCAGACTAAGAATGGGTGAATGTTCTTTGTATACCAGTAGATAAGTATGAGCCATATATGCAGTATAACAAGGTATTTGTGTTCTTAGGCATTCATATTTATAACTGGTGGGCACACTGGGTCCAGTGCCAAGAGCTAATATCTGCACTGCTGTAAATGGAGACCCTGGGTGTGATCGGGGCAAACTGGCCACTTAATCGTCAGCCATGATACAAAACAGCTCCTGTGTTTAGTTTTCAGCAATGTTCAGTAATATGGGTTAAGGGTATCATTTATAGCATCTATTTGATGTGGAAGATAAAATATGAAAAGTAACTACCTCTACATTGTTGGCAACCTGTTTAAGCACCTTTACACTGCAACCAAACATTTCCAGTAGGTGCTGAGCAGGGTCTCACCTTGACATGAATGAATTTTGGCCCAATTCCACATGAGGAATTTGCTTTATTTCAGCAACAATGGCTTATTTTAAAGCGTCACCTATTTTCATGTTTTGCCATAATGTCTCAATCGCACCACTGTGAATGGGTAAATCAGTGTAGCTTAGGGTACAATATTATAATATATTATTGTAATATATTATTGTAGGTCACTTTAGAGGGAAAAGGTAAAAAAAAATTAATTATCTAAAGAAGAGTCAAGGGAAATTTTGTTGAACTTAGTCACCATGGTCCCAGCATTGGCTTTGTGTGAACACTTGTAGTGATGAACCAAGAGGTTTGATTCCAGCAGAGGGTCCCTTCTTCTTAAACAGAACCTGGGAATGAAGAGTAAGTCTCTTCATGAATAGGGTAGTGGCCTTCAAAGCTTTTCAACATCTCAAGAAACACGATACTCTGGATGAACTCCTTTCATTTGTGATATTCCTATCCATCCATGTTCCAGGGATGTGAAGCATGACACATTCAACCCTCTCAATATTCTCAATATTTGAGAAGCTGACTCAACAGCATCCCGCTGTCACGATCCCGATCGGCTCTCGATCGGGTGTAAGGTGTAGGACCCAAATACAGACGAGAGACGGGACATGGGATGCCAACACTCCGTCGTTTATTCACTCAGCCTTGGAACACACAGGCAGTTTAACAACTCGAACGATATCAGTCAGGTCCCGCACCGGTGTCGGTCGGTGCAGCCTCTCTTAAAGCCGCGTCGTGTCGAACATCTGGAACAGTCGCGTCGCCAACATTCGAAACAGTCGCGTCGCGTGGGGTCGTCACCGTGTCGCCATGCGTTGGGACGACGCTTCTCCTGACAGAATCCCCCCTCCTACGGGCAGCTCCCGAGGCCCGAGCACGAGGAGGACGACCCCGGGGGCGGGGAGCCAGCCGGTCCGGGTGAGCCCTGTGAAAATCAGCAATCAACAACGGGTCCAAGATATCACTGGCCTGTACCCACGACTGCTCCTCAGGCCCATAACCTTCCCAGTCCACCAGATAGAACAGGCACCCGCCTCGATGTTTGGAGTCCAGCAGGGAGCGCACCCGGTAAGCCGGGGAGCCCTCGACCATCAGGGGAGGAGGAGGCACAGACTGCACCTGGTCCTGCTGTAGCCGAGAAGTTCGGTAGGGTTTCAGCAGAGAGACATGGAAGGTAGGGCACACCCTGTAGTGAGACAGCAGTTGGAGACGATAGGCTACAGGCGAGATCCGTCGGAGGATCTTAAATGGGCCGATGTACCGGGGACTGAGTTTTTTTAGTCTGTTCGGCTGGGGAGAACTTTCGGGAGAAGTAGGCACAGGGATGCATTTGGGGCGGAGTTCCATGTTGCTGTGAAAGTACCACCCCCACACCTACACGCGAGGTGTCTACTTCCATGACGAACTGTCGTTCAGGGTCCGGGTGTTGCAACACCGGGGCGGAGGTGAATCGTTTCTTCAGTTCCTTAAAAGCCTCGTTTGCGCCGTCCGTCCATCGAAGGCGTCTGGGGTCCCCACGCAGGAGAGCGGTTAATGGAGCTGCAACGGTGCTAAAATTTCTGATAAATTGCTGATAGAAGTTAGCAAAGCCCAGGAAGCGCTGCAGATCCCTCACTGTAACTGGTTTGGGCCAGTTCAGGACCGCCTCGGTCTTACCGGGATCCATCTGCAAACCCTGTGCGCTTAAGAAAAAGCCCAGAAAGGAAACCTTGGTGAGGTGAAATTGGCACTTTTCCCCCTTGACATACAGGCCATAGCATAACAGTCGGCTCAACACTTGCCGGACATGCCCAACATGCTCTTCACGCGTCCTGGAAAACACGAGGATGTCATCCAGATACACCAGGATGAATTGGTTAATTAAATCCTCTAGGACATGGTTGACAAATACCTGGAACACGGAGGGAGCGTTCATTAACCCAAAAGGCATGACCAGATACTCGAAGTGGCCTGTGGTCGTACTAAACGCTGTCTTCCATTCATCTCCCGCTCGTATGCGAACCAAGTTATAAGCACTTCGCAGGTCTAGTTTCGTAAACACTGTGGCCCCATTGACTCGCTCCAGGGCGGCCGTGATTAAAGGAACTGGGTGTGGATAAGGTACAGTCACTGCATTCAGTCCCCTGTAATCAATGCAAGGACGCAATCCACCGTCCTTTTTCTCTACAAAAAAGAATCCTGCGGCGGCTGGAGAAGTGGATGGTCGAATGATGCCCGCCGCCAGCGCCTCCGCAATGTATGTTTCCATGACTTGATGTTCCGGCATGGACAAGGGGTATGTGCGGCCTCGCGGAGGGGTGGTCCCTGGGAGGAGGTCAATAGCGCAGTCCCAGTCCCTATGGGGGGGCAATCCCGCTGCCTTACCCTTACTGAACACATCGGCGAGGTCATCATATTCAGGGGGAACGTGAGTGGATTGGTGCATGGCCGGACTTTCGATAGATGTAGCTCGAACCGGCATAGTCATACAGCGGTGAGTACACTGGGGCCCCCATGCCACTAACTTTCCGGTGCTCCAGGAAAAATGGGGGTCATGTGTTGCCAACCAGGAGTAACCCAAAACAATGGGGGTCAGTTTGGACTTTATTAAGTAGATGGTGATGCACTCTTGATGAGAGTTGCCTATTCACAAGTTCAAAGACTTCGCAGCTTCCTTTACCAGTCCTGTCCCTAAGGGACGTCCATCAAGGGAGGTAACACGCAACTGCCTTTGACACGGTTGGATTGGCATTCCAGCGGCAATTGCCCAACTAATGTCCATAAAATTTCCAGCGGTGCCCGAATCTACCAATGCTTGGGCATCGACCTTCCGCCTACCACATTGTAACCGGGTAGGCAATAGTAACTGCGAATCACGTCCCAACGGACTACTCACCTCGTCATAGATCCCGCCGACAACGGTACTGGGTGGTTGTCAGGAAGGGCAAGCCGATCGCACGTGGCCCGGTCGCCCGCACTCAAAGCAGAGCCTCTCCAACAGTCTGCGGCGCCTCTCCACCGGAGACAGCCGACCGCGTCCGATTTCCATGGGCTCTGCCGGCACTTCCGGGACGACGAGGCGACGTGCGCCACCTGGGTATTGTAGTTTCTTGGTTCGCTCGCAGAAGAGGTTATCAATCTTGATGGCGGTCTGGACAAGCCTGTCCAGTCCTCTCCCCGGTAGGCTAGTTCTGCTTGTATGTGAGGACTGAGTCCTTTGCAAAAAGCGGTGTGGAGGGCCGCCTCATTCCAGGTGCTCTCGGCTGCTAGAACGCGGAATTCAAGTGCATACTCGGCAACTGAGCGCTTCCCCTGCTGAAGGCACATGAGTTGCTCATTGGCGGTTTGTCCTGCTTCAGGGTGGTGAAACACAGCCTGAAACCGCATCTTGAATTCTGCATAGGGAATATCGGCTATTTCAGGTCTCTATTTCAGGCTATTTCCAGAATGCCGTTGCCCAGCATAGAGCTCGTCCTGAGAGCAATGCGATGATGTAGGTGATCCGACTGTATGCGGAGCGGTACGCCTGCGGGTTGCTGGCGAAAACCAACTCGCATTGCAGGAGGAATCCTTGGCAATTATCCAGGGAGCCGTCATACCGGGATGGCGTGGCCAAGCACGGATCGGTCGCAGGGGGATTCGCGACGTCCAGATCCGGTATCCTTAGTTTGACGGGCTCCCGCGGCTGGTCCTGGAGCACATGCAAGACCGCTTCCAGGGACTCAGACAAGCGGTTCAGGGTCTGCTCATGAGCGCCCAGGCGCGCTCCCTGCGCCGCGAGGGCATGACGAAATTGATCAGCGTCCGCTGGGTCCATTCTGTCGAGGCGGGACCTTCTGTCACAATCCCGATCGGCTCTCGATCGGGTGTAAGGCGTAGGACCCAAATGCAGACAAGAGACGGGACACGGGATGCCAACACTCCGTCGTTTATTCACTCAGCCTTGGTACACACAGGCAGTTTAACAACTCGAACGATATCAGTCAGGTTCCGCGCCGGTGCCGGTCGGTGCAGCCTTTCTTAAAGCCGCGTCACGTCGAACATCTGGAACAGTCGCGTCGCCAACATTTGGAACAGTCGCGTCACTTGGTGTCGTCACCGCAACGCATGGAACGGTTGCGTCGCCAACATTCGAAACAGTCGCGTCGCGTGGGGTCGTCACCTTGTCCCCATGTGCTGGGACAACGCTTCTCCTGACACCCGCAGCTTAACAGTTATCGTAGTTATCCTGCTTTGATGTAGACCTTCCAACGTACTGCTTGATAATGCCACCTGTGATCTTTTCCCAGCTGTGGAATTACCTGCAGCCACCCAGCAGCTTCCTTAAGGTCACATTGCACAGAAGTCAAAGGGTCATGAGCATACATCTTGGAAAGAACATGTTTATGGGCTCAGAAAAAAAGCATGACAAGAGTTGGGGCTCACCTCCCAGTTTAAGGTCACTTTCACACACTCACCACCCTCGTGCTGCAACCAGCCAGCCTCTTCAGTTACTTATCCTCTCACCCTCTGCATCACGCACTGTCACCCTGACAGCTAAGGTTAACAGTAATTGCAAGTTTGGATTAAAAAGTATAGCCTTCACTTTATTGAATTACCCTCCCCCAGCAGTGTGTGTGTGTGTGCGGGGGGGTGGGGGGGTGGTACATTGTTCCACCTCAGCCAAAGGCTCCCAAGCCATTCTTGTAATGGAGACACTGTGTATGTATTTATTCTCCCTGAGCATCAGGAGGTCAGGGGCACCTTGGGGAAGACATAGGCGAGAGCCAGGTTGCAGCGACAGGGCAAAGAAGGACTTCACCTGGAAAGTCACAGAGTGTACAAACCCAAGTGTGACTGTAATTTTACTGCTGCCCTAGAAAATGACAATAGATCATAGATGGTTGTACAAAGCAGGTAAAGCAGCTCATCACAATGTTAATTTGCCAGGTTGTGATTTCTGGGTTATTTGCAGAGATTTTCTATATTACTGTAGCCCCCTCCCCACCCTTATTAGATTAAATTTATGCCTCTTTATTTATTATCTATTTACCTATTTATTTGTCTCTGTATTTATTTATTTGTATAAACCATTTGCACCCTTGGATTTTTCATGTTTTATTGTTTTATAATATTGAAACACAATAAATTTAATATGGCTTTTTATCACAGGTCAGTAGAAAAATACTTGTCAGTGTCAAAGTGTCACATGTTTCTACCAATCAAATGCATAAGCATCCATCCCCTTCACTATGGTATGTAAAGCAGCTGTGGGGCTTTTAACTGTTTTTAGAAGCCACTTAATAAGGTGAATGGAGATCACCTGTGTGGTTTTTGGATAAACAGACCTGTAGATCGCAAGCAGAATTCCGAGAAATTGGAAAATAGCTATAAATAGGAAATAGTACTGGTTCTGAGCAACATATGGGAACATGACCTTGACTTGTCTACCACTGACTGTGAACGTATAGAGCTTCTGAATTCTCTCTCTCTCTCTCACTCTCTCTCTCTCTCTCTCCCCCCCTCCCCCGTTGAACTCCACCCATTTCTTCTCAACATGCAGAAGGGCATTGGGAGCCCTGGAGAGGAAGCTTGAAAAGAAGGGGCTTTAAATCAGCTCCTGTGGGTTGGAGTAGAGCTCACCTGATGGCTGCACTTTACCACTTGCGGAAGAAACGATAGATGAGGACCTGGGTAGATGAGTAAAGCCGAGAGAGAAACCATTCCTGTGGATAAAGTATAAATGTACTGGAAACTGAACCAGTCCTGCTGTGCCTCAGAGCTGCTGATTCCCTCACAGTGTTGAAGGACCTCAAAACTCATTTGTGCTGCATCTGTTTGTCCTCCACTATTATTTTTCACGTAACTCCACCACATAGCTGCTAGAGTATGTGTCAGGCAAACAACACGGAGACAATTACTGCTAGCTGGTTTCTTCACATCTCTTCATGTATGATCTAATCTGCTGTATGTGCTGTCTAATCATGGTCTTCAGTACTGGGCTATGGGATCTTCTCCACAGCTTTCTCCTCTGTTCTTATGATAACAGTTGTGGTGCATCTGTTCAGTCCTCCAGCTTTATTCATAGCTGTGGACAGCCTTGGATTGGACCTTATTTATCAGACATGTTAGCAGAGACCATCCACAGCTTTTCACAACCTGAATGTGCTTAAGAAGTCGGTCTCCACCCCTGGTTTTTCAGTCAGAAAAGGTCTCAGCTGACTGAACTTGAGATTTATTTTATCATTGCTCTCATGCTGACAGGGCAACAAGCATGGGATACAACATAAACATTGACTAAACTCTCACCCTTTTTGTATCTTGGAGATTTTTTCACCTGTAGCCCTAGAAAAGGAGAATAGATCCTCCTAAAAAATAATTTTTCACCTTTTTTTATGTTTGCATATGTATATGTGTGTAGCAAAGTACCTCCTTCACCACTGTAAAGACTTTTTCTCTTCATGCGTTTAATTTTCAATGAGCGGAAATGAATCTGTTTATTCTGGGATGGTGCGTTGTACCCTTCCATGGCTCCTCCCTCATTGTCACCCTTCCCTTTCTTACTGCCATTATTACCTCAGACCTGTGCATCCAGGGCTTCAGCTTTTCCTTGGAATTGGAAAGTTCCATTGAGTCATGTCTGACTGCTAGGCAGGAGCAGAAGTGGTTTGCTGTTGCCTCCTTCTGGTAAACTTTTGCTTTAGAGGGTTGCAAACACAAAGGAGAACTTGCAAACCCCACACACACCCCTGAACTGGGCTTGAACCCCACATCAGGCAAGCAGCCTAGGAGCTGTGAGCCACCACCTTGCCCCAGCTTTTTATTACCCACTTCCATTTGATAAAAGAAGTTGCATTTATGCATCCAGCACAGTTTGTCATTTTACTTTGCCAACTCTGGACACAAATTAGAAAATACCCCTTAGTTACAAGCATGATACTGCAAAGAGAATGAGTTCAAGTCCCACTTTTTCCTATAGTGCCCTAGTTTAAGAAATTCACCCTGAATTAATCCAATAAAAAATTACCCAGCTGTATAAATGTATGCTGTAGATAATCAGGTACAGGAATACATGTGGTTAAAGTTTCCCTTCTCGAGTTTTCATGTCAACGATGTGTCAATTTAGAAAATAAAAGTGTGCTCAGGTGTAATTGTTGCTGCTACTACTGTGATGGACTGGTGGCTCATGAAATCCCATCCCAGCCATCCCATCCATCCCATACCTTGAGGTTTTGGGAAAACCTGGAGCACTGCAACTGTTGCCCTGGGTTTGAATCCCCTTTATTGCACCCTTGAGCAGCGTACTTACCCTGTACTAGTACAGTAAAAATTGCCCACCTGTTAAAGCAGGTAAGTAATTATTGTGTATTTTCTGAAGAGATGAGCAATTAGAGCTTTAAAACCTTCTAACAATCCAAGACAGCTGGAATTTCTTAATGCTTTAAAACTTGTGGCCAGTGATTCAGAATGACAAGAAGTTGGCACAATGCTGCAGACTGAAGGCATGAAACATATAGGCATCAAACAAATCTGCAAGCAATCAAAGGAACAAAAGCTGACTGTGATGTACTCTATTATAAAATATATGTTCTTTACTCACACCTTTGGCGATGTTTCTGCATTATGCAAATGCGAAATACCTTCCGGCCAGAGAAGAAAGGCGAAGAGCCAAGCAATTACCTGTTTGAGGAGATAGTGGAGTTCACACACCATGATTTTAAATCATACACTGTTTTCCTGTGGCTGTTGTGTTTCCTCTACAAACTTATCAGTGACATTAAGATCTCGACATTAGTTCTGTGGAGAGGTCAGTTACAAGTGTGTGTTGAGGAAGTGGAAGGTGCACGGTCGGATCTGGAAAGCGTCGGAGATGAGAATATGCAAGGGGATCAGAGGTCTGATCTGATGTGAGCTGAGAAGATGCCGTCTGTTGCCGCAGCTAAAACAAGCATAGTGCAAAGATCCCCGAGTGGCTTAGCTACTAAAAGATGGAAAAACTCGGATTCTGGGGTTGTGGCCTGATGCAGATCCATGGTCAAGGCCTCCTTCCAGCCTTTATCTGCCTTCAGATTGTTTTCATAGGACCAAGGTTATTGCATTCCTCAAACCTACAAATTCAAACTAGTTGTATTAACTGGCCCAAGGTTGCCCCCCCCCCCCCGAACTGCAGAAGCAATAATCTGTGTGATACTTTGTGACCTGCACTATAGTAAAGTTACCTATTTTGCAAAGACTATAGAAAAGATAGTGTTTTTATCACTTGTATATCACTGTACTCCTTGAGGTTGTGCACACACACATACAGATGAGTGAATTAGCTAATGAGTCACGATGTCGTGTGATGTCCTTGAACATCATGGGACTGAGGATTGAGTGGAAACATCACACTGCGCACCATCCACAAACCACCTGAGTTCAACAATTCTACAGCCGGGGTTTTTGACTATAAAAGCCATATGTGTGCAACAAGTGTGTTATATACAGTATATAATATAACATAGATGTATGTACAGTATGATAATATGATGTTATAATATTATATTACAGTTATATAATATTATGACAATATGATAATGATAGGTTATGCATTTAATATTAATATATGTATATATTAATTTTACAGCTATAGCTGAAGTTTTTACAAAATAGAAATAAAAAAGCAAAAAAAAAAAAAGAATTCCAGCTGTGTTTGTAAGTTCCGGAACCAGCACACCTGATACAAACGTATTCCCATATTACACGTTAAAAGTAAAAATAAATGCTGTCAGACGGAGTGGGGAACATAAGTTCCCCACGGATGACCTCAAGCTCCAGTGTACACACAAGCAAAGATCACTGCTGCCAAAAAATTAATTGAGTTAAAAGTTCAAAGCATTTTTCAGCCCCAGTAATGCAGTTCTGGGCACGAATCTGATTCCTTGTGTCGTAATTTATTCTGAGACGTAATTTATCATTATCCATATGAATATTGCCTGTTAACATTCATCAGTTAGATCTAATTAGCTATTATTGCTAAAGTATTAACGTGTCAACTATAATAAACTGCCTGCTCCCAATTTCAGGCCAGTGACGTACGAGTGTATCCAGTTTTCATTTATTCAAAGCCAAAAACATAAACAAAGGGCAATTCGAATATTACAGTTCTTTAAGCTTCTAGCGATAATCACAGCTTCCCAGTAGGGCATTAAGTCTTTGCTCATAGGTACAAGTCACTGCGGCATTTCACAACTACAATATAACAATAATATAATAGCAATAATAATATTGAGACCATTTTAAACCCACTGCTCTTGCCCTGTTGCCTTACAACTTACATTAGAAAGTTTGCTCAACAGCAGTTGGTGGTGTAATGTTCAGTGGTGCTGCCTTGTAGAAAGATGGAGTTCAAATCCAACCTCCTGCTATGGCACCTTTTTATCATTTCACTTACCTTGAAATTATGTGGTGAAATGTATGCTGCTGCATAAATCACTGCAAAAAGGTTCCGGTGTGAACCTACTGTTCAAAGTTGCCTTGGAGAAAAGTGCCGCTAACTAATATTAGCTTCATTTTTCTTGCTCATGCTCTTTGTGTTTCAAGGGCAGTCCAACATAACCCAAGGACATTATGAACGTACAAGCTCAACACAGAAGAATGCCTCAGTTGCATGAAAAAATCACTCACATGGACTCAAGATATTTGAAAAGAAATCTGCTCGGTTTCCGGTGTGTAAACTATGTAACCTCTGTGTGGAGACACACCAAAATCCCCAGCTTATTGGCTTTTATCGCAAGAGAAATGGAGATGCTACTGGAGACACCAACTGCAGACAGCAAAGCGATATAAGCAGATGAAGAACGTGTGTGTGACAGTAAGTCAGAAGAAATGAGAGGTGGAGATGATTGCTCCATCACATCTTCTGGATTTTTTCTGAAAGTTCCAGAGAATAGACAGCAAAGTATTAAGCTGGGATGGCTCAGTCATTTCATCTTGCCAACAACACACACACACACACACACACACACACACACACACACTGCAACTCAAACTGAGAGATAGTTGCTTTACAAGGCGTATATTAGATGTTAGTCTGCACCTGATGAAAGCTGAAAATCTTCAGTGAACAATGTCAGCACTATGCTACACTGAAAAATATAAACTAGACTAAGAAACCCCAGCCAATTGTAACTCAACCTGGACCTGGAAGTAGCTGCTTGGGCACCTTGTTATCTGGAGATAACAAGGCCAAGGTTTCTGCAGAAATCTTTATGAGTCTGACCTACCAAATAAAACAAACTCACAAATCTTGACCCCACCCCTGGCCCAGAATCCACTTTGACAGTCAGTAACTGTATGCTTTTCCTAGTAATACCAGAATATTCTGAGCAATCGTCTACTAGTATTATTATTATTACTCATGAGTATGAGTCCTGCCTTAGCTTTTTATTATACCTTAAGAATATGACTATCCACATATTCACATGATAAGCATTTCAAGCTGTGGTCAGACACTCGCAAGCCAGTACGTCAAATTTCAGTGACTGGACAGAACAAGACTTCAAAAGAGAAAGAAATAAAACATTCTGACTTGTGGAGAATCAGTGTGACTCTTCAAAACATGTTGCTGCTGGAGTCTAGTCGAGGTTGAACTGTTCCTTTCCCTCCTTGCCTTTTTCCATAACCAAGGTACAGACCGACTTTAAATAGCAAACAAGTGCAGGAAGTGTGAAACTCTTCTGTCCCACCCAGCATCTGGTTAGAATTCATGTAATAACGTCAGAAATATGAAGGTGTTTCATTTATTGAGATGAAAAAATGTCATCATGCTTTATATCTGAGCCTGCAGTGGACCAGACTCAAAGGAAGATGAGGAGGTCACAGGGAATCTGGAGGAACATCATAAATTGTAACAAGTGCCACAATAAAGGAGTAAGAGGCAACAGGAAGTGTTAACTTTAAAACCCATGAGTCTGGTTCAAATAACCCTTTCAAATAAAACAGCTGAAATAGTGAAAATAGCCAAAACAAACTACTATCTACTTTGCAGCACAGTGGGTCAGTAAGCAGCACATCTGCTGGTTGGGTATGGGTTTAAATTCAAGTTGTCAAATTCTCCCTGTGTTTGCGTGGATTTCCTCTGGGTGCTCTGGTTTCCTCCCACAGTCCACAGACATGTTTTAGGTTAACTGGTCTCTCTAAACTGCCCATAGTGTGCGCGAGTGTGTGCGGCCACCTTGTGATGATCTGGCCTTCAGTCCAGGGGTAGCTTCAAACCAAGTGACCAGTGGGTGTTTGGCAATAGACGGACAGTGTGAGGACTCATTTTGGAACCTGGTGAGATCATTTGGTAGATGGAAACGTAAAAACAAAGGAAATAGAAGCAAAAAGATGTTTTGTCTGGCTTTTGAATGAGAATGTTACACAGCCCCTCTCTGCTACACCAGGCACACACAGCCCAGCACAGTGAAGGTGAACCGTGTGGAAATGCAGTCTTAATGCTAAATAGCAGGAAGCCAGGTAGAGTTCGCACAATAAGAGACCACTAGCACAACCTGGTTACTGTGAGCAGTTTGAGAGGCTTTTGTTTGGCCAAAACTTTCCTGACTTCATCTACCCACCACCTTAACCCAGCAAGGAAGAAATGAATTCCTTATTTCACCTCCTTACACTAGCTCTGCCAGGCCCTTCAGCTTCAAAACAGCCGTGTTCTAAAGACAGTAATAAAAATGTGTTATCAGAACTGAAGCTCATGTGAAGACAAATGGAGCGCCCTGTCAACACGCACTCATTAGTTGGACCAGCCGGCAGGCTTTTGTCACTGACAAATGAACAAGAACAGGAAGGCCTTAATCAGCAGTACAACGGTGGGGTCCCACTGTCGGCCCCGGAGTCAGCGCTCCGGCTGGCCTCCGCAGCTGTGGACGCCCACGTACCTCCTTCTCTAAAAACAGTCTCTCATTTCGGCATCAGCCTCCCTAATCACCATAGAAACGGAAATTAGGTGCACATCTCACTGGAGAGCAAGTGAAGGATGCGTCCAGTAAAATGTTGCTCCACAAAATTCCCAGGGTATTAAATGCAAAGTGAGATTTTTGCCATATTCAATTTAAATTAGACACCAGCAAAAATAATAATTCGGCATAATTAGCAGTCTGCTGAGGTGTAGCTGCAGAAAAAATTCTGTTCAGCATTACAACACTGACATCTGTGCTACTTGGACTGATTTCAAATGCAGAATGAAGTAATAAAACTGGCACAAAGCATATTTGGTGCTTGATGCAACTAAACTTTAGTGCTAGTTAAGGTGCTACTATCGGGGGGGGGGGGGGGGATTTAATGGTTTGGGGGCCTAAGGCAAAGATAAGACTGGGACCCCCATAAATCCCAGTCTTCATCCTTTTCTATACTTATTAGTCTAAACAATCAGGCCTAGCTGTAAAACCACCTTTTTGCTGAATAGAATAAAGATTTAAATGAATAGAAAATAAAAATGTACCAAGTATTTACTCATTTATGAAGCATGAATTTAAAAGTAAAACTCAGTTAACCACCTAAATCCACACATTTACTTTGTTTTTCGCTTAGGCAGCCTGGGCTGCTACACTAGCACATAAATCTAGCTGTCGTTCACCAGTGATTTAATTTGCTTGTGGACAGTAGGAGTGAACATAAGACAACTGGAATAAAACTGAAATGCAAATGTGCTTTTCCTGTTAAACGGCGGGTTACATCTTTATACTTGCCATCAATCTTCAGCCGACTTGCTCTGACTCAAGAGACACAGTAGCTGTAAATTTTGCAATAGCAACTTTGGCCAAATTGAGTGGGCACGAAGGGGGATGAGCATAGCACTTTTACTGTGTTGTAGTGAGTGATGATGAGGTCCTGCATTGGTGTGGAAATCCTTTGACCACTTTGTTTGGTCATCACAAGAACGTGGACCTGGGACAACTTCTCTAAGCCTTGAACGCTACGTGAGATGAATTGCTATCTGAACAGCTACCAGCTGCTTTCAATACAGCTGATGCAAAACTTTTTGAAGCTGTGTGGGATGCATTAAACTTTGCTGCCCTGCAGAACAAGTCTTCTCATCCAACGCTTCTAACAAGCATGATGGTTGACAGTGTGGCGATAAGTGCTGTAAGACTGAAGATTTCCTGAAGGTGCTGAAAATTATTTCAACTGATTTATGTAGTCGTGGCACAAATGTATATATTTTCTTTCTGCATTAAAGTGTGATTTTGGTTGCGTAGCGCATATGCAAGCAGGGCGCTCAGCAGTTTTGCTTAAAGTAATCTGCCAGTGGTAATGAACCGTTTTTAATCCGGCAGATGTCAATGTCGACAGGTCACTTTCAGCTGTGAGAAAGCTCTTCCTTTGCTTGCTGGAAGTTTACTCACACTAAGGGTTTGAAATTGGAGGACGTGGCATTAGGAGGGAGACTTTCGCCAACATTTCCACAGTTCACTGGGGTCAGACATCATCAGGTCCTAGTGGAGTTCCTTCAGTGCTGAGCTGAGCTGAGCTGAGCTGAGGTCTGCTGGGGGGCGGGGTTCCAAAAGCTGTAGCAATGCATAAAAATTTCCACTGAGTCCGAGATGCTGTCTTTTCCCCTGTCTGAGAGCAATGAGGGTGCCTGTATGTTGAAAGTGATCAGGTGTGCTGAACTCACCCGCATGTCCACATGCATCAGCTGAAAACTCACTTTAATCAATTTAATATGCTAATAAATATATACAACATACACATATTAACATTATAAAGGTTGAAAAGTGATGCGTTACAAAAACAGATAAACATGTCTATATGTGAATATGCAGTTTTTAAATGGTACCAGGAGTCAGTGTGTGTACAGTAGACATGCATTAATCATACCACGCATGTTCATTGCATGTTCATATTTTTTAAAGAAAAGGGCTTTGAATCATTCTAGAAAAAACAACTGGGAATGCAATGATACATTTTATTCTTTTGTTTAATCTTTCTTATTATAAAATGCCTTACAGTTTTAATGTTTAAAAAAAATCTTGTTCTTACTCATTAATTTACCCAATGCTTTTCTCCAAAGCAAACTGCAATAAAAGGATTGAATCTGAAGCTGTTTACACTCCCCTGATGAACAGTACAACTGTAAAGGAGGATCTGAACCCATAACCTTATGATGGCAAGTTGTAACCAATAATGTTTCCTATTACCCCTAGTTTGCATTTGTTTGCTTGAATGAATTCATGGCTAGTGGACATTTATTTAAACCCAGGGGATTATACAACAAATGTGGGACTGTCACTCCCAAATTAAAATGTATATTAAAATGTATTTATTTTGCATCTGCAACAGCTGACGCCGAATCATTTTACAGGAAGATATTCATAATAAATAAGTAGCAGCAGGCAGTGGCATCAGGGTCACGGAAAAGTCATCAGTGACGTAAAAAATGAAATAACAGCCTGAGAATATTAGGTCTACTGCTGGGATTTAATCGTTTTAGTGAAGGAGGTATGAGTGGCAGAGATGCAGCTCAGTCAGATTCTGGAGTCGGATTCAGCAGAAAGAAAATGGGTTTAAAACATTTATCGACTTCCTGTTATTCATTTATGGGCTATGACAGCAAATTTAACTCCACAGCAAGCCAAATAAATTAAGCTTTGTTGACAAACACCCACCCATCCCACTGGTGTAAAAATAGCACGATAACATAACAAACATATAAATAAGTGTTAAAAAGCAGTGAGCATAAAAGTAACACTTTTTTATTTTGAAGCAGATGCACATCACAGCCCCGCTTTCTTTTACATAATGCATAATCCTAATCCTAATCCTAATCCTATTCCCTAACCTTAACCCCTAACTTTAACTCTAATGCTAACCCCAACCGTAACCCCATTCCCTAAGTTTAACTCTAACTCAAATTCTAACCCCTAACTCCAATTATAACATTAACCCTAAAACCTAACCCAAACCCTCACCTTAAAACTAAATATAAACCCTAATCCTAACCCTAAATCTAATGCCTAACCCTTAACATTAACCTTAACCCCTAATCCATAACCCTAACCTATAACCATAATCCCCTTACTCCTACACCGAATGTTAACCTCTGACCTCAGCCCAACACCCCCCATTTCACCCCTTCAGGTGTTGAGGAGGCATGACCATGCTCTTTACCCTCAGATGGGTGTGGGTTTGTCCAAGCCCTCAGCATTTGGTGGGCATGTTGAACAGAAATCATAACACAAATGTGTGCTCAGGACTGGCTATACAAAACACTGTTTTAAATGGCCACCCCTCAGGAACAAATATTAATCACCATAAAATTCTGACTCCACACACCAAACCCCACACCTTACACTGTAACCTCTGCAGTGAAACGGGTCTGACGGGGTTCACGAAGGAGAGGTTTCTCATTTTGTTTCCTATTATTCCAGCTCTGTTTCACAGGACCAACATTAAAGAAAGTCTGCAAATACGGGGTCCAATTTGGACTAATTTATGCAGCCTGCTAGATGTATTTAATATCATTTCACATGAGGTCTTAGCCATATAGGCCATCACATTGTATTAAAAAAAAAACAATATCTATGGTCAATGAAGAGAGGAAGAAAAGTTTGTGTCCGTTATTGTGGCGTTTATTGCCTCAGCACAGGAAAAGCCCACAGAAAGTATACATCCACATCAGTGTTCTTTTTGGCTAAAAGATTCTATTTTTTATCATATTTTATTTTCTTTTAATGTAATAATATTATATATTTAGTTTATCATGCTTTCTTAATATGATTATTCTTTTTAAAATTAAAACTTTTCATTTGTTAACATTGATAGTGGCAACCCCTGGGGACTTTGTGGGCACATGTCCCTCTTGGACAAATGTTCGCACTAATGGGGTAGACTAAGTGCCAGAAGTTTGCAGTCAGGCGGAGTGACTGCAGCATTACCTGCACGTGCCAGCACTGAAAAAATGGCACGAACCTTGCCCGCAATCCTGTTTTTTTTTTTTTTTCCTTCTGATTTGCACTCTATTTTTCAGCTCTAAACTGAGCTATTAGTTTTGCAACTAAAAAAGACTGGCAATAAGTATGAAAGTGTGGGAGAAATATTTCAAGCATGGCCATGAATAAAACAAGTGACCAAAAGGGAAACAAGAAATGTGAGGGAAATGGGATACAGCAGCTGGATCACCATTGGCCCCAACCTAGACCCATTGCTCTCACAATATTTCTAACAGGGAAATTTGGACAGAGCACTCCGACAAGCTGTCACCACTCCACAACCACCGTACACGAGAACGGTTTTATTCAAGCCTGTGTATTACATTAATTTTTTAGGCATCTGAAAGGTATTTCATCAAGTTTAACATCTTCATATTTCCTAAGGCTTATCATTCTCTTCTCTGGTCTTAGGTATAAGAAAGTGTGCCTGCCTTAAAAGTTTAAATCCTTAGAGAATTCACAAGAGCTTTTTATTGCAGGTTCTGTTCATAATCAGAATATCTTTATAAAACATCATATTTCAACATTTAACCTCAATAACTTGCAGGATAAATTTTTTTTCCAGAACAAAAGAACTTGATTTCAGTCATTGTAAATCTCTCCATAACATTTTCGGAGGCCTTATACAAGCAGTTGGCTAAAATTATTAAGTTTGTAATGTGTATATATATTTCACTAATGAAACATTTCTTTTGATTTTTTTATGTGTGTTCCGCAACTACAGTATTTAAACACATAATTATCCTCCCACAGACCAATATAAGGAAGGAAAGAAGTGGGAGGTTTGGCTGCTTAACCATCAGTGAAAAATACATGAGCACTTTGACATAGAACGACTGGCGCAGGAACATGTGAAACAGCGAAAGTGACTCACAATCGCCCTACATTTGGTGCATTAAAATCATAATGATGTGGAAATTCTTTTCTGCCTAATAGCGTTTTCATTTGTTTATTCATTCCCTCCAAATCGTATAAAAAGTGTGCTGTGAAATTATTTCTTGAAACATATTTACTTATTGTGGGACCAATTTATTGTTTTGTTGAGTTATTTTTTTCATCCATCTATCCATCCATCCGTCATTCATTCTTCCATTCATCCATTAACCACTTATCCTGGTCAGGGTGCCAGCTGTCACTGAACAAGAAAACAGCAACCTGGACTGAATGGCAGCCTATTACAGTGAATTATTTTCTTATCAATTAAAATATCAGAGGTATTTTAAAAAATGCTCTTCCATAAAAAGAAAAAAATTACAGTACACCTGCAACTTTGCCTCTTATTTGGGTCCAGAGATTTTTAAACTACTGACCAACTATATCCAAACATATGGCAAAAGTGATGTACATCAGTTTTGGGAACAGAGATTAGCATTTACTGTACTGTACACCACTCAAGCAGGCGCTCTGGTTTCCCCCCACAGTCCAAAGTTATGTTTTTTAGGTCAATGAAATTATTATTATTATTATTATTATTATTATTATTATTATTATTATTATTATTATTATTATTATTATGCAGTGGTGCATCAGGTAAACTGGTGCCTCACAGCTCCTGGGTTGGATTCAAGTCCGGCTCAGGGGTATGTATGGAGTTTGCAAGTTCTCCTCTATGTTTGCACCCCTAAAACAAAAGAATATGCCATAAGAAAGCAATGACAAACCACTTTCTTTCCTCCTAATGATTAATAATGTAATGATTCAATGGCACTTTTCAACTTCCATCCCAATAATTATTATTATATGCAAATAGTTATTTGGAATAGCTGGTGAGACAATATCAATTTATCAAAAATGAATTTCATTAAGGGTGCCACAGTAAACAAAGAAATCTAATTATTATAATAATGCATGCATTTCAAATGTATCAGGAACTTGGTTATTTTTAAGTAAAATCTACACCTTCACTGAGCTCTGTGTGTAGGAACAAGTCTATTATTCAGAATTAGTCGACTGGATCCATTATAGGAAATGAACAGTGCAAGTTCACGCTTCGTCTCGGTGATTCGCAAAGGCACTGATTTGCTTAAGCATTCTTTGCGTGGATGCGTGTGTGTGCGTGCGTGCGTGTGTGTGTGTGTGTGTGTGTGTCTGTGTGTCTGTGTGTTTTCAATAAAAACAAAATCTCATTAAAAGAAGATTAAACTATTTCCTTCCTTCTCTCGCTGGCTGAGATTTCAGAACCACAATGTGTGCATCACTGAATGGGCTGTAGGCAGTAAAAGCAGTCTGATGCATCTGAGGGTGAGTAACGGGCCTGGGATGACGATGCTGGTTCTTTTTTCAAAGCAAAGCAATGACACTTTTAAAGGCTTTAAGCAGCTGCTCAGAGGAGCTGAGCCCAGTTGCTGTCACTGAGCTGCACACAAGTCACTCAGCTGTACATGTGCAGTGCACACACAACATTTTACCGTAAAATTAGAGTACCTTTTGTGTAGCTCAGTGAAAGCTACGGGAAAATAAATATGTGTACTGAATCCTCAAGTTAAACACAGCTGAAAAACAAATGCCAGGCATAAACATTTATCCATCTATTAGTTTAAGCTTTTTCGGATTACACATATTTTTTGTAAAATTTCTGTTGCAGTACTGCCAATGTAACCTATTGTATCTGCTTTTACCACATTTACGGTATATATATAGAAATATAGACTTATATCAGCTTATTTTTTCATTTGATCGATTATCTTCTACCAAAAATGTTCTGTTGGCACCAAAGCCATTGCAATGAGCAGATGGCAGTGAAGAGAACCCAAACAAATTTAGGGTACAGGTTGTGAGAGAGATTTGTAAAGTTAAGCTTTTAATGTTAAACATTAAAGGCACGTTTTGTAGTATGTTAAAGGTATTAATCAATAGTAGAGTGAATGTTTTCTGGTGACTGAGTTATTCAGAGTATTGTGCTTAATGCTGCAAAGCATTGTAAGCTGTGATCTGCAAACTGAACTGGTGTGTGTAACTGTCACCCAGCTTCAATTAAGACCCCCGACTCAGGAGTTAGTCCACCACACTTAAGATAGGATAATGCTTCCTTATAACAACAATGCCCAAAGTCAAACTCACAAAGAACTGAAGTGAAAAAAATTGTTGAAAGGCATGCATACCTTGCAAACTGCTGTTTAAAAAAAACCTCTCTATTCTTTGTTCGGGAAGATTCTCTTTTCGAAGGGGCTCTCCCGCACCGGTGTGTATTCTATAGAACAATAAAGTTTAACTCTCTCTACAACCAAAGTGTTATTTTTTCCTTCCACAAGGACTTAATTCATTTCACTTCTGCAGAATTTCTCAGCTCTGTACATGAGTAAATAATATTATGCATACAGTACATAATTTGTGATGGGCGGTGAAGGAGCTGTCACAGGCTGCTGAGCAAGGAAGTCTCTGTTTTTTTTAAAAAGAGGATCAGTGCGGATGGAAGCAGAGCGGCAAAGCATTGAGTAGGTAGGTGTTGAGCAAAGTGGTAGTGTCTAGCTGTGGTAGCATTTAACTGTAAGCAGGCGGTGGTGTCGGTGGGGTTTGTTTGCGTAAAATGCGATTTAGGTAAGGTAGGTGGTGAAGGGTTTCTTCCTCAGAGACAATGGGTAGAAAGGGTGGTGAATGTGTTGGCGGAGAGGGCACTAAGACGAAGAGTAGGTGGTGCGGTGTCTGACTGGGTGGCACAGTGGTGCATGCAGTGATGGAGGGGAGCAGCTCCGGGACGCCTGAGCTGCGGTTGAACCTTCTGGAGGTGTCGTGGGCCTAGCTCGATGAAACACCAACAAAGGAAGGTGCCCACTTGATATCCCCGATGAGATACTGCGCCATCAGTGCGCTGCCCCAAGTCTGGTTTTGCAATCGGTTGGCGTTGGTATTGGGGAAATGCTAGCCATTGCATAGCGACTAGGCAGGTGTTCTTTGGGTTGGCTGTGGGGTCGCCGTGGTGGTTAAGGGTTAGGGTAATGTACAACAAGGCCTAGGGGAAGGTTAGGTGGGTAGTGGGATCCCCTTGATCGTGTGAGCTCCTTTATTAGCACTGTGTGTTCGATATGAATAAACCCAGCATTGTAAGTTCTTTAAAAAAAATGCTAAATTGATGTAAAACATGCCTTTCAGCTACCACTTTCAAAGTTCTGCTTCTTTCGTTGAATGTTTCTTGCAAGCATGCGATTTTGAGATGAGCCGTTGCTGACAGCTGGAAGTCTTTCGAGCACAAAGACATCTGCCTTGTGGATTTGCTCCTCATTGCAGCGGTCAGATCCCCTCATGTTCTGAGGGCTCATCCTGCACATCAATACCGATAGTCACCCTCCGTCAGGCTCAGACGGTTCTGGGTCCGAGGGAATTTGCCGGTCCTGCTGGGCCTCCTTTGATGCCCGAACTGCAGTTTAATTCGATCTTCACGCAACTCAAATCGCCTTTCCGTGAAATTTGCAGCTGCATTGCAGCTATCAGCAGTTGGAGAACGTGAGCGGAAACTTGTACCCCCCCACAAAGCACCTTACATAAACATTTAATATGGAAACTACCTTCAGCAGTTCAGAGTTGAAAAATCAATACTAGAGCTCCTCACCTTACAAATACAAGTGGGACTCATACAACCACAGCACCATGTTTGCCACTAAGTCACAACCATTCATTGAATCGCTTACTTGAGCCAGCTGGTGGCGTAGTTAAGCTGTAGCTTTGCATTGGAAAGACTGGGTTTGATTCCCATCTTCTGCTGTAGCGACTTTGATGACGGTACTTGCATTAAATTAAGAGCAAATGCTGTATGAATGGCTAAATCACAGTAATTTAACACTGCTGGTTGCTTTGGAGAAAAGGGTCATTTGATAAATATGTAAAAAAAAAAATACATTAAATACAATAGATATGTTTTGTCCAATAAATACATTATAAATGCATGGATTGGCTTTCATGTATCTAAAAGTTAAATTCTCTTAAAATCTCAGATGCAGCTCTCACAAAGAAAAGATGCTCTTAATTATTTTATGTTTCTTAACCTCACACTTATATTAAAATTAAAATCAGTTTAAATTGATTATATATGACAGTAGCTCATGTCATGTCACAGCCTTTTATTCGGTGCCGCTTGCTTGCAATTTTTTTTTTTTTTTTTAATTAATTTAAACATGTAATATTCTTTATGTTCTTAATGATCATCCACATTAAATAACACCAAACATGAGCAGAAAATCTTGTGGACATGAGTTGAATTAAGGTGCCAAGCTCATATTCTTCTTGGGTGTTCAGTCTTTTGGGTTGTGTTCATTTTGTTGCAGATGGAAGTTTTATAAAACAGATAAGTGAAGAAACGCAGTGAAAGCAAATTTTGTGAATGTTGGACTAAATCAGGCCAGAAGTGCCCAAATGAAGAGGATGAGGTTGTCATACTTTGGAGATGGCATGAGAAGACGGGATTCTCTCAAAAAAAAAAAAAAATACAAGTTGGTGGAAAAAGAAGAGCAGCAACAAGATTGGTGGACTCAGTCACAGCGACACTGGATACATCCAATAGCTGGAACACAGCTGAAGCACAGAATGTTTTAGAAGGTCTCTATGTACAGCATGTGGTCAGCAAGAGTCAATATCGACTGCAGATCATTTAACAACAACAATGAGCAGCTCGCATTTGCAACATAAGCGGCTGCACAGTGATAGTTTGTACGAGCTCTCTATGAGCGATAACCTTCCGGAACACGTAGTTTGTTGACGTATTACAGGGGGATGAGAAACAAACAGTGCCATCACACAGGCCCGCTGTGGCCTCTGCATGAACCCCTTTATAATCAGAAGGTGACACCGGAGTGACTTACTGAGGATTATTGTAGGCTGCTGCATCAAAAGCACTCCACTTAGAAGATGAAGAGACCCTCAAACATAAATATTTCAACACCCCTGACACATGACTGCACATGCATCACCTCCTCAGGCCTCTTTGGTGGCACTGATTTTCTCTTCATTGACAAGACATTGCTCTCCATGTGAAATGTATGATGGGCCTGGGCAGAAACCCATCAATTTCTCACCATGCCACGGAAGTGTACGAAACTGTACGCTTACCTCACTTTTACACTTGCAACATAGTTGTATTTAATGCTTATTGCTATTTGTTTGGTGTAGGTTTTTATTGAACTTGGTATCTACTGTAGGTAACTTAAAATAAGCAAAGTAGATGTAACAAGTTTTGTCCCTCCTGGACTGTACATGTGCGACAATCCTCTTATTATTGCTCCACACCCGTAAACACTGTGCAAGTGAGTTGAATTAAGGCCGTTCCACACTCCTATTCTGTGTAGGATCTTGTAACTTGTAACTGCTCAGAAGGTAAACACAGGTCATAATTTGTCTTTCATTTTATAAAACAAGCTAGGTTTCTACTCAACAGTATTTGCCTCTCTGAACATCTGTAACCTGACTGTCTGCAGCAAAAGGAGACAACAAATTGTATTCTACAGTCACTGATTTACAAGAAGAAAACTTTATTCACTTTACTGCTGGTTTTTTTTATGAGATTGACTTAGTTCAGCATTAAAAAAATTAGCCCTAAAGATCTCAATATCTCAGCTTAGGACAAGACTGAACCCCATTTTTACCTTTTTTTAAACCAAAACTAAGGACAGTTATTTTTAAATATTCAACAACTGGGGCTTTTTCTTCACTTTCTGCAGTTCCACCACACAGTTGGTATGCGTTGCAGACTAAACTTAAGCAGGACAATAGCATTTCAAAGGTATTCAAGGTATTCAAAGGTTTATTTGTCATGGGTGAACAACACAGCATAGCAGTGTAGTCACCATGAAAAGTTTTGTATCCGGGCATCCTCAGCAGTACAAATGTGGACACAAAACATGCAAAGTACAATAAGCAAGGCACAGGATAGTCGGGAAAGGAAAACAAAAAAATAATAATAAATAAGAGAGTAAACAAAACGGTTGACAAACAGGAATAGGTATGTGAAAAAGAAAAAAAAATCTGTCTGTCATAGGTGATAAAAGCATTTGTGAATATAGCAGTATGGTATAGAGTTAGTGACAGTAGGATAACAATTAGGTAAAATGTAAGAGGAGCCTGGAAGACGGCAGCCACCATAAACGGCGCCATCATAAACGGCTGTGTTCCATGTTCAACATTTTTCTCTGTATTAGTTTTAAAGTACACTGATGTTAAGATTTGCATTGGGTGCAATGAGGATGGACAGGATTAGGAATGAGTATATTAGAGGGTCAGCACAGGTTAGACGGTTTGGAGACAAAGTCAGAGAGGTGAGATTGGGTTGGTTTGGACATGTGCAGAGGAGAGATGCTGGATATATCGGGAGAAGGATGCTAGGGATGGAGCTGCCAGGCAAGAGGAAGAGAGGAAGGCCCAAGAGGAGATTTATGGATGTGGTGAAAGAGGACATGCAGGTGGTGGGGGTGATGGAGAGAGATGCAGAGGACAGGAGGAAGTGGAAGCTTTTGATCCGCTGTGGCGACCCCTAACGGGAGCGGCCGAAAGATGAAGAAGAAGAGTTTTAAAGTACACTGACATTCCTGCCTATCAACACCAACACATTTTTTAAAAAGCTGAATCTAAATTAATTTCTAGTTTTAACTTTTTTAATAGCATTGATGATGTTTTTAGTGCTAATTAAAGACAGGTTATTACTACCTGCCCAAACTATATTTTTATTGCATTTTACTGTGGTCCATGTGCAGCTGTCACCTGCCTGGCTAGTTCAGTTGGTAGAGCATGTGACTCATAATCTCAAGGTTGTGGGTTCAAACCCAACATTGGGTGTTGATGCAAATCCAGCCACAAGGGGGTGCACCTTTGTGCTAGTCCCAAGCCTGGACTCAATGGAGGGTTGTGTCAGGAGGGGCATCTGGTGTAAAAATCTACCAAACCAAATATGTGGGCGAGCTGATCTGCTGTGGCGACCCCTAACAGGAGCAGCTGAAAGTTGGTATTACTGTGGTCCATGTACAGCTGTTTGGTGAGCAGATATGACATGGTGGTGTGAGGGTGATACATATGGTAATTGGGTTATATTCTGATTCTTCCATTCAAATGAATCATACTTTAATCATAAAGTGGAATTCAGCAGGTAGAAGGGTTAGACTGGTTGTGAGTGTGAACAGATGTGTACAGTACCATCCATTGGGCCTTAGAGTCTGCTGTAGGGCTTACACCTGCCATCATGCAAGGTTGGTGAGTCTTCCTAAGTAGTGGTGAGTTCTTTGAAAATGATGGCTACAGGGGCAAAAGTTATTAGGGGCTGGGTATCGACAGGGATTTTGTCTAATGCTTCTCTCTAAATAATAGCCAGGCTTCTACCATCACCACCACTTTCACTACCATCTACCATCTTCTGCACAAAGCAGAAATGTCGCCCACACTTTGCAGTACCACAGTCCAGTTCTTCTGAATACAGAACTGACTTTGATTTGGTAAATTGCATTTTGGTGAGTGGAAAATATTGATCTTTTTGAACCCCAACACTGGAACATTAATTTTGAATCACTTGCTCAGATTCCTGCCAACCTTGCAATGTGAAAATTTGTAATGATACCAGAAAGCAACTGCAAATAAACATTTTTAAGCCCTCCCTAGTCATCCTACCCTGTCTGTAATTTAGCACTCTGAGTTTACGTTCACCCCGATTAGATTTAAATTTGTTTAATTTGTCATAAACATTTATTTTAGATAAAGAGATATATAGGGCAGTAGGCCTGCTATGTAGCCAATGCTACATTTAACTTCCACTGTGGTTTGTTGCTGCTTTTCATTTATTTGTGAATTCAAGTGATCTTGTAACAGCTCATGTGTAGAAAAAGTGCTTTTGCAAAATTGCCTTTGCTGAAATGGGACTTTTAGTAAACAGATTTTCTCTATCTGATCCAGCTATAGCTCTTCTTCAGAACATGACAAGATATGAACCCCCCAGTCCAGCATCCTGTCGTGGAACAACACCGTGTTAACCAATGGACTTTGATAGTGTTTTTTGTTTTTTTCCTGGAAGTTGCTAAAATCATTACACGCTGGGGTTCTGGGGTTGCTTCAGTTGGTCAGGTCTAGGTTCAGCAATGTTATGTGCCCAAAAAATGAGCTCAGCTGACTACCTGAATATACTGAATAACCAGGTTTTTCCATCAATGGATTTTTTATCCCCTGATGGCACGGGCATATTTTACGCAGCAGTCCAACTCTGCCATCATTGATACTGGATCTTGGCAAAAAATTAACGCATTTCTGAATGGAAATAAATTTTCTGGCATTGCATAAGCTTATTGAAACAATGCCATGGTGAATGCATGCCATAATCAAAGCTAAAAACGGTCCAACAAAATATTAGAGTGTGTGACTTTTTTTTTGGCCAGACAGTGTATGTGGTTTATTGCTATTGCTAAACATGCGTAATTTGTAGTGTGACACTGTTGGGTTACAGAATATATATGCCGTTACTTTAATTTTTTATAGAAATGTGCTGTTTAAAGGAGAAACAAACAAGCACTTTGAGTAAAATGGAAGCTGAGGGACAAAGTGGGGAAAATTATGAGACTTGTAGTTTATTTAATTCTATATGAATTATTGGAGTTATAGTTCTTTAAAGTTTAATAGGGGAGCCAATTTGAAAATGGATGATAAAATCCGTATCTGTTGATGCTGTTGTTTGAATTACATGGGAAACTCTGTATGTATAAAATGTAATGTTACTGAACTGCAAATATTTTGTAATTTAAATTAATTAAGGGGTTTTTTTGGATTTGTGGTTGACAGTTCAATCTTTATTTTATCATCATTCTTCACTTATACTAAAGTACAAGAGAAAACAAAATGTTGTTTCTCCTGGACCACGATGCACAAAACAATAAACAGAAAAACAGAAAAAGACAACGGTTAAGGACACAAACAAAAGTGAGGTAGACATATAAATAATATTGATAAATAAATTGGTAAATAAATAGAGGATAGATGTGGAAGAAAATAAATAATGGGCAATAAAAATGTGTGACACTGAGAAGGAGACAGACCCATGGCTTTTGTTTACAGTGCTATTTTTTGGCACCGACTAACACTTTACTGTGGTCAGTGGTGGTGATCAGACCCTGTGCTGTCCAGAATTCAGCAGTCTGACAGCCTTGTGGCATAGACCTCCACGCTGCAATAACATGCTCCGTGGTGAATAGAATGGGAAAGTATAGAGCCTTCTGTGTAAAGTTGCTCATTTCAGAGAGAAACAGAAAGTGGAAAAAAGGAAAGAAAGAGTGTTGCTTTTAAAACTAATGTTTGATAGCAGAAGTCTTGAGTTTGTAAATAGCAAAATTCTTCGACTTCTTACGCCAGTAAATAGAGCTTCAGCACATCACAAAGCTAACAGTGTAAGTTGTCACCACCGATGAGTGCAATGTAGAGTAACTTGGTGCGGCAAACAATATGCCCAAAGAAATATGTCATGTTATCCAAAATACGCCTACACCGAAACAAAAGAGTGTTCCTCACCTGGATAAGTACTCTGAGGCTTTTTAACATAAATATATACATACATTTCATGAAACGGCACCTTGACAAAAAATGAATAAATAATGTACTCTGCTCACTGTGAAGTAATTTTACTTAGTTTGTGCTCATTTTGTTACAGTTCAAATATTGTATCTTATCATGTTAAAATATGATTATTTCAAGATTTGAAGTTGTTGGAAGTCCAATTAAAAATGAATGAGAGTAATGTTGCACATAATATTCACAAACAATAATACTAGTAATAAAAAGTGTTTTGGTAATGCTTATTAAGACTGCTCAGCAAATAAGTAAACATGAAATCCAACATGTTGGATTTATAAATGCTAGATCCACCAACATTTGCATTTAATGAACACAACTGGCAAAAGCTTTTCTTTGAACCATGCGCAACTCAGAGAAAATATAAAAATATTTCCATTATACTTCCAGTATTTGTTTGGAGAAAAAGAAAAATAAACCTCAAAAAATAAAAAAAACTTTAAAGCCTCTATAAACATAAAAAAGACTTAACAAAGGAATGACTGAAACCAAATATGTGCACTCTATCTTTTTTAGCAAAACTGTGGGGTGTTTCTTCATGCAACTTCTCAGTAAAAATATTAAAAGTAGCTGCAATGCTGCTAGGTTCATATAACACACACAGTGCTAAATACCAGGAGCTTGATTTATGAAGGGGATCCTGACACCTATCTAACCCCCCCGCACGCTTACCAACCGCTACTCACCAGCTAACTAGCGTCCACCAACCATAGTGCCCACCATGGTGTGGCGCAGCAATGGCGCGTCATCTCATCGGGGTTATCAAGTGGGCACCTTCCTTCGTCGGCGTTTCGTCGAGTTAGGCCCACGACACCTCCAGAAGGCTCAACCGCGGCTCAGGCGTCCCGGAGCTGCTCCCCTCCATTACCGCACGCACCACTACGCCACCCCGCCGCTTCTCACATTACGGACTCTTTACCTCAGCGTCCTCACCCTCACCGCTCTTTCTACCCGCCGACTAAAAGGAAGAAGCCCCTCGCCACCTACTTTACTTCGACTATACCGCCTGCTAACAGCTAACCGCCATCACACCTATTCGCTAACAACTATACGCCAATACACTAGCCGCCATGACACCTACGCGCTAATGCTTCGCCGGCACCCACCTGCTCATCGCTTCGCCGCCCCGCTACCATCCGCACTGGTCCTCTTATTCCAGATCCAGAGACTTCCTTGCTCCGCAGCCTGTGACAATTCCTTCACCGCCCGTTGCAACTTCCGCCCCCGAATCCCGAGTTCGCGCAGCAAATCAAGCGTCGATCGGGCTATAAACCCACGGCAACCGACTTCAATTGGCCTCACCTTCGCATTCCAGCCACGCCCCCCTACTTCCGCCGCTAATTCGCTATATCTAAGCTTCTTCCTCTCATGAGCGTCGTCCACCGATCCTTCCCACGGAACCGTGAGTTCTATGAAGTACACCACCCGTTGGCTTGCTGACCACAGCACCATGTCTGGTCTCAAGCTTGTATTGACTATTTCCTGGGGCACCACTAATCTTCCTCCCAGGTCCACCTGCATCTCCCAATCTCTAGCCCCCCCTACTACACCTAACTCCTTCCTACCTCTATATCTACTCCTACCCCCTTCTCTAACAAACTGTACCTTCAACCTCCTGCTCTAAACATACCTGCCTCCTCCAATCTTCAATGGTTGCCGCCAGGCACTGTAGCACCTGATTATGCCGCCATGTAAATCTGCCCAGCGCCAGACTAATCTTGCACCCCACTAAAATGTGTTTCAGCGTCCCAACTTCCGAGCACAGAGTACAAGCGGAGTCCTCACCCCCCCACTGCTTCAGGTTCTGAGGTGATGGCAGCACATCATAAACCGCTCCTAATAGGAACCTTATTTGATATGCATCCATCTTCCACAGTTCCCTCCAGCTCAGCCTCCTTCTCTCCACCCCATCCCAATTTACCCACTGTCCCTGCTTCCCCTGTGAGACCGCCCTGACACACCTATTTCTCTCTTCCTGCCGACGCACCTGCCCTATCACCAACCTCCTTCTCTCTATCGGGCCTGCCTTGCTCCACATAGGGTCTCCTATCCGGTACCCGAGACCTTCCCGTCCCTGCTGTACCTTCCCGACCAATTCCAGCTGCCTCAAATCCGCTTTCGCTTCCTTTACCGCCTGCCTCGCAACCCATTTCCTGCCTGTACCTATCCTAGGAACCAAGCCTCTTACAACGTCATCCTTACTACCTGACAGCTGCAACTCTAACCGCACCTTCGCACATTTATATTCCTCTGTTAAGCTTGATAGCGGCAACTGCAGGACTCCTTGCCCATACAGCGCCACATTGCTTAGACACCGAGGAACCCCCAGCCACTTTCTGATATAGGAGCTAATCAGCCTCTCCAGCTTCTCCACCTTTGTGACTGATATCTCGTACATAGTCAGTGGCCACATTACCCTTGGGAATAGGCCAAACTGCAAGCACCAGAGCTTCAGTTTACCCGGCAGCCCTGAGTTCTCTATCCTCTGTAACCCATCTGCAACACTTTCCTTAAGCTGCTCCACCTGCCCCACATCAGTCAACTCCCTAGTGTACCACCTCCCTAAACTCTTTACCGGTTTCTCTAATACTGACGGGATCTCCTCACCCTCCACCATATTACTAATATAATAGTAAAAACAAACGTTAAGTATAAGTGAGAAGCTGCAGAGGCCATCAGAACTCAAGACCCAATCAAAGCATTTAAGCAGATCTTCTGAGATCCATGTACAAACCATGGGCAGAGACTACATTTTCAGCCTTGGATCAGTCCCAGGACACTGCCTGGTGAAACCAGGCTGGGTCAGGAAACAGCTGCAAAAGCATTGATTCTTGGTCTGCACTTTCATTAACCTGCAACTCAACCCATGGGTTTGACCTCCTTCTAGGAAATGGGAAACAGTTCCATATGTTCGATTCAACATTTCAGAGGTCTCGTGATTACTTTTCCTGAGCTATACCCAAACTGCAATCCTACATCTTTGTCGTACAGTTGAAGAAACATCAACACAGGAGTTAAACTATTGGGTGCGACAACTGAAGGACCAAACAGAAACCAATCCTACTGCTGGTGTACAGTGACAAGGCCCTGACCTTGAGTCCCCCAGTGCTGAGAAGGCACAGCTCATGTGGAACGTGTGCCGTACAGTCAGTCTCAAGGCTTTTCAATCAACCATCATAACAAAGAGACAAATAAAAGCAGCCTAAATCCTCCTGGCTGGCTGTTAGCATCACGTAATCTATTGTTTTCATTACATATCAATGAAAAATTAAAGTCTGGCTCTAAAACCAGCCTGAAGCAGTGATAAAAACTTCATCATGAAGTTTATGGAAAACTTTGGTGTGAACCTGATCTCATGTAAGTCTGTAATTATTGAAGAATAAAAGACTCAATTATTATCCCATATAGAAAATAAAGACATCGGGCAGCGAGATAGCAAAACAATGATAGGAGGATTTCTCATGTCCTCGGGTGGATTTGTCAGTGAAGATCAGCTTTTCCTATGCATGATGAATTCTGTCTCCTTAAGCTGGAAGTCCAGGTTTGTTATACACTTTCCTGATACAATATTTCTTTTATTAGGGATCCAAATGGGTGAAACCTTAAAGGACACTTGGAAGGACAGCACACTTTAGTTCTACTTAATAAAAAGCTTCTTTATAACGTTAAGTGACTTTAGGTGAAAAAACATTTTTTGTCAGCATTAACACATCTGAGTGTCACCTGAGTGGAGTCAACAATCATTTGAAAAAATAACTTCTGGACACTTTAAGCAACAGCCTCGTGTCAGTCTCCTTCTCAGTGTCACACATGATCATTACTGTGACTTTATTTTCAGTTCTATTCTGGAAAAAAATTAGTTCAAGGGCCACTTTTTCAGCCGGTTCTATTTCTACCCACAAAACAGACAATGATTCAGCTGTGGGTTCCTGCAAATGCACAGTTACCGCCTACTGTACATCTATAAAGGCAGAATACGATTTCTGAAGTGCACTGAACTTAAAAAATGCTTTTTCACAGAGCCCAGTACAATACTCATTAATTGTTTTTTTTTCTTTATTATTTTACCTGTATCCCTTTTATCCACATCTGCAGTTTCTGTTATGAGTTAGGAGAGAAGCACCCTTCCTCATAAATTATTTTTTGGACTTTTTTAAAGTTTTGGTGCTTAGTGAAATTGACACGGGTCCGAAAGAAGAGTGCATCTTGGGGGGAGATCCATGTTGCTGTGACAGCACTGGCCCTACCCCGACCATGGAGGCATCCACCTCAATGATGAATTGTTGGGTTGAGTCTGGATATTTTAGCACAGGGGCGGTAGTGAAGCTTTGCTTCAGTGTCCCAAAGGCCGAGATGGCGGCATCAGGCCTATGGAGCTGTGCAGGGTTCCCGTGCAGTAAGGCTGTCAGAGGGGCTGCAATGACGCTAAAATTCCTGATGAACCGGTGGTACAAATTGGTAATCCCCAAGAATCATTGTAATTTTTTTATTGTCTGGGGTTTTGGCCAGGTTAGCACCGCCTTGATCTTTCCTGAGTCCATCTTCACCTCCTGTGCGCTTAGGACAAAGCCTAGGAAAGATACCTCGGACAGGTGAAATTGACACTTCACGTACAGACCATGGTGCAACAGATGTTCCAGTACTCGCCAAACATGCCCTATGTGTTCTTCCCAGGTACAGGAAAAGACAAGGATTTCGTCCAAGTAGACCAGGACAAAGCGATTGACAAACTTCCCTAGAACATTGTTGATGAATTTTTTGAAAAAGGAGGGAGCGTTGGCCAGGCCAAAAGGCATGACAAGGTACTCATAGTGACCTGTAGCAGTACTGAAAGTCTTCCACTCGTCACCGGCGCAGATGCGAATTAGATTGTAAGCACTACGCAGGTCTAACTTCATAAAAATGGTTGCCCCGTGGACCTGCTCTAGAGCTGCAGTGATTAGCAGGAGTGGGTGTGGGCAAGGCGCAGTCACAGCATTCAGTCCCCAGTAATCTATGCATGGCTGTAGACCACCGTCCTTCTTTTCTACAAAGAAGAACCCCGTAGCCGCGGGCGACTTAGAGGGACAAATGATACCCGCTGCCAAGGCCTCAGCAGTGTATGTTTCCATAGCCTTGTGCTCCGTGAGGAACAGGGGATAAATATGTCCCCGAGGGGGAGAAGACCCAAGCAGGAGGTCAATGGAACAGTCCCAGTCCCAGTGAGGGGGTAATGTGGCTGCCTTACTTTTGCTGAACACCTCAGCTAGGTCCTGGTACTCTGGGGGTATGTGTATGGGCTTATCATTGACTGGACTTTCCACTGAAGTGGTCCGGACTGGAAGGCACATACAACGGGACTGACACTGGGACCCCCATGCCACCAACTCTCCAGCGCTCCAGAAAAAAAGGAAGTCATGTGCCGCTAACCAGGGGTAACTAAGTATAATTGGGCTCCTTAGAAGAAATCACATAGAAAGAGAGCTGCTCTTTATGAACCAGGCCCACTTGTACACCCACACAGTGAGTGGTGGCTTCTACAAAAGCTGTGCCCAGCGGCTGCCCATCTAAGAAACTGTTGCAGAGCGGCATTGCACAGGGTTGTGTCAGCACCCCAGTGGCTTTCGTCCACGAGACGTCCATAAAATTCCCAGCTGCTCCCGAATCAACTAACGCTTGGGCATCGATTATGTGCTCTCCCCAATACAAATGCACTGGCAGGAGCAGCTGCGTGGTGCACTTAAGGGGGTTACTCACCAACATGCCCACCGACCTCCTAGCTGCAATTCAAGACTGGCAAGCTAAGTAGACGCAGCTCGCCTGTTTGCAGTGCAGACAGAGGTCCTCCCTGAATCTACGATGTTGCTCCACCTGAGACACAACCTCGTCCGAACTACCTCGGGTCCAGCAGATCTTCCAAGAAGGCTGTGGGGGTCATGCCAGGTATTCCCGGAAGAGGTTGTCAATCATGATGGCAGTGTGGACGAGTTTGTCCAATGACTAATCTTCTCCCCGGTAAGCGATCTCCGCTTGTAGGTGGGCATTCACCCTGTTGTGGAAGGCGGACGAGTGGGGCGCTTCATTCCACCCACTTCCCCCTCTCAGGACACGGAACTCCAGTGCATATTCTGCCACTGTGGTGTATCTTGTTGGAGATGCAGCAGTCGATGACTCATAGGCTGTCCCGCCTCGCCATGGTGGAACACAGCCTGGAACTGTGCCTTAAACTGGGCATAGGATGTTGTTGCCATTTTGGGGCTGTCCCAGACCACCATCATTCATTCGAAAGCGGGCCCTGAAAGGAGAGCAATGTCGTAGGTGATACAGCTATAATCCGAGCCATAGACCTGGGATTGACTAGCAAAGACCAGCTTACAGCTTACATTGGAGAAGGAAGCCTTTGCATCTCTCTGATGAGCTGTCATGCCTGAGGTGCGGAGGTGTTGATGGACTCTGGTTTCTCCGTTGCAGGTATCTGGGACTGCAGGATTCGGAGCACTGCATTCATGGACTGGAATAGATGATCTAGGGTCTGTTCATGCATGCTGACAAGCGACTTTTCCACGGCAAGTGTTGCCCATAGTTCTTCCATGTCCGCTGGGTCCATGTTGTGACGGGATCTTCTGTTATGGGTCCGATGGGGACGGGGCATGGGACCCAAGTACAGACATGACACGAGGGGCTAGGGTTCATGAGGACAGAGACGTTTATTGAGTAATGCCAGAAATTGCAGGGATAATACTCTGTGAGCATGCGTAGCTACGGTTGAGAACCTGTGCCGGAGCTGTCCAGCCTTGTGCCTTTTATCTCTGCACTGAGGGGCTGTTCCGCTGCAGCTGCTACAGGTAGGCGGGTCCTGCCTGGCCAGTTCCTGACAGAAATGCACATTTTTCACTTTCATATTAATCTCCATTTGGCGAGAATGTATAATAACCCTAGGAATACACACAAACATGCAGAATAAAAAATGAACCTAATTAAAAATGGCATACTTGAGAGGAGCATTGTTTCGAATAATTACGAAAGGCTTACAGATGTGTGTCCTGCTGAGACAAAGTTTCCCTTACCAGTTTTAATTTTAATTATTAGGATTTAATTCCTTATTTTTTCAGAGCTAATTCACTCAAATGTAGGTGAATCTTGATACAAGCATAACATTTCCATTATTGCTACTAATTCGTTTTTCTCGCTATTTTCTGAGGGTTGACTAAGCTATGTACACCAATTCACCCATTTTTCCACCTGGGCACTTTTTACAGCATCCAAGGTAAGTTGCTTGATTAAGGCCTCACAGCAGGAAGAAGGATTCAAACCCATGTCCTTTAAAGGCAAAGGTGTCACCAATTCCACTTATTTTTTTCTCTGCTATTTCAACATTTACACTTATATTACTTAGATATGCTCATGCACATAATTATATTTTTTGACTAGTACTGTATTTACTGCATATTTTTACAACATTTTTAATACATATTTACCCTATTACTTAAATTTTCTGCTTTGTTATATGTGCTTGATCGAGCATCCATGATGTACATTCCCATATAGCTCACTAATAAATTGCTGTCTTAACCACTGCACCACCTGCTGCCCACATGGATGAGCAAATGGAAGGTTGGCACTCATATTTGGAATAACTCTTAAATGTTTGGCCAAAGTATGACATATGGTGACATATATGGTCCATGAACTTACAGAGATGGTCCATGAACTTACAGAGAGTGCTCTGAAAACAGGGCTACAGTCTGTTTACTGTATGAATGCCATGTTTCCAAATGGATTCCCCCAATACGCTTTGTTGACTTTGTACACTTTCAAAATCATTTTTTCCCTCCATTTTGCAGTACAGTCACATCTTTGCATCACACTTTCCCAACATGCATCTGCACTCCCGCTTCCCTTCCACAGCCATGTTTTTGATTTTTCTAACCAAATTATAATATAATAATGATTAATTGAGCTGTACTATGCCGAGCTTCTCAGTAGCACTGCACCATTCAGGAGCAGAAAACACAATTTGTCTTTTAAAGTCACTTTACAAAACACGCACTTGTTCAAGGACAGGCCACCGAAATGACATTTCAAAGTTGGGCCCCAATACAGTACTGAAGTTCCAAGGACTGGAACACAGCATCAGAACTGAGTGCTTCAAGCCCCCTAATTTGGCTTTAATGTCGAGTGACAAGTGGAAGGATGGAGTCCACAGTGGTGATGGATGGGCACAGAGATTTGTGGCAAAAAACAGCCTGGTGACTCACACACACACACACACACACACACACACACACACACACACACACACACACGCGGACAGTGGGGTGGGAGGTCAAGCAAAAACAGGAAGTGACTTTAGAAAACCATCTGCTTTAGCCTCAATTAGACCAGCATAAAGCACTGCAAATAGCTTAATTTTTTAAGTTGCTTTCAGAGAAAGGAGTTGGTTGAATCAATAAATAATGCCCATCTAACAAATATCTTACAGCAGAAATGGCCAGAAATGTATTTTTCCTGCTCCTGGATGCAGAAGGTTTTCGAGGGCAGATAATTTATTCAGGAATTATTATTATATATTCTTGATAGAGCAAAAATATTGTATAAACTTTATAAATGGGTAAATCATTGTTAAGTAGCTTAATTTTGGAAGAAAATAGTTGGATAAATCAATAATACTGTCCAGCTAACCTAACAATGCTGCAGCACTGAGTAAATGGCCTGAAAGGATGTCTCCCCTGCTCCTGCCTACAGAAGGCATTAGGGGACAGATCCATTATTCCAAAATGATTATTATTTATCCCCAATGCTGCAAAAAAAATTCTGTATAAACAAGATGGAAAGTATCATCAAGTCATGTCTGACTCCTAGGCGACCACTGGTGAGGTTTTCAAGGCAAAGGAGGTACAAAAATGGTGTACTGTTGCCTTCTTCCAGAATATTTTTTCCTTAGAGGGGTGCAGACACAGAGGAGAACATGCAAACCCCAACACACCCCTGACCTATGAATTAATCAGAATTATTCAGTGTAAAGACTATAGATCACAAAGATGACCATGTAAGCTACTTTGGAGGAATGTGTCAAACAAATAATGGTTCATTTAACAATTGTAACAGCTGTTCTGAGGCAGTGGAGAAAATTAAACATATAACACATCGGCACGAAGATTAAGGTGAATACAATTTAAATTAAATGTAAATGTAAAAAAAATGAACGAGATATATGTAACTCAATAAACTTCTGTATAATCTTTGGTAAATACCATATTCACAAAGACTTTATTGACTATAAAGAATAAGAAAGCAAGATGCCTACTCGACAAGTTTGACTTTTTTTTTTTTTTTTTTGCGTCTTGACCAGCTTTTAACCAGGCCTGGTTTCTTTTTTATATGCTACTCTCTATTTTTAGCCATTCCGGAAGTTACTGATTGCCAGCTGTCCCCGATGCCAAGCCGTTGCCCTGCAGTGGAACACCACAGTGCCACATCTCAGCAGATGCTCCCCCACGCCCAGGTTCACCATCATATCCATATCACCACCATTGGACCCAACCAACACCCAAAACAGTGATGCCTCTGTCATGAGTTGGCTGTTATACTGCTGAGTCAGGGGGCCACGTGCAGAGCCTCTTGAACTTAAAACCATTGCACTTCACATGGGTGCATCACAGAGGTTTCGGAAGCAGCAGGTTCCCGTGGCGCAAACTGAAAAGGACGTCACCGAGTCGGCAGTTTGAGCTGTTGCAGAATTTAATTCGAAAAGGAGTCATTAATCCTGGCAGATGATCCCGTTATCGTGGCAAGAGAGACTCGGAGCAAAAATAAAAGTTAATTTGCAAAGACAAAGCGGAGAAAGAGCTTAGGAATGCAAAGACTGTTCGGAGGTAAAATATTTCGTATAATTATATGCGTTCAATAATGAGCCGAAGCTCCTGGGATAAGCTGTGCTGGTGGAGATATGCGCTTTGTACTGCCTTCTCTTTGTGCTGCTGAATTTGTCAGGCCCGCTTGCTTTGCTTTAACAGAGCTACGTTTAGGCCCTGTTTGCCACTTTCATTGCACCGATTGTATTATCAGCTGAAGGGAAACAATAATAATGCTGAATGGACCGGCATCCGTGCTTCGCGTCACCTTTCTCTCTTATTCCTCATTCTTTAGGTGTTTCTGCAGCTCGGTGTTCCAGTCTTAACCGTTCGCCTTTACTGGTGGTTCTGTGAATATTTCCATTCCTTCCCCATAACACGATGGGATGAGTTGTAAATGTCGTTCTCCCGCAATGTGCAGGAGCATCTCACTCCCTGTCAGTCAGTGCAAAATGCTGTGAAGGGGAAAAAGAAACCCTTGACTTCCAAGGTCATTGGTGTCAAGAGAAAGCATTGCTGTACAAGCATGTCAGAATATCAGCTGCAACTTTTTCTACTTTTAACTAATACTTTGTGTCGTGTGAAAAATTGTGCAAATACTGTAAACTGGCTCCTCGAATTACAAAGGAGTACAATTTAAAATGTACAAAAATATTAAGAGCTTTTTGTTTGATTTTTTTTTTTTTTTTTTTTTTTAACGTTATTTTGTTCCCTTGACTGTTAAATGAAATCTTAGTCTACAGACTGAATGCAAGATGTGTTTAGTCAGAAGGAGCTCATCTTTGGACTTCTCGATTGTCACTTTTTTTTAATGTTTATATGATAAAAGGGTCACCGACTAAACAGGAGATTGTGGCGGTGAGTTTTGGTTTGCCTCATTTTGAATTAACTTTATTAAAATATCAAAATTAAATGTTAACACAGTTCTTATTAAAGCTATGTTTTTGTAGATGCTCACCTGCAAATAAATGCAGGAACTTCTGTGATATCAAACCTTTACTGACTGATTTAGGGGTGATGATTATTTGAAGTCCAAACTGAGTTTTGTGGCTTGCAAGATGGGAAGCCTCTAATTTTGTCACTGTTAGGAAACCAGTACTTTACTGACATCAGATAAAAGATAATATTCTTAATATAAAGGAAAATTATTTGCCCTGTTTTATTTGGGAACTTTTCACTCTGCCCACATCAACATGCATCAGGGCTACAGCATCCTTCTACTCTGGCAACCAGCGGACATCTGACAACTAGAGCGAGACATCACCGAGCACCTGGGGGGTGAATTCCTGTCGTCTGTCCGACTCAGCAGAACAAAGCCAAACAAACCAGCTTCAGTCCCACTATGCAGGGAGACTTCAATCTGCTCGGGTGCCACAGCTTAGCCAAATGAACATCCCAGCAGCCCCTGAGGCAAAGTTTCTCCAGGAGACCTGGCCAGTGGTGTGAATGCTTTTATTTTTAGTCACTCCACTGAATCTATCATGTTGAATCGCGTGACGCACTAAGCCATGGTCAGAATGAAACTGCTTTTTCCAGCATCAGCCTTCAGTTGAGTGTATAACATAAATATGTTTTGTATGAAAATATTTGAATTATTGGTAAAGAAAGTTGCTTGCGCAGTCCTGCATTCACCTGCCTACACAGTCCTACCTGCATTTGACAAGCTGCCAAATAAATGTTCTCATGGCCCAGTGTAGTAGCTGTGGGTCAAATGGGAATCTGGCTGCAATTAATCAAAAAGACATCTTGCTAAAGACCGGAGGCTGTCATCTGAATGGAATCCTGGGACTTTGCGCAAAGCATCACAGTTGTGGAGACAGACAACGGCTTCACGTGCATGGATGTCGGCAAGATGTCCAGGCCTCCAGAGAGCAGAGTCCTTAAAAGCTTACAACCTCCCTGTTGATTTGGCGGTTTAGTGCCAGACACAAAAGCATTTCCATTCTCTTTGTGGTTCGACATAATTTTGCTAAATAAATATGTTTATATGGCTGAAACAGTTTTGCTGACTAACTTGTTTCTTTACGATTACAAATGTAGCCTTGACAGTGGAAGTGAACCACGGCAGATGTAGACACAGTTCCATATGATACATCATTGGATGCAGCCAGACATTTTCTACTGATCATTCCAGCCTTCAGATAGTTTGTGGAGGCAACAAACATATATGTGGCCTTATGGAGAAAGATATAGTTTCAAGGTTTCAAGGTTTATTCGTCATGGAAGCACTAACAGCAGCATAGCAGTGTTGTCACCATGATGAAGTGTTGCTTCCAGGCATTCTCAGAAAATAAATATATAAATAAGGTATAATAAAATCAAATAATAAATAATGAAATAAATAAATAAGGAATAAGATATAAAAATATACATAGAGGTTAGCGTTAGAAGTTAGTAAATAGGATACGTAGAAGTTAGTAAACAGAAATAGTAAACAAAAAACAAGAAGTTGCATACAAAAATGAACAACAACAGCAGCAGCCAAAACAACAACAACCACACAACCAATAAGGGCATACAAGGCATTAAAAAAAAAAAAAAAAAACAGGCATACAGACAGACTCCGATTGACACTGTCTCACTGTCCAAGGTAGGGTCAGTGGTTTAACAGTCTTATTGTGTGGGGGAAAAAACTGTCCCGGAATCTGCTTGTTCTCATCCGGATGCTTCTAAAGCATTTTCCAGATGGGAGCAAGGAGAATAGTTTGTGGCTGGGGTGATTGTGGTCTGTAAGGGACCAAGTCGGCAGGCACAAGGAATCACAGGTTAATTGTTAGAAAAAAAATCATTTATTACAAAAGAAACTTATCATTTCAGCAAAGAATAAAATTGGGCCCATAAAAAGGTCAACAGAACATAACACCCAAACCAACTGTGCACAACTCAAATCAACTAGACATACAACTGACTTAAAAAACACTCAAAGAATAGAGCTTAAATAATGGCTGATCAGACCATTCAGATACAACTGCATACAATAGAGGAACACCAAAACTATACAAACACAAATAAACAACAAAACACAACACACCGATTGGTTAACTAAATCATATACATAACAAAATCCAGCAGAATCAAAATACTATTAATAAAAACACAAATCAGGAAATCAAACCAAGTGAAAGTCTACACCGATATTCCCCCTCCCCATACTGCCGCAAAGGATTATCTACCCTGGATCCACTTCCCGCTTTCCAAGGCCAAATTTCCTTCCTCCAAGCCTCCGTCCGGACTGGTATCTGGATAGGTCAATCCCCGGAGACCACCAACCAAACCAGCAACCCAAAAACAATTTCCATTCAGAACCCAAACAAATTCAAACCAAACATCTCACCACCCAAACTCTCCAAAGCAGATCAACACAAATAAAAATTCAAACAAAAATATATTCAAACTATACACTCATCTGTGTGGATACTGGAGCAGCCATCACATGGTCCCTCAGGATGTTATGGATGATATCAGGATGATATACCTGTATTAGGAGCGTCATTCCTTGTTGCGCTGCTATGCGTTCAGAGTTATTGAAATTTTCTTCCATATGTCAATATGCTGGTATGTCTGTTGACAACACAATACAGAATGACGTTCTCTGTAAGTTTGCGCTCAACTTTTCTATCGTGATTCCACTCAGAGGGCCCCTTGTAGAAATCACCTGAGCTGCAATCTGAAAAAGTGTAACTTCTGGTGCAATACCATGTTTGGCAGTGCCGCATATATTCCAAGAAAATGAGAGCACAAAACAGTACATGATTTGGGGAATGAAACTGAGGATCCCCACTTCCTTTCACCTCTTTGACCACATGTGGTGTGAGAGTGGGATCTCAGTGTTGTATAAATGGAAAATGCAATCCACACCAAAAGAGGTGGGAGGCATGTCAAAGAAACACAAAGTGTCTAAATGGCACCAGACTAGCATCTAAGTCACAACTGTCTTTGTATAAAATTTTTGAGAAAATTATTGATGTACAGCAATTTTTTAAAATTGTGATGCTATTAACCATATTTGTACGGTAAGTTAATTTAAGCTAAAATTCCATCCATGCTGTGCATCCATTATTCTTAAACACTTTATTATAGTCAGGTTCACAGTGGTTTGGAGCCCATCCAGAATTGCAGGGCACCAGGCTATGAAACTACAGGATGGATGGGACAGCAGTCCATTGCAAGGGGGTCACAGACACACACAATCACACACATTCGCACACGATAGCCAGGTTACAGTGACTGAATGACCTGAAATGCATCTTCGGACTATGGGAGGAAATCAAAACAACTGGGGGGATCACACACTGAACAGAATGTGCAGACTGTTACACCCTCAAGCTAAAATTTATGCTTCAGATTCAGTTTGTTTGTCCAACCTTAGTAAACTTTTATCATTTCTGAACGGGTTCTCAGTACATCTGGACATTTTACTGGTGCCGTATGGGTTCATCACTGATTACTGCTGAGCTTGTGTGCACTGACTTCTGAAAAATAGACGTAGGTACCTGGAGTAGCAGAAGGACTGGATCCCACAGCCCTAAGGTCACACTTACACCTCATATTACACTGCTCAACCCATTCAAACTAATTGTAGTCGGTGCTGGACTCTGACCTGAGGGACGTACATGGTTCAACCACCACTGAAGAATGAAGGTGTGGGAGTTTAAGCTTGCAGTCGGTTCATTGGTCTTCCGGTGCTTTTAATCATCTCAGCGTAAAATATTACAGCAATTATACACAGCAAACGGTTTGGCCAAAAGTTACAAATCAATGGGAAATTTTTGTTCGTGAACGCAGGCCAGGTTAGCGGCCGATGTCAGATAAATAATGAAAAATAACCAAGGTGTGAGTCTCTGTGGAGACTGTGGAAAGGCAGGAGATGAGAAAAAGAGATGTGTGCATTTGTGAAACTCTTTGTTCTCCGTCAAACGCAGGAGGGAATGGGCAGCGTATCCCCCAAAGTACCCTCAGCGTCAGCTTTGTACTTTCAAGGTGCCCACAGCTACTGTTAAATAAATCATGGTACTGCTAATATCAGTTTAAAAGGCTTTTACATTTAATTGCTTCAGGGTTACTCGGGACAAAAAAAAAGTCCAAGAGCGGCAATTTATTTGCTTGATTTTTTTTTTTTTTTCTTTTTATGTCATTTTCTTCCAGTTCTGAAGTGACACGTTAAACTCTTGCTTCTTAATTTGGTCAGGGCCTTGAATTTTTGGTCCGAAGAGAAACCCCTTTGACTGTAAATCGAGCCGTTTCATTGTTTTTGAGCAATGATTCATGGCAGCTTCATGCAACCGCCATTTGGCAGAGCCTCGGATTAAAATATAGGTGCTTGTTTCTGCCGTTGGGTTGCTATTGAATCTCAAACTGTGGATTTTGTGTAATAGCCACTAATGACCCCACTGGGGCATAAAGGCTTATTTGTCAGACATAAAACCCAAGGGTCAATTTGTCCTTGGGGTAATTCAGCTGGATAAATACCCATAAGCCTGAAAGAAATTAAGGAAGGGAAGGCATGAAAAGAAAATACCTGCAGCAAATGAAGGTTTATGTAAACTAGAGGGATTAACTTCTCCTGGTAATGACTTTCAGAGTCACGACTTGCAGCATTTGCATCACAGGAGTTAAACCAGGCTCAGACAAACATGAACAAAAGAAGACCTTAATAGTGACCATGAAATACAAATACGAACGACGAGTGCATGTGATAATCTTCAGCCTACTGCAGTCATCCCCTCTGTTGACACATAATGCCCTCTTTCCCACTGGCCTCAGATGCTGGATGCTGGATCCAAGGCTGATGGAATCTGGAATACAAACAGAAAGTCGATACCATATGGACTTCTACTGTAAAGTAAATCAATGGCCCCTGAAATCATGTCCTTAGGAAAAAAATCCATATAAAGATGTTCAGACAAGTTCTTTGCGTCAATAAGCACTCTTGGTTTAATAATAAATATGACATCTATGGGGATAGGATAAACATCTCCAGAACATCATTCTGGATAACAGATTTCATACTTAAGGTCAGCACAGTGTTTGTGAGTTCTTCCTTCAAGCACTCCAGTTCTCTCCCACAGTCCAAAGACATGTGTTTTAGCTTAACTGTAGACTGTAACTGGTAACCCTGCATCGCACAAAATTTCTGGGAATGACTAACATGTTGAACAGTTTCTGTAAACGGTGACAGGCATCCTCTCATACACAGTGCCTCCTTCTTGTGGAAAAATATGAAGGTCTGATCTAGGTTTGGACACCACACCAAAACACCTTTTGCCAAGAAAACATATTCACTTGAATTTGAATTTGACGATTATTTCACTTTCAGTTGTTTTTTTTAGTCTGCTCCAAAGTGAATTATTTAGGAGCTCCCAAAGTTTTGATAACCACCTGAGTAAAAATCATTTTTAAAAAATGACATTCCTGGGGTATTTGCAACTCGGAATTACATGCCACATAGCAACTCATAAATGTGTGTATATTCAGCTAAATTAAAATGTTTTTATGTATTTCCCTTGAAATGGTGCCGGTATTCGGTAGCTCTGTCTGGCTAATGCTTACTGACTCAGACAAGCCTCTGAGCCAGGTGTCTTCTTAATGTACACAGGTAGCTCAGGCTGGACCCTTATTTTCTGTTTTTTTGGATTCTGAATATCTTACCTAGATACTTTGGCTACTCCATACTGAGATTGCTTGCTATGTTCAATTAATCTACATTTTGATTTTTTTTTTTTTTATTGTGACATTCTGGATTCAGCTAAGGTAAAATTTTTACTTCCATTTGATTGCTTTTGCTAGATTTTAATAAATAATGTGTTTATTATAGCACATTAAATTGACTTTGTTTAACCAACATTTTCTCCTACAAGACAGTGTCAAGATTCAGCCATATATAATGCAGGGTAATTTTTACTCTCTCAGTTCAGGGTACCTTAGAGTACTACAAGGGGTACTAGAGCAGGAAAAGGATTTCATATCAGGGTCCTTCAAGTCGAACTCAGGATTTCCAGCAACTTTGTCACCCTCTACCTCAATAACAGTAGCAGCAATACGGTTTCAGCAAAAAATATAAACTCACAAAAAGATGTTCACAAATCCCTCAGGGTCTGTATCTAATTTTTTAAAAACACATTTGATACCAATATTTTAGATACCAAGTGTGTATTTCCCGTTATTTTAAACAGGGAAAAAAATGTAATGCACTCCCAGCTCATCTGAAAACCCTTGAATTACTGTTCAACCCATGACTGCAGCAGGGTAACCGCTGTAAACACCATGTACCCAATTAGAAAAGACTTAATGTTGCTGTTAATTCACATATTTATATCTCATGGTACAGTATGTACAGTACAGGACATTTCATATGCTAGCCCTGCCACCAGCATTTAAATAAACAGGTCAGTTTTAAAAAATGAAATGTAGTTAAAAACATTGCAAATAACAGTTTAGACAAACAAGACTAACAACTTTTAATGGGTATCGCTGCATGAAGTGAAGAAGAGGACTGTGAGGTTTACTGTAAAGGATGAGGAGCTGCAGTGGTTTTCTCTGTCGGAAAAATGTTGGTTGCAAAGAACACTCCAAGGAAAGCCTGGAGAATTATTTTATTTGTTCCTACTTGCTTTATTGATCCCAAACTTACACGTGCCTTTTTTTTTATTTCGTGCAAACAATCCCCTTGCTGCCTGGCATTCAGTGTGGTTTACTCCATCCCCTTTGTAAGCCACTAAGTGGAAGGAACAAAATGACAAAGACATGGACAGCATGATGTTGGAATCACTGTGCTATGTTAACCAAAAGAACCCTTTTAGTGCCAGATGGTCTTGATTTGAATGGCGGAATTAAGCTAAAAGCTATATTATTTACACTTGAAATCTCTGACTCACAGTTAATTTGAAGGGTATGTCATTATTTTATTTGGTCCTACTTGGTTCAAAAATAATTTGTACCAAAATTGCCAGCATAAGCGGTGGCCTGGTGAATAAATTAAATTCAAGATAGAATCTAAAATGTCCCAATAAATGGCAAAAATGTCCACTATGTGAGCCAAGGGGAACCAATCTTTTTTCATCTGAAAATGTACTGAATTTTCATTATGTGGGACGCTGTTCTAGGGACAGAAATATAGTTTTGTATTTTAATAAACATTAAGACTTTCAACAGTATTAAATGTAATCATTCTACATGTGGGGATTTTTGCACATTCTTTGAAGTAAATCTAACTTCATCAAATCGGACATCAATTTTTAGGTCAATCCACAAATTTTCACTTGGATTCAAGTCTGGGTTCACAAATTCTTAATAGTATTTTCATATACATTGGGCCATTTTCCTCCTGGAAAATGGCTATCCACCCAAACAGGTTCTCCTCAAGGATTTGCCAGCATCTGACTCCATCCAAGCATTCCACTTCCTCCTGCTGAAAAGCAATCCCAGAGCATGATGCTGCCACCACTATGTTGACATAAGGGTGGTGTTACCTTGGTGTTGGGCTGTATTTGGTTTGCAACAAGCATAGCACTTTGCTCTTATCTGCTGTTTTAGTTGCAAGACTTTAGTCAGTTGCATTTATTGTGCCATGAAACAACTAGACACAGGTATAACTTGTTAAACTTCAGTGAAGATAACTGAATACCTCACACAATTTAAGTTGGTAAAAGAAAGGCTAAGATGACATATAAAACAAGTAATTTTTTTTTAATATCATTCCGAAGACATCTTGTATTTCCATTAATGTTAATATTAAAGAGGAATTGAAAAAAAAAAACATTTAAATATGTAACACAGCAGAACAAGAAACAATCAACAGGGACGAATACTTTCTGAAGGCACCGCGAGTCCTGTTTCATGCTTCGGTGGGAACAGAAGTGTCAGTTGAGGCCACAGGCATTTTTCTGCACTGTTTCAGTCTCCTTTTTGCTGGAGGAAGAACTCGCCACTCTTTTCCTTTCCCCCTGAATACAGGAGTGACTCAGCAACTGGCACGTTTACATAATTCAGCACCTTGGCTGGCAACTTGATCCAGAGTTTTTCACAGTTCTCTGTTTTCAACTTGCATTTATTTGAATAGTTAGACATCTGGTGACTGTTCATGTAGTTAGCTATCTATTCAATATGTATTTTTATCCATCCATCCACCTATCAAATAATCAGAATTGCGAGTTGAGATGGATGAGAGTGTGTATGTGAACAGGGTGTGAGACAGAGTACAGCAAATGGAAGACCTCCAGATGTTAATAACACACATTCACCTGTTTATATGCTCACACATACATGTGCGGCATAGGCAATTCAGCCACCAGTTCACCTGAAAGGTCTTCTGGGCTGCTACAGGAAACCAAAGTATACTGAGAAACCTAGGTGAACACAGGGACAATATGAGGTCTCCACACAGTCCAAATGGGATTCAAGTCTATATCTGTGTCACCCTACTGAATATTATAATGCAACAATGCACAAACAAAAACACTTAATTTTATTAATGACCAGACTTGCTTTTGCAAAGTGAAGTTAAGTGCATCTTACGGCAAAACAGTTGAATGGAATCAAACTGTAGGCTGCAGACAAAGATAGATAAATAGATACTCTATCTGTATTTGAGACCATTATCATTCTGACCAAACTTGATGCTGCAGACAATGCCATATCTCTCATTTGTGCTGAGACATTTCAAAAAACAATTCATTACTGAGGGTTTTCAAAAGCTAGAGCTTCGTGGTTGACCCCGGTGAGCATGGCAGTACCTCCAAGCAAATGATCCACTGTTTTAAATGAGTTAATTACTTCTCGGGTGGAAAACACTTCTCAGCTCTTTGATCAGAATGTAAATACATTCCCACCGCCCACCTTTCCTTCTAAGTCAGGTTATAGACTGATATGTTGGTAAAATGCAAAGGAAGCTTTGACTCCCAATCATGGAGCTCAGTGTGATGAATAGAATTAAGATGTTGATTTAGCCATCACCATAGCAAAGTAATCTTGATGGGTTTTTAATATTTAAATAAATGTGGCATTAAATAGTTTCAAAAAAAGTTTTATGTCTCGTCTTAAATTCTTTTGGCTTTTGTTAAATCGTACAACCTCGACCCCATCACACATTCATAATTTAATTATTATTCAGTTAAAGAAGTCTATTTCTAATCATGCAAGCAACATCACCAACAGTTTGTACTGCGGTCTGATCACTGTGTTGTTTCGTTCTTGTCCAAGGTCCTGTATGGTGTGCCTCAGGCTTCTGTGCTGGGTCTGTTGTTGTTTTCACTTTATATGCTACCAATTGGTTAATAATATTTATGAGATCATAAGTTGATGATACGCAGCTGTACATTTGTTTTAAGCCTGATCATCCATCACTTCTCTTTGTATGATACCAGCTGACACAAGCGCCATGCTGATGGGGACTGATCTTCACCCAGACATCCAATTTTTAGCTTTTACTGACTGTAGGAATATCATAAACAATTTTATTGTCTTTCTTCACTTAGCTGTAGTCATTGGCTTTTTTTTCAGTGTAGAATAGTGGCCATTGGAACTTGGATGCCTAAGGGTTCATTTTTCTCCCTTGTCTTCTGGTTGGGCACTTACTGTTTTCCTCTCCTCAGTTGCTAGTTGGTTTGCTGCATAACTTCTGCAGTGGGTATAAATTTTATAGTTATTACGTATATAGCTTCCCTTTTATCCAAAGGCTTATTTTTGTCTGTTATATCAATTTCTCTTAATCTTTTCTACAGCCCTTTATGTGACTGAGTGAAGGTAAAGAATGATATTGATGTTTAAAATAAATAATTGAATTGAATTGCTGCATTAATGCTGATACTGCTGACAATTGGATCTGACGTAATCAAAGGGCATCATATTACTTATGAAGGATGTCAAAGGCGTGAAGGTGAGCTGAAAGGAGACATCTGGGAAGCATCACTGGTTAATACATCCTCATGTCAACTAGATGTCCCAGCAGACCTTCAACTTTGGTTCGATCAAGTTTACATATTTCATATGTCTGAAACTCAGCATGTCTTCTCCTTATTGCCCAAGGCACTTCAGTGAAGCCTCTTTTCCTGCTGGTAGCTTTCATAATGCTGGTGATTATCCAGGTCACCCGGAGGACCCTGGTGTCACGCATGTCATTATGTCCCTTTGCACATAATTGCAAACCCAGTGGGATCCATGACTCAGCCCAAGGGCTGATGTCCCAGAGCTCATTCCCACCTCTAGGCAGCAGTACGATTTTTTGACAGGAGATATGTGACGGCTGTAGTGATGCCCTTCACCTCACAACATTATTAATATTCCAGTGCCCCCTGACTCTTTACCTCTCCTTTCTCTCCTCTACCTGCTTTTCACCTTGTTTTTTGCCTGTTCTTTCTGTTCCTATATGCTTGTCTCTCTGTCCTCCTCTTGGCTGTCTTCTCATTGTGCGATCAACTGATCATCTCTGCATGTCATACATTCACTTGCCTCCTTGCCTGTTCTTCCATTGCTTTTGTCCCTAGCTGACTGTTTTTGTGTTCTCAGCCTTCACCTCACTGGCTACATCTAATTCCAGGTGAACTTCATTTTTACCGGTGAGAGGTATGGGAGAGAGTAACATTAACTGCAGCAACTTTTTTGTGAATGAATGACCAAGCACAACAACAAAACAGGTACCTATAACAAACAAGTGCATGTATCTTCCAGTGATGGTGCTATACACAAGTACAAAATTCAGAAATGATAGTTAAAGAAAACAAAAAGAAATCTAACCCAATTCTTAATTTTATTTTTACAAGTACCTACGGCAATTTCAAAACCAAAAAACAAAATAGGTACAAAACCCAAAGCAAAGCTGTTCTGCTCCATTCTAACTGCAAAAAATGCAAACAAATAAAAAAACAGTACACAGGCAACCACAAAAATATAAAATGAAAGTGTAAAGCAAATCAAGGCTGGATAGCCTTCTCCAGTATCACCCAAGAAGTGCTTACATCTTCAGTAGGATCTCACCCATCTCTGATTATACAGGCAAACACAGATAACCTACTAGGGTCAGTAGTGGCAAATGTTTGCAGTCAGAAATGGAAAAAAGGAGAAAAAACTAAATGGACACACAAGTGGACGTAGCACCGATCCCTTAAAAAAGGTCATCATATCTGTTAAACAGGTGTCCAGAAGGTAGACAAAGCATTAACCAACATATCTTCAGACTCTTTCTTATGTCTTATGTCCAGATGGTTTTAAACAGTAAGAAATTGTCTTTGGTTGTACATTTGTAAGGAAAGGCAATGCAAACATCTGGAACTACAACAAAGCTGCGTGCTTAGCCCCCTGCTGTATTCTCCATTCACGCATGACTGCGTTGCCTCGCTCGGCTCCAGCATCATTGTCAACTTTGCAGACGACACCACTGTCATCGGCCTGATCACCGACAACGATGAGCGAGCCTACAGAGAGGAGGTGAGAACCCTGACCTCGTGGTGTCAGGACAATGACCTCCATCTCAACGTCAGCAAAACAAAGGAGCTGATTGTAGACTTCAGGAGACACCAGGGGAGTGGCCATATGCCCATCTCTATAGCCGGCACCCCAGTGGAGAGAGTGAACAGCTTCAGGTTCCTCGGAGTAAACATTACTGAGGATCTGTCCTGGTCGCACACCAGCATCATAATCAAGGCAGCAGCACAATGCCTCTTCTTCCTTCCTCAGCTGAGGAGGTTTGGCATGGACAACAGGATACTTGTCAACTTCTACAGTTCTACCATTGAAAGTACCCTGACTGGCTGTTTCACAGCCTGGTATGGGAGCTGCAGTGCATCAGACTGTAAAGCTCTACAAAGAGTGGTCAAGACAGCACAGAGCATTACCAGGACTGATCTGCCAGCCCTGCAGGACCTCTACACCCAGCGGTGTAAGAAGAAGGCCCATAACATTTTGAAGAACTGCAATCACCCCAGCCACAAACTATTCTCCTTGCTCCCGTCTGGAAAACGCTTTAGAAGTATTCAGACGAGAACAAGCAGGTTCCAGGACAGTTTTTTCTCCCCACACAATAAGACTGTTGAACCACTGACCCCTCCCTTGGACAGTGAGACACTATCAATCAGAATCTGTCTGCATGCCCTGTATGCCCTTGGTTTGGCTGTTGTTATTTGTTTGCTATTTCTTGTTTATCTAACTTTTAACTTCTATGTATATTTATTACATCTAACCCCTAACCCCTAAACCCTAACCTTGAACATGACACATGGAATTCCATTTACGGTTGTTATGACCCGGCTCGTTGGCTAGGGGACCAATTTTGAGGATCGTCGCATTTTAAGGGAAAAGGGAGAAAATGTAGGTGGTAGGTAAATTTATTTACAGTGGGGGGTGATGAAATTATATACAGATATCTATTATCAAACAAAAACCAGAAAACAGGCTCAAAACAGTTTTACAAAACATAGGCGATTCCCAACTCAAAACAACAACAAAACAAGACGGACGTTCCGACCTGGGCCACGAAAGAAAAGAATACAAACGACAAACTCGAGGCCAGTCGACCTCCACCAAACAGATATAAGGGTGGGAGACCGCCACTACGCCTGATGTTTAAAGTGGTTGTGAATACAACAGATCGCTAAGTGTTAGCAACAGGTAAAACAGGGGTTGTACACTCCCTGGTGCTAACATTGTACAAATAAGGGCAAACAGCAAAATCCTCCGCTAGACATAGAATGCCAGAAAATACGATCAAGACTGAACTATTGCCGCTGCCTCCATGGTGGTCCGCGCAGATAAGCGCTTGCAGGGGTGACGTCATCTGCCGGCGGTCCTATCTCGTACTGGCTCTGGCGGACCTGTTGAACGCCAAACCCCTATGGAGAGACCGCACGAACAGGAACACGACAGTTCCCCACCAGAAAAAAAAAAACAAGAACTGTAACACTCCCCCCCTTAAACAAAAAAAACAAAACTTTTTATAAAGTGTTTTTTTTGTTTGTTTTTTTTTACTAGTTAAAACAGGAGTGGGAACGTGAATGGAGCTTCCTTCGCAGCTATTACTAGACCTAGGTCTGTTAAAACAACAGGGGTAAATTTTCTGCACAGAATTTCATTTTCTGCATAATGACCAATTCCTTTGCCCATAGGCTTTTCCCCAACAACAAAGATACTAGGAAAAAAATCTGCAATCTTAACAGCAATAAGTTGGTGTTGAGAAACAGACAGTAAAGAGTTACTGATATGTCTCCCCTCTCCAGATCCTCACTTCTCTGATCAACCGTATCTAAAACCCACTTCAGATAGATCCCAGTGCACCGCCGTTCTTCTCAAGCAGAGCTTCTTGAAACTTTAAATTAAGATTGCTCAGATAGTTGGGAAATGGTAATAATCTTAGCACAAACTTTTTCAAATAATAATAACAGATTACAAATCAAAAATAAGAACCAAAGTGTAATTTTGAACAAAGATGCGTTTTGAAGAAACAGTACAGATGAATGTGATGAGAATTAAAGAACAAGATCCAAAATTAAATGGATGTAAAAATGTGCCTTTCTTAAACCTTTGCAGCTCCCAAGTTACTTCTTTGTCTAGCTTTCCTGCCAGGGGGAGTGGACTTCCCTCATTTTCCTGTTTTGTTTGGTCAGTTTTGTTCCTTCTTTCTTATTGATCTGATCCTCCACTGTACGTCACACTTTAACACCTTATATAAGGGATTTTGCACCCACAAGAGGTTGAATCCATGGGTGAAAATTGTGGCTGTGCTGTATAATTACAGTATAAATTAGAATGGTTTGGATTGCTGTTTACTGCTCAGTTATAAAATTCTTTAACAATAGGAACATATAAAAAAAAAAGATTTCATTAATTCTAGAGGGAAATTGCCCATGGCCAGAGCTGTGGTTCCAAATTGCAATAGCAGTTGGCCAAAAACCTGCCACCTGGTTCCCGTTAGGAGTGGCATAAGAAGCCGGGACACTGCCTGTGAAATGAGGGCCTGAGCTTTCATAAGCTCTTCATTCTGCTGATCTTTGCCTCTGGCTTACTGGAACATGGGCCTGATTGAATTAAATACTCAAATGATGTGATTAAAGGTTTGGACTGGAAACAGAACCATCAATACCCAGAGGGCCTGGATGCTTTGTTGCTTATTGTCTTGTTCTCAAATTACTGTGTGTAGCAGAGCAGGAATAAATCTTCTAGATAAGCATATATGAAATGGAAATGTCTGCAGGGCCTTAGCAAAGTAGAATATGACGACTTTTTTAGCTACCACTGGCATTTCGAAGACAAATTCAGCTGAACCAGTCATGGTGCTGCTGTTTAAAAAGGCACTGGATTTGTGGCTTAGTGGGTAGAACCTTAAACTGAAGATGTTAGCTTTGCACATTACACTAACTCCAATGATTTAGCCCTTTTACTTTATTAGTTCAGGGTCACTTTCTCAAAGGCGCTAGAGCAGAAGCGGTGGCTCAGACTCTGGTCGTATGAGTGAAAGGCTATGCCACCTGCTGGCCATTTAAAATATGTATGGCGATCACTCCCGCCTGTGATGCTAAACTCTCCCTGCAAAGACACAGCCAGTTGCCAGATTTGTATTGCTCCCAGCATCAGCCTCACAGTCCCATGCAACCCCTTAACTGAAGTGTCCTTTGCTGTACTGAGTATTTTTATTATGCTTGACCTAATAGAAATGTAATTGACTGCAATTTCTTCCTCAAACTCCCTCTAAGATAAGCGTTTCAGGAGATTTTTGTTTAAGTATCTCTGCAGCTTTGGAAAATATAACTTCATATTACAGGTACCTCAAGGTTTCCCTTTGTGCTGTTTTATTTGTGCACTGCAAGGCACAGCACAAATCTTGAATTCTTTCTTAAAACACAAATACAGAAGGGGCATATACAGTCATGTGAAAAAGAAAATACACCCTCTTTCAGTTCCAAGGTTATAGGTATCAGGAAATAATAAAAAAATCATTTGGTCCTTAGCAGGTATTAAAATTAGGTAAATGCAACCTCAGATGAACACATGACATATTATACTGTGACATTATTTATTTAACCAAACCTAAGCTAAAATGTAGACACCATGTGTGAAAAATTAAGTACACCCTTACTGCTTCCACAGGAATCAAGAGGGTAAGTAGCAGAATTTTTGGCAGTTTGCTGGTCTGGAGCATTCAAGTGTGTGTTAACACAATGCCAAGGAGGAAAGACATCAGCAATGATCTTAGAGAAGCAATCGTTGCTGCCCATCAGTCTGGGAAGGGTTATAAGGCCATTTCTAAATAATTAGAAGTCCATCATTCTACAGTAAGACAGATTATTCACAAGTGGAAAATGTTCAAGACAGTTGCCGATCTTCCCAGGAGTGGATGTCCCAGCAAATTCACCCCAAGGTCAGACCGTGCAATGCTCAAAGAAATTGCAAAAAACCCAAGAGCTACATCTCAGACTCTGCAGACCTCAGTTAGCATGTTAAATATTAAAGTTCATGACAGCACAGTTAGAAAAAGACTGAACAAGTATGGCTTGTTTGGAAGGGTTGCCAGGAGTTATATTTTCCAAAGCTGCAGAGATACTTGAACAAAAATCTCCTGAAACACTTATCTTAGAGGGAGTTTGAGGAAGAAATTACAGTCAATTACATTTCTATTAGGTCAAGCATATTAAAAATACTCAGTACAGCAAAGGACACTTCAGTTAAGGGGTTGCATGGAACTGTGAGGCTGATGCTGGGAGCAACCCTTCCAAACAAGCCTTTTCTCTCTAAAAGGAACATGGCAGCACGGCTTAGGTTTGCAAAGTTGCATCTGAACAAACCACAACACTTCTGGAACAATGTCCTTTGGGCAGACGAGACCAAAGTGTAGATGTTTGGCCATAATGCACTGTGCCATATTAGACGAAAACCAAACAAAGCATATCAGCACAAAGACCTCATATCAACTGTCAAGCACAGTGGTGGAGGGGTGATGATTTGGGCTTGTTTCGCAGCCACAGGACCAGGGCACTTTGCGGTCATTGAATCGACCATTAACTCCTCTGTATACAAAAGTGTTCTAGAGTCAAAAGTGAGGTCATCTGTCCGACAGCTAAAGCTTGGCCAAAATCAGGTCATGCAACAGGACAATGATCCCAAGCACACCAGAAAGTTTACAACAGAATGGCCGAAAAAGAAAAGAATCAAGATGTTGCAATGGCCCAGTCAAAGTCCAGACCTCAACCTGCGTGAAATGCTGTGGCGGGACCTTAAGAGAGCTGTGCATCAACGAATGCCCGCAACTCTCAATAATCTGAAGCAACGCTGTAAAGAAGAGTGGGCCAAAGTGAAACAACAGCTATAACAACGATGTGAGAGACTGATACAGCCATACAGAAAACGATTACTTCAAGTTATTGCTGCTAAAGGTGGTTCTACAAGCTATTGAATCATGGGGTGTACTTGGTTTTTCACACATAGTGTCTGCATTTTGGCTTAGTTTTTGTTAAATAATTACACAGGGGAATCTGTTGTGTGTTGTTTTACATCTGAGGTTAGATTTAAATAATTTTAGAACCTGGTAAGGACCAGATTATTTTTTATTATGCCCTGATATGTAAAAGCATAGAACTGAAAGAGGGTATACTTTCTTTTTCACGTGACTGTATAGGGGGGGTAAATAACCAAATATTTAGTGTACAAACATAATAACCCAGTCCAGTCCTTTAATGAACTGGCTCAAAAAATGACAAACACAATAACATCTAATATACACGTACAATATATTATATATGTAATATACAGTATAACATGTGTTATATATATTATAACTATGATGAAACTAAAATGACATACATACACTACACTAGATCTAGATAGAAATGAGGAGGATTCACACTACCAAGCTGCTACATATATTTGGGTTTATTTTTTATTTGTTTTTTTTTTTTTGGTTGGACTGTTGTCTTTACTATTTATCTGGGTACTTTCTTCAAAGCAACTTACTGTGTTAACCTACCAGCCTACTCAACTTGATGTTGTTTATTAATTGTTTTATCAGTTCTTTTTACAAGTGATTGTAAAGGTAGTGAAAACACATAACAGATTTTACTTTTATGTTATTTATTAAACAAGAAGTAAGTAAAAATGCAGAAACCAAGTGGGGAAAAATAAGTTCACCCTGACTGCAGAGCATTGTCCTGTGTATTACAGTAATCTATAGTATTTACACTGGTTTACCCATTTATACTGTTTGACAGTTTTTATTGCATCAGGGCAGGGCACTGCACCAGGAGCTGAGATTCAAACTTGGGCCTTTGTGTCAGAAGCAGTGCCTGTAACCACCTGCTGTAATTGAAGAAATGTTCTTTTCTTATTTCCAATGCACATTCCTGGATGTTTTTTCCAATTTCATTTGTGGCCACACACTTCTCTGGCTGAAACTTGCATTTTCTATATATAAAAAGCCCCTTGCTAGGAGCAGTTTTCTTTCTCACTCTGAAATGAACTGGAACCATTCATCTTCCGAAAATCTTGTGCTGCTCTTTGTGTCGCATCATCATCATCATCATCATCATCATCATCATCATCATCATCATCATCATCATCATCATCATCATCATCATCTCACACATCCTCACACTGTGAGAAGCTGGCTTTTCCCCACCAGAGTCCCAACAGGACCTCACTGAGAGCCAAACAGGAAACTTTGGTGTTGCTGTGCTACCCTCAGCAATAGCCAGCATCGCCCTGGTAGTTTTAGCCTCACGTTGCTGTATCCCTATGCGAAGTTTGAGTCCGTAACTCAGCCACGTGTCTGCCAGTACTGAGATTTACTCCCCTCTGTACATCTCTTTATTGGACACTGAAGTGAAGAATCACAAAAACAATCCAGCATTAGTGGAGATCACTTGTTAGAAAATGTATTCTTTCCAATATTACTTTTTAAATTTCCTTCTTCGCAGCATTTTTCTTCCACAAACTCACTTAAACAGGAGGAAAATAATTAAAGATGCCTGAAATAAAGAGGCCCGGCAGTGATTTATCTCCAACAAAAGACTTTCTCTTTGAAGTCACACACCTTGATTTAAGTCTTCCTTATGCCTGAGGAAACAAGGACCCAGTTGAACTTTTCGATGTCTGCGGAGATTGCTGGGCAATAAAGTGAAAGTGACTGAGGGGGCAACACAGTGGGCAATAAACCTGGACTACATGTGCTGAGCCTGACCTTAGATTTGGCCCTTCAGCTCCATCAAGCTGGTAGAACATCGCCTGACAGCAACACTAATGACTGGCGGTGATGAAAGTATTATCAGTGCTTCTCTAAAAAACAACTGTGATGCATTATTTCATGGGTTTTTCGAGAGACCTTTTTTGTTTTTACTCAGAAGAGCTGATTGTGGCAGAGGTCCTTGGAGCTGCGTTGAACTGCTTTTTATTTCATTTTAATTTATTTGCTTAGCCAAAACGGTACTTTGTGTGTAACCGTCCTTCAACAGCTACATTTTTCAGAAGCAATTACAGTTTAAACACAATTGTGGATCTGCTGCATTGTGCTGTATTGTATATTTTGCATTATATAGTGTGTGGCATATGTGTGTACTTGTGAGTGAATGTGTGTGTGTGTGTGTGTGTGCGTGCATGAAAAGAATGATTACATGTAAATGTATTGTAAATAATAGCAATAATATTCCCAGCACCTGTGTGTTTCTGCCAGGTAATGTGTACACTATATGCATTTGCTAATGCATATGAGTTTAGACTAAAATATGTGTGCATTTTGGTACAGGTGTGCTGGTGTCTGCAGTGGACCTGGTGCTGTACTGATGCCATTGCTGAGAGTTCATCTGACCACCTTGACCCCTGCCTAGTGCTTTTTCAGCTTATTAAGGAGCTGTTTCCTCCTAAAGCATTTTCTGTTGAGTTTTCACTCTCCATCTTCTGTGTTCAAAAACATGAAGTGGTGCCACCTTCATCTGCCCTGTGGACCATACTGTTGCTGCCAAGATGATGTCCTGGAGCTGCAGCTATTAGCCATCTGCCCTTTTAATCGGAGAAGGAGAACATCAGGAGAGCTTTTTGTAGACACCCTCTTCTCCCCTGGGTTTCAGCCTCATGCCCCCTTCTGAAGGCCTCTGGCTTGAGGAGTCGATATGGAGCAGCTGGGCTGTTTCTCCTTCTGTCCCGGGTGTGATGGCCTGATCCAGGGACTGAACACCCACCTGCTGGAGTCATTCCCACTTTTCTACTGCGGTGCCAAACAGACAGCTGATTCATTTGCCAAACTCCCCTCCCCTTGGGTGGTATCAGATCATCTTTGGAAGGGAACATCACCAACTGGAGGCCAGTTATTGGATTCCTGCTGAACATACCTGTGTTTTATAATATGATTTTTTTTTCTTTTCATTTTTCAGATCAGAGGTTCTCTTTGGTGTACAGTCATCCATCACACCACTCACCCTCACATGATGAAAAATAGTGGTCTGGGTAAATATTTGCCATTTTTTCATACAAAGAGCTTGTAAATTCAGCTTATAAATTTGCAATCATCTTACTGCAATGAATTTGCTTGTGTGATCCTGACAAAGTTGCAACAGAGGATCGAAACAGAGGTGTGTTAAACCCCAGAAAAGCCATTTTCAAAAGCACAATCATAACCATACATATTTCGAATGGAAAGTGCCATCAAGTCATGTCTGACTCCTGGATGATCACTGGTGAGGTTTTCAAGGCAAAGGAGGAACAGAAGTGGTTTGCTGTTCCTTCCTTCTGGCATACTTTTGCCTTAGATGGGTGCAAACACAGAGGAGAACTTATAAACTCCACACACACCCCTGCACTGAGCTTAAACCCCACATCAGGCAAGCAGCCCAGGAACTGTGAGCCACCACCTCACCCCACTGTACCACCAAATCCACATCATCATTGTGCATACTTGTTTAAAACTAAAAGTCAGAACTGGTATGGAGGAAAAACTACCCTTTGGTGAAAAATATTTTGACTTTCTATGCTTTTTCTTCTTACCATCATTGCTTTGTTGGTTTATGCACCATGTATGATCCCACTGTCTCAGTCAGTATCAGTCTCTAACTACATCTTGCCTGGCACTTGTTCTTGTGTTTCTTTTGTGCACCAACAACCCTCATTAAATGTTCATTATTCACAAACATAATCCAGGTTAATAATATGAAAGGGACACTTAAAGTTTTCTGAAAAGAAAAGTACATCCTCCTTCATAGCAAAAAAAAAAAAATGCTATATGTTTATTTCTTTACCCAAAAAGGGCAACATGAAGAAACCATGTATGAAAAAGTGCACTCCATCAGTGATCATCTTCTCTTTGAGTTTATCAGTATCTCACTTTACAACACAGCCTCAGTTCATTGATGCCTGAGGACATTTATTTGTATCATTGTTCTGTTGCCAGACCCAGTTTTGGCCAAGCTTTAGCAGTCAGACAGATGGCCTCAGATTTGCCTCTATTATACTTTGATATAAAATGGAATTCATGGTCAAGTCTATGACCGAAAAGTGCCTCTGGTTGCAAAACAACCCCAAACCACCACCCTTCAACCACCCTGCGTTTGATGGCTGGTATGAGGTGTGTGGTGATATGCTGTGTTTCTGCCAAACATGATGTTGTGCTTTATGACCAAACCCCAGTCCACTTAGGTCTCATCTGTGTGAAGAACATACTTGCAAAACTCTGGAGTTTTGTACAGATCCAGCTTTGCACATGTAAGTCAGGCTCTTTTTGGTTGAGAAGAAGCTTTCTCCTGACTACCCTTCCATGAAATCCATACTTGTTCAGCCTTTGAACAATTCATGAACTTCAACATTTTGCCTGATTTCCAGGGTCTGTAAAACCCTGAATGGACCTCTTGAGTTCTTTATGACTTACAGTATCTGAGTATCATATGATCTAACCTTGAGGAGAGTTTTCTGGAAAACTCCCTCCTGAAAAGTCTGTTTTGAATGGTCTTCAATTGTGTGTAATCGCTTTTACTGTAAAATGTAGTTACACTTTTTTGGAAATGGAGTTATAATCCTTCCCAGACAGAAGAGTTGCTTCCTATCAAGATGGCTGCTGCTGCATGTAGCCAACTTTCTGATCGCTCAAGGAACACTGTGCGTTTTTTTCCTTAATTTCTTTGATTTTCCACCATTACGCTCAATGGGATGCTACGATATGACAGTGTGACACTTCGGGAAATTGGGAATCAGATTCCTTACGTGGTTTCTGACCGCTTCAAACCCGATGCGTCGTGGCCGGTTGAGATACTCCGGACGACGGACAGTGATGATGGATGCAATAGAGAGACCTCGCCGCTACGCAAAAGGAAACCCACTTCAGTTCGCCTACCGCCCCAACAGATCCACGGATGATGCCATATCCCACATCCTGCATACCACCCTCAGTCACGTTGACAGGAAACAGGGGAACTATGTGAGACTGCTGTTCATTGACTACAGTTCAGCTTTCAACACCATTGTCCCCCATAGACTGTTCACTAAACCGAATGACTTGGGATTGAACCGCAACCTATGTGCCTGGGTTCTCAGTTTCCTCACAGGCAGATCACAGGTGGTGAGAATCGGTAGTCGCACCTCCGGCATCATCACACTCAACACTGGAACTCCACAAGGTTGTGTACTTAGCCCTCTGCTCTATGCCCTCTACACCAACTCCATCATCAAATTTGCTGACGACACAGTGGTGCTGGGCCTCATCTCCAACAACGATGAGACAGAATACTTGGAGGAGGTGGAGAACTTGGCATCATGGTGCCAAGATAATTGCCTCCACCTGAATGTAGGTAAAACTAAAGAGGTGGTGGTGGACTTTGGTAGACGACAGCAGCGGTCCTACACCCCCATTAGACTCAAAGGGACTGCAGTGGAGAGGGTGAGCAGCTTCAAATACCTGGGCGTTCATTTCACTGAGGACTTGACATGGACTGTACACATCCGAGCTCAGGCCAGTAGAGCAAAGCAGCAGCCCACCACCTCAGACAGCTGAAGAAGCTGCAGGTCTCTCCGTCGATCCTTAAAACGTTCTACTCTGGTGCTATACAATCTGTTCTGACTCAGAACATCACCTCCTGGTTTGGGAATAGCTGTGCTCGTGACATCAAGGCACTGCATAGAGTGATCCGGGCAGCAGAACGCTGCACCAGATCTGTTCTGCCATCCCTACAGGACATCTACACCAGTAGATGCAGGACCAGAGCGACTAGGATCATTGATGACCTGTCTCACCCCAGCAATCATCTGTTCAACCTGCTGAAATCAGGCAAACCATTCGGGAGCATTATGGCAAAAACGGAGAGACTTAAGAGGAGCTTCTATCTACAGGCCATAAGGCTCTTGAACCTACCACTACCCTCAAAACCACGCACAGTGTCTTGTCGATTCAGTTAGCATTTCACTGTATGGCATACCTAGTTACCATGTATGTGACAAATAAATCTCTTTGAATCTTTGAATCTAAGTTCATTGCTGATGTTTTTTTTTTCTCTTTGGCACAATGTTCACACACCTGAATGCCCCAGACCTCCAAACTGCCAGAAATTCTGCTTTGACAGAGGTGCTCATTCCTCCTGAAGCTCAACTGGTCAAGTGCACCTGGCTACTTTCTACCTTCTTAATTCATATGAATGCAGTGAGGGTTAACATTTTTCCCTGCATGGTTTTTGCATTTTGCCTTACTTCTTCTTCAGTACATAATACCATGGTAAAATATGTCATGTTCTTCCGTTATCTAAGGCTGGATTTGTGTAAAAATGGAAGCTGTTGAGGACCTGACATGTGAAGATGCAGACTTGAAAGAGGGTGCGCTTTCTTTTTCACGACTGCATGAGAATAAACGTGAGCCATTTTGGTTAATTTACTGTGTGTCTGTGAGGATTTCTGCAGCCTCTTCCTCTCTTTCTTCAAGTTATGTATATATTTCAAAAGGTGTCAACTTTATATCTTCAACCAGAGCCGGCTGTCTTCAGAAACCTGACACAGTGTCTGTCATGAAAAAGGGGGACCAAACTGTTCCTTCTTACAGTTCTGACACGTCATTGTGGGTAAAATAATACAAGATTAAAAAATTGTTGCCTTGGGAATAAGGGAATAAGGGAAAGAGAATATAAACAGTATCATCATCCTTTACAGTTAAAGCTGATACAAAATGGCTAAATGGGAGAAAAACAAAGTCTCATGTAATATTGTTCAGTGGCAGCAGGTGGAGCAGTGGTCAGAGCTCTCACCTTCAGAAGGCTTCAGACTGAAATCCCACTTCCTACTGCTGTACCCCTATTCAAAACATTTACCTTGATGCTGTAAAAATTACCCTGATATACGAGGCTTTTACTTTACAGAAAGAGCGCAGTTAAATAAATAACAAATATTATTTTCAGGGCAAGACTTCTTTTTCTTCTTCTTCTTCTTCTTCTTCTTCTTCTTCTTCTTCTTCTTTCGGCTGCTCCCGTTAGGGGTCACCACAGCGGATCAATTGATTTTCAGGGCAAGACTCTTCTGTTATTTATTAATTTCACCAATGCCTTTCGCCAAAGTTACGAACAATGTTAGATTAACAGCATCAATTCGAGGAAGTCTGCAGGTATGCAATATGTAATAAAAAAGAACTTAATAAGAAAAAATGCAGAAATTAAAATGATCTGAACACAGAGGCATCCTGCTTGTTCCAAAGATACCACCGCATTTTAGAAGTATAATTATTATAATATCATTATGATAAGAATTATAACTGCTGGATTTCTTACACATTTTTCCCTTTCTGAGTGCAGCTGCGGTGTTCCAGTGGCGAGGAATGAGTTTGCTGAGGTAACAGCCACAAAGCCCGCAAAGCCGGTACAAAACCAGGCGACTTTAATGAAGATGTTGCACCTGCAGGCGAGCGAGCAGTTAATTCCTGTTCATTTGGAGTTCCTTATAATTGTGCTGCACAAAAACACAGCTTTGGCAGCTTTCTCATCTCTTCAGGCAGGTAGAGTGAGAAGTTTGCAAAGCAACAGTTGAATTGTTTCAAGTATTAATAAGGGTCTCTGTCGTGCTTCCAGAAACCTCGCTGTCGCTGGAGTTGCTGGTTTCCACAAAGCAGTTAAAGTTTGTTCAGACAAATGTGTTATGGCAGGAAAACCATTAATGCATTAAAGCTAAGCTCGTATTAGGAATACAGTAGTATTTTTGGTTGCCAGCACTAGCAGTGCAAACTTGAGGAACAGATCCTCTTGAGTTTTCTCTATCTTTTATGCAGCATATTTTGTTCTAACCTTGTTCTGTTTTGTGCTTCTAAAATTCATATTTATGAATGACTGAAAGCTAATTTTAGATTTTCATACAGAATGAGATACAAACAGTTATAGTACAGTATGCTTGTATATTTGTACTTTTTGTGGGAAACAAAAATTCATGTGGTACAAAATGTATTCATTCAACTCATTCAACAATTCAACAACAATTCAACAAAAAAGGACAGAAGAGATTAATAAAAACAGTACAAATAAGTCCAACTACAGTATGTCCATATGTCCCAAACTAACAAACAAGGAGTAACGGAAGTTGAGAACTGGAGAATGACAACAATCTCTCTCTCATTGTCAGCAAGGCTAAGGAGATGATTGTTGACTCCAGAAGGACTTAAGCTGCTCACACTCCTCTTGTATGTTGGTGGTTCAACAGTGCAGCTTCAGCTTCCTGGGTTAGCACATTACCCAGAGCTCTCCTAGAACTTTAGCATAACCCCAAACCTGCTGAAAAAGGCACGACAGTGTACACTTCCTGAGGGGACTGAAAACAGCTAGACTTCCATCCCCATCCTCACCAGCTTCTATAGATGTACCATAGAGAGCATCCTGGCCTCTTGCAACAGAGTCTAGTATGGGAACTAAACTGCAGTGGATACTGAAGACTACCCAGTCGATCACCAGGGCCTCACTGCCTACCATCCAGACCACCTAAAACAAGCAGTGCCTCAGGAAAGTTTTCAATGTCCCCTCTCACTCTCTCCACCATCTGTTTTCACCACCGCCATCTGGGAGATGCTATTGCAGCCTGAGGACCAAAACCACCTGGCTCACAAACAACTTCCTACCCCACGCTGCCAGGCTGTGGGATTCTGGGCAGCATATGGATTGACCACCACCACCACTGACCATCTCCCACTTTATCATTTCCACCATCACTGTATGTATAGTATATTACAGTAGTTAATTTTTCTTGTTTATTTATCATCAATATTTTATGTATTGATCAATTTGTCTACAACCATCTATTTACTTACCTACCATTATATTGTACCTCGCCTTTGACTGTGTTTTTCTATGTCATTATGTTGTCTGTTAGTATGTACAAGGGTCAAGAAGAAATAACATTTGATTCTCTTTAACACCTGTATGAATGTAGAAAGACAACGTGAATTTTTTGGCTGTAGACTCTGGTTTTACAGCACAGGCTCCACTGGGGGTGATACAGCCCCAATCTATCCTGCACCACTGAGCTACATTTATCTTCCCCATCCTCACCAGGAGGTCCCCAAGATGTCCCACCAAACATGTGCTGAAGGACAGACCCCACCTCACCCCTACAAAGCACATACTGCATAAGAAGAAGAGGATGTATTCCCATGCGTAGCTCTCTCTCTGATATTCAAAGAGACAGAGCTGAATGAATTCTGTCAAGTACAAATCTAACACAATCCAACCCTATCCCTCTCGCCTGTCTCCTTCAAAACCTCATCAGTCTTTGTTTAAAGAAATATGTTTCAAATTTTGTTTGTATTTTACACTGGCTCTCAACTATTTCCTGCATCTGCTCTTATGCATTCGCATCTACTTTAATTTACTTAGCTTCCATGTTTCTACAAAGCAACTGACAAAGTTAATATATAGTTGCTTTTTTTTTCCATACATTTATCCTGCAGGGTAATTCATGATTTGTACCTTGATCAAGAGTACAACAGCAGACAGTGAGATTTGAACCCAGGGTGCTGATGCAAAGCAACAGCTCCAACCATTATGCTACCCACTGCCCAAACCACTCCTTACGAAAAAGCAGTTGTGACAATCGCACAAGAATCTTCTTCTTTCGGCTGCTCCCGTTAGGGGTCGCCACAGCGGATCAATTGTTTCCACTTTTTCCTGTCCCCTGCATCTTTCTCTGTCACACCCACCACCTGCATGTCCTCCTTCACCACATCCATAAATCTCCTCTTAGGCCTTCCTCTCTTCCTCTTGCCTGGCAGCTCCATCCCTAGAATCCTTCTCTCGATATATCCAGAATCTCTCCTTTGCACATGTCCAAACCAATACACCTCTAGGTACCCTGTCATATGCTTTCTCTAAGTCCACGAAGACACAATGCAACTCCTTCTTACCTTCTCGGTACTTCTCCATCAACACCCTCAGAGCAAACATCGCATCTGTAGTACTCCTTCTCGGCATGAAGCCATACTGCTGCTCACTAATCGTCACCTCCCTTCTTAACCTAGCTTCCACTACTCTTTCCCATAACTTCATGCTGTGGCTGATCAATTTTATCCCTCTGTAGTTACTACAACTCTGCACATCACCCTTATTCTTAAAGAATCGCACAAGAATGATTCTTTATATTTTTAAGTATATTTCGCACAGGTGGTTAACAATTATTATGCCTTGACGAAAAGCGATCCTTTGTAATGAGGGATTTTGAGGCATGAGCGTTTATGGATCTCTAAAGCAGGGAAGTGCTCTCAGCTAGACACATAGTCGGGTGAATTGCTTGACACAATGTCACAGGTTCTAATTTGGGTCCAAATGTTTATTATCGCTGGTCAATTTGCATTTAAATTGGGGTTTGAGCCCACACTGTTTTTGTGGATATGCTCTTTTCTATGATGGTTTGTTAGGCCAGCAGTCTGTGAAAGCCCATCCCTGATACAATGAAAATTCATAACACAGAGCCTCAGCTCATACAAAATACTGCACTGGGTTAAGTAGGAAGACAAACCACTGTTCTGGAATGAAGTTTCTACCTGAAAAACTATTATTTATTCTGCTGTATATAGGAATGAAAATTATGCCAATTTCATGTGTGTAAGGTTGGATGAGCAATGTTAGTATGAAAAAGCCCAAAGCACAAGATCAATACATTTTTCTTTAGCCGAGAAGATTCCTTTTGCCATTTCTATCTAATTCTTGTTCTCACAGATTTCAAATTTTGAAACTAAATTTGTGGAGGTGATGGAAAAAAGGGTGCCCCACCCTTAGTGGGCCAATGATCATTCTTCAGTTCTAGTGTATTTTTGACCAAAATATATTTCCCATAAGCACATGTGAATGCTTTTTGGAAACCATAAACAGGAAAAAGACCAAGTAGATGATTTTTGACTTGAGAAGGAGTCAAGCTGCTCAGAATCCTGTGCGTATTAGTGGTTCCCAAGCGAAGCTGATGTGTTATATGTCCCTGGGAATGCACATCAGCAAGGACCTTTGACAAAACCCACGTCCTGATTCTAAAACCACAACACAACTCATTTGATCAAAAAGGCAACAAAAGAACTGGATTTCCACCCATTCAATCTCCACCCCCCCTTCTCACCAGCTTCTATAGATGTACCATAGAAAGCAACCTGATCTCCAGCATTACAATCTGGTACAGGGACTGCACTACCTCTGACTCTGCAGGGTTTTTTTTTTTTTTACCACTGTTACCTGAGAGATGCTACATCGGTTTTTAGTCCAACACTATCAGACTCAGGAACAGGCTTTTCCCCCAGGCTGTCAGGGAAAGCATGGGTACTGATCACCACCACCACCACCACTGCTTTTTGCTTTTGTCCTCTCATCTTACTTTATTTCTTTAGCTATCATTTTATCTGTCTGCTTATTTATCTGATAATCTTAAGTATTCATCTTCTTATCTATTCAATTAGTCTGGGCTGTGGTGCTGTCTGTTCAGTGTACTGTGCAAAGTGGTCCAGGAGAAACTAAATTTTGTTCTGTACATCTGTATAAGGGGAGAATGACCATGAAGCCTTGAACCTGGAACCTCAGTGTGGCCTTCAGTGAACCTGCTTCAAAATTTACTCCATATTACATTTTTTTAATCAGTACACTTGATATGAAAAGAAGAATTGTTTAGATTTTTGTAAAGTCAAAAAGGAATTTCATGGCACCCAAAAATGCTAGCCAATGTTTGTTATTTTCAAGTAATCATCACAACACATGTTTTATAACAAGCATAGCTATGAAACTATTTGTGAGCTCCCAAGAAAACGTAAAACTGGCCAAAGACAAAATTAATCCTTTTAAACAGTTCTCACCTGTACAAAGGTGCACTTTCACACCTCCTATACTGCTGCCTCAGCATTTATTGAAGATTTGTTGGATTTATTGAATATTTTAATGTGATTATTGGTTACAGGGATGACAGATGCTTTACACATGATCTTTTTTCCCTGAAAATGAAGATTGCACCAAATAAAATACAAATGCATTACAATTTTGCTTTAAAATGAATGTGACAGTAAGTTATTGAGTAGTAAGAAAGGCTTTGTTGAGAGAGCACGTAAAGAACTTGTAAGAACTTTCCTTGTGCTTCTCAGGCTGAACTTTGTTGTGTTTCCTTGTGTAACACTAAAGTAAAACTGAGTGCAAATCATGAGCCTAAAGGCTTTCAGAAGTCTGGATTGCATCTTAAGTCATAACAACAGACATCTGTGCTAAAACTTCTAGGGATCTGCAAAAAAGTGTCTAGAAGTTAAACCCTCCACTTGGTAGAGCTGCAATGAAAGATCCTCAGATGTGTCCACTTTTCCCTGAGATCCAAGGCCAGAGTTGTTGAAGCAACTGTGTTTTCTACACAAATGTCAAAGCTGGACATTGAATAAGCAGGATAGGAAAAACACAAAGACCTTTGAACTGTAGTGGTGGAGGAGAACTTTAAGGACAGCATTAACAGCTGGGAAAACTAACAGATGGACACTGAGGTCAGATCACACAGAATGTTCACCAGAAGCTGAAACGGTGAGACAGATTTTTATAGTTTGGACACAACGTGACATGACTGGATGCTCTGAATTTCGTACAGGCTGAAGGACAAAAAAGAGGATGAGCTGTAACCAGATAAATGGACTCAGTCACAGTTACAACAGTCTCAACCTTTTCCACCCTGAGAGCACAAGTGGGAGAAAATCAGCAGCAGAAGCCATAGTGAACCCTAACGTATATTCAGAAGAGCCAAAGCAGCTTTCACATTGTTGGCTTTCTGTTACTACCCTTCGAGAAGTTCCCCACGCACTGATAAATTTTGCATTAACGTCTTTAATTTCCCCACGCAGTGAAAGAAGGTCTCTGCCTTCTGTCCAGCCCTGAAGCCACAGGGACGATGCATATGGACCAGTCAAATTCAAATATGTGATTCGGTTCTGGGTGGTGCCGATTACAGACAAGAATGAAATAAAGTTTTCATTTAGCTGACGCGCAAACCTTCCAGCGTTCTCCCTCCATAATGCAAGGAATTATCTGGAGTTACTTATGCCCCTCGAATATGGAAACCAAAATCGGATTTATAGTCTGCTGTTACATTAAACTCTCCACATACCGGAACAAGTTATCCCGCTCAGTCTTCCTTCATTCCCGTGTTTTGATTCACGGCCTCTTAATGATGGCAGTCAAGGTTCAACAGAAGGTCGGCAAGAAGAAACAATCAAAATTGGCAGGCAAGCCCTTATAAGACATACATATTTCACATTAATAACTTACTGTGTGTATTATTGCTTCATTACCATAAACAAAAAGCTGTTATGGCAGCAGGAAATTTCCAGAGGCCTTCCTCTGTATTTCGATAGGACGGCTGCTCATGCAGCAAATGGCTCCGACAGAAGGACTGCTAATAAAACACATATTTTACACCAGTATCACTCAGAACTGCGCAGCATAAGCCGTTCTCTTACATTTATTTATAAGATGCCTTTGTACAGGCAACTAACAATGATTTACCCATGTATACAGAATTACCTTGCTAAAAAATACCACGGCAGGAGGTTCTATTCAAACCTGGGTCCTTTGAGTCCAAAGCAGCAGCTCTAAGAACAACTCCGTTTGCCCACATGCTATTGCTGTTAATATTTGCAGACAGCTAAAACACAAATGAAAGTTAGCTTTTGTTAATCTGCTCATCTGACGCCACTGTACTATGACTTATCTGTTTATACGGCAGGGCACATTTTACTGTGTGAAGTCAGTTTTCCTGATCCAGGCACAGTTCACCTACTGTATCTCCAGCAAACATCAGACCTCCTCCGAACCACTGCTGATCTTATGAGCAATTCATCCAATGGGTTCCCTGCTCCCACGATGTCACTTACCAGCAGAAGCTGATGACTTTGGGTCCCTTTAAGTCATATCAGCTGGACCTGCTTGGCCAGCAAAACATTTATTTAAGTTTTCTACGACCACTTCCCCTTCTGTGATAAAGTGAAGAGGTGCAGCTTTGTTTATTTGTTGAAGGGTGAGAACTGTAGCACAGCCTTCCAGTAACTAGACTGATGGGGGGGGGGTCATTTTCCGCCTGCTCCTTCTTAAGGGTATCTGAAAAGAGATTTGGCAGCGCTACTACTAGGTGCTGTTATGGTCTCTTTTGGTGTGCTTGTGTTAGAAGTGCTCTGGAAGCCAGGTGTGCAGTACCATGCCCACTGCTGGGTCTAACCCTGCACTGGTCCAGAGGCAATGTAACCCATGTGTGTCTTTGTTGTGTGTTTTGGTTTTTATTTGGACTAAAGGAACAAAGCCATCAGATCAGCTACCCACAGACTTTTGGTCGCCACCCACCAGAACAGAGACTTAATGCTAGACTCAAGCAGCACTGCAGATGCCATGCATGTACTACGGTGCGAAAGTGGACTGACCGCTCTGTCCTTGTGTTAAGGTTTCTTTTAACAACCTTTAATGCTTGCTGAGAATGTATGTTTTTTTGTTTTTTTTTTTTTTTACCTACTTGCTTTATGTTTTCCCTTTAATTGTGCCACTGTGTGTACTAGGTGTTGCCATAGTGTTAGGTACCATTCCAGTAGAGGTGTTTCCACAAGAATATATTATAAAACAGTGTGTGAACTAGCTAATGGTATGACTTTTGCACTGTTTGGAGTAAGGTGCTAACTCTATGTGGTAGGAAAACCTCAGCCAGGTGGCCTTTCCTTGATGCCTGCATTAGTGACTCGGGCAGCCATGGATGGTTAGGCATTGTTTTAAGGAGGGCTTGGACATGTTTTATGCCTTTTGGTTTGTTGTTCCTCTTAATTCCTCTAAACTTTCTTTTTAACAGGCATCCACATCGGATTTTTGGAGACAAGAACTGCAAAGAACCATTCACTGTGTCTTAGCATATTCAGGTCACAGTTCTTTCCTACGGTGGTGTATTTTGGTATTTATACATTTAAGAATCCTTTTCATTAGTTTTTTGTCTTTTATGTACTGAAAACACTGAACCCCACCCCTCCTGACCTGGACAGAGGTGTCACGCCACATTTTTCGTTGACTCCTCTGGTTCTGGTATGTCATGCTAACTGAATGGCAAGCGCGCAACACTGATTTAGTCCCCTGCACTCACGCATTACTGGCACATGTCAGCAGGCAGTTCCCACCTAATTCGTCCATAGGAAGACAAACAAGACACTTGCCACTTGCTGTGCCTCAGTGCCGATTTACTTAACATTACTTAAGTTTAAGGGGTTATAAGGTTAATACTTTTCCAGACTCAAGCTCAGAGAGAGGAAACAAAACAGGTATGGTGGGGTGTTCTGATGTGACTACTGTGGGGTTGTGGAAAATCCTATGAAACAAAATTTGAATGGATGGATGGATGGATGGATGGATGGATGGATGGATGCGAAAAAGCTTTAACTACATATTTGCTTTCTTTGCTAATTTTATCTTCATTATACAGAAAGTTTTTTTGAACTGGTGTATTTTCTCTTTAAATGAGAAACATTGTGTTTATGAAAAAATGAATAACAGGCAATTTTGTGGTAACAAACAGCCCAGGTGATGTAGTATCTAGCATTTGCAACCTGAAGGCCGCCAACCTGGCTGCAGACAAATGAGTTAAAAAGTCAACAGATCAATTGTTCAGCCCTTGTTTTGCTCAGTCCTGCCTTTGATCCCACAGACAGCATGACTGCAACCCCACAGTGTGACCCTGCTGCTGACGTACACAACAATGCTCTGCAAAGACTATCTCTAGTAGTAACAGCATAGTGGTCAGGGCCTCTAACTTGCAAATGGGATTTTAGCTCCTGCTGCCGTGCCTGCGATCATGGTACTGACCCTGAACTGCTACAGTAAAAAAGATTCAGCTACAAATGGATGAATTTGTGCAAACGTGTTTAGTATAAACATCTAACATTTGAGGTAACCTCCTAACACAATGAGACAGACAGTCTCAGTCTTTCTGTCACCTCGCAATGGACACCCGTGAGGCCATCCATCTGTGCCAAAATCTCATATTTATACTGCGAGAAGTCATCTTTGAAAGCTGCGAAAAAAGGTCAACGGCGGTGGTGTCTGCATGCATTGTTTCATTCTCCTTGTGTTATTCCAGCCCGATTGCTCTGGACCACTTCATCCAAGTGGAAATGTGTCATTACGCCCCCAAACAGATGGATGTGTAATTACACTTCCGTCCCCCTGGCGACTCTTCATAACCTTCCCTGATCTGTCGTTCCAACCTTTATCCCCATTATCTCATATAATGCATGAATATTTTATTTTTATTAGACATTTATGAGACATTTGCTGTTAAGAAGTTAACAGTGCGATTTAAATAAGGACACGAGCTGCATCGCAACAAGGGAGTGGATGTTGTACCTCAACCTTTTGATGAGTGGTAAACATGCTGGGATGGTGAGTTGTGGTTTTAAATCCCACAAGTGCAGTTCCATTTGCGTGCTTGTGGATGAGTCCTCCAGTTACTGTATTTAGACAGGAACTTCATAAGTAATGCAGGAACAGGAGTTTTCCTATTAATTTAACATTGTCAGGAAGCTGGCTTTCAAATGGTGCTGTTGAAGAAGGGGATGCTGAATCCTGGAGAAGCTCATGGGGGGTGCCAAGGAGGTTTGCATCGCTACCAGTCTTCCGAGGGGCAGCTGTCACAATGGGGTACGAGCACAGCAAAAATGCAACTACCATCACGCCCCTCCCTAGTGCAGGAAAATGTGGTGCAGAACATCAGGCTTCGGCTTCAAAGGAACATCCAGGGTCTTTCTAACTAGTTCAGCATTTCTAACTTCATTGCTAAGGCAGAGTTTATTAAGAAAAACCAGGACAAACTATTTTCGATTATGGATGCCAATTTAAAGATAACCATTTACAGGCTTGGTTGTCATCGTGAAGTATTTGAGGAGCTTTATTTATTTGTAAAGAGTTTTTCGATAGTCAGCAGCTTCAAAACCCAGAACTGAACAACACATTCCCACATCAGTGTGTTTCTCACGTGGTGGAAAGAAAAAGAAATACTTATGTGCTACTGAAAACCCCCCTGCGAATACATAGTGGGAAAAGGCATGGCTTTCAACTAATGCGGACCATTGATAAGGCACATACAAAGCCTTGAAAAAGTATTGAGACCCCTTGACAGTTAGCAACATTGTCTGGATTCCAAATTACACTTATACATATTTTTCAAATCAGTATTTTTTAATGTAAACTCACATGCTGTAAAACTAATGTGTTAGAGCTAAAATAAGCTCTTTGTCTGCAGATATTTTATAGAAAAATGAAAAAAATTGAAATGTGTTGCTTTCATAAGTATTCAAACCCCACACATTAATATTCGGTAGAGCTACCTTGGGGTAAGCGTGTTCCAGCTTTGCACACCATTTGGGGTATTTTATTCCATTCATGTAGGTAAATCTGCAGAAGGTTGTTCAGGTTGACTGGGTGATACTTTTTGGAAAATTACAATCATTATTTTCCATTAAATCGATGAATTTTTGTAGCTTCTGGGATAGAAAACCTTCTTCCCTTCTTGCAGACAACAAGCAGCAGCAAAATTGCGGACAGGAAGTGTGTCATTATATCAGTCACATGACCATAAATCAAAAATGAAATGACCTCAGTAAATGGAAAAAAGGGCAGATGCCTAAAAGCACATTGCTCGGTTACCAAGTTTTGAAAAATGATATTGTAAAAACTAGAACCGAGGTGAGATATATCAGCAATGTTTACCTGAGGAGGGTTAAATGAAGGCATTTATTTTACCGGCTTCTTAAAATGACACCATTTTACATGGCTGGGTACTGCTTTCACAATATCCGAGTAAAATGTTTTTCAGAATTATTTCTAATAATTTATTCACATTCATAAGTTTCTTCAAACAGGTAAGAATATTCACTAACCTATTTTTCATTTTACAACTGGTTAATTTTACATTAGGATCTTATGCAGTTTAACTTCATTTATGTTAATGTATAATGGATTTCTCTTTTATGTTTGTATACTGCATATGAACATAACTTACAGTTTATTTGCACATTTTTTCTGACTTTTCTGTAAAGAAACACAATAATAGTTTCTAATTTAGGATTTGCTTCTCAAAACTTTTGAGATCCGCTTCTTAATTATCATTTTAAATATTGGTCTGTCAAAATGAACAATACAAATGCAGTGCCAGCATTGCAGATTTGTGTGTGTGTGTGTGTGTGTGTGTGTGTGTGTGTGTGTGTGTGTGTGTGTGTGTGTGTTTGTATTTATTCAACATTCTATACCACAAGCATGCAGTATAATTTACATTTTTAAATTGTACACCAGTCGCAGTCCATTTTGTCCATATCGAATGTGTAGAAATTATTCTTACACCGATTAAGTGTCTTCACTCTTGCTCAGTTCAGTATAACTGAGTGCTGCGTAATGGTGTTCTGGCTTCCTGGGGTTTCTGTTAGATGCCTGAACTTGATGAAAGCGGACAACGTAAATTAAGTGACTTAATAAAGCCGCACCTCTCTGAGTTGAATTCTAATGGCAGCAGTGTGTCGTTCTTCATGTGTTCACCACTTTTACTGCTTTGAGGTCATCAAAGGTTCACCTTCCAGTCCTGGACATCTTACCTGGTTTACATACTGTACATACACTCACTCATCAATCACCTACAGGTTATTCCAAAAATTAAATATATCTCCTCACTCTTTTGTAGTCCAATAATTCATGCCTTTATTCGAAAACTTGATTTAATACAGTGTGTTAGGTGGGGCTGAAAGAGTTGCTCTTACCTTCAGTCGGCGTGTTCTGGAATCACAAGAAAATCACATTTACGTTTCATCGTTTTTAACACATCAATAATGCTTGTTGTGTTAAAATTTTTCATAGGTTATACAACAAAAAGATAATACATATGCTTGTCAACAGACAAACCATTGTGTGACAGCAGCTGTCAAGATAACCAGCAAAAACAGATGGCCTAAAGGAGGAAAGAGAAAAAAGAATGACCGAGGGGAGGTGGTGTTATTCTTGGTTATTCAGCTGATGCTTTTCTGTAAAACAGTATGAAGTTTGTACAGTAATCTCTTCCCAATGACTTACTCATTTTTGCAGTCTTTTTTGCTACATTAATTTGAGGTAAGTGCCACGATCATGGTACTACAGCAGGACATGGGATCCAAACCTGCCTCTAACCATGACACAACTGTTGGTGCAGAAATGTAGTTCTGCTGGGTTTTGGAGCTCTGAAGACAGCTGTATAAAGAAACCTTGTGAAGTGTTGCCCACAAAGGCTCATATGCAGGTTTCATCACCTTGTTGATGGACTCAGCTGACACTCACTTTTGCTCCCAATTAAAACTTAACACAGAATAGCAGTCGGTTCTGAACAAAACAACAAAATGACAACTGAGAATTTGCTTATTTGCCTTAATTTTATTAAATCATAAATTCAGGACATTGTCTGGACGATGAAATATTTAACATATATAGCAAATATTAATTAAAATCTCTTTTATTATCATCTGACGACGATGGACATTGTTTAGCTATTTGAAGAAAATTTCATTATATGACAACTGAGTTTTACATGCGACTGAAGTGTATTTTATTCCATTAGACTGCTTTGTCTAAATTTGCTTTTAATGTTTAAACTAAACTTTCCATATTTACTGCATCGCTTATAGTGAGATTTGAACCCATGATGTTCAGATAAGCGAGGGGCTCTAAACAATGCAGTTCTGTCCCAGCTTTCAGGTCTCATCCTGGTTGCTGCTGCCATACCCTTGATCTGAATGTACACAGTAAACATTACTCTGCTGTATTAACAGGTAAGTTGATTTGCATTGGATATGGGGGTCAGATAAATAAAAGACGAGAGCTCAAGAATTCCGATTTAGATCATAACCCTCAGCACCATGATGGCTTGTTCTACAAAAAAAGCGGTGCTACAGGTAGTTGAAATAAAGTAAGTTATATAAGCGTATTTGACTGTACTGTAAATCTGTAGAAAGGCAAATCAGTACGGGTCTGAAGAGGCTTTAATAATTGAGAAGAGTAATATGTCAGTTGGTTTGCCACACACTCTGTTTGTAATGCAACCCCTGACCTTATTCCTGCACCACTACTTGGTAACGCTCGGGCAAGGTTATATACCTGTTATAATCATGAGTGACCGAATTTCTGAGGTCTTCTGTTAGCAACCAAATTAGCCGTGCAGTTCTGTAATTCATTAAAACAATGTTTATTATCATTAGCAGCTCTCCAGATGCAGTTTTCAAATCAACCAAATTTTATAGAGTGCCTCTTCTCACACAGTGACCCAGAGGGCTGAACAGCAAATTAAAGAACAGAACAGATATAGTAGATATGTAATACACCTGCAGTTGAAAAATTAGCTGTGCATCTAATGGGAAGAGGAACGACACTGGCTAAAAAAGCAGTAAAGTAACCTGCCTGCAACAGAGGAGAGGAAAAAAAAAAAGAAAGAAAAAAAAACTCCAGACCAAAAAGTATGGGGGAAAAATAAATTGTGGGGGTCCAAGTGCCAGCAGGTACCTCTCCCTTCTGGGCATTTTGTATATAAAAATATTGTGAAAGGTTTACTTATAATTTAATGACATCTTACATGAGTGAGTGAGCGATATTTCACAGTTTTTCAGATCATTTTCAGGTAACATTGTGCTCACTGGTCTTACTGGAGGCTTATGGCCACTAGGCAGACAGCAGAAACCCAACTGGAGTGGTTTTTATCAGTACACATAAGATTAACCATACAGGAAAACATGGGTCTTTAAATGTGAATGTAAGCCATATATGTATGTGAAAGCAAGGTACCTTCTTCCCTTTCTCCTTACCCATCACTGCAAAAATAAAAAGTCTATCTTGTCTTCTTTGAATAGAAAAACAGTCATGTCTTCATACTCCAAATGAATTGTGATGTTAACGTATGGTGATACATTGGTATCACAAATTTTATTTATGTAACACTTTTCTCCAAAGTGCCTTGCGCCATTAAATTAGTTACAATGATTGACACATTCATACAGGAGGGCCATTTTTACTGTATCAGTTGAGGGTAAGTAAGTGTTCAGGTCAAGAGCGTTACATCAGGAGTTAAAATTATAGACCTTTTCTCCATCAGTGGTCTCAGTAAATGAACTGCTGAATGCGGGTCAGTGGTCGGACTATGAAATCTGGAATTGTGAAGTCCATCACGGGATATCGGCTGAGATGGGGTTTTGGGTAACAGAGGTACCGAGATCATTACACTGATCTTTTGGAAGTGCTTAGTATGATCCATCTGTCAGAACCCATCAAAGCACTGCTGAATCATAGGGTCCCACAGGCCTATTTATCCCACCACACTCACACAACTCAATACAAAATATTCATATAAACTGTGACTTCATTCACAAGAGGACATATCATTACAGATAGCGCACACACGGGTGGTCCTCAATGTACAGTGGGGTTGTATTATTGTAACCTTGTCACAAGTAGCAAATCCCTTTATGCTTCATTGCATGGATGGAAGCATAAACAGGTTGTATGACTGCTTTTTACCACACTTTATCTATATGATAAAATGACAATGATATAGAATGCATAACATAAATACAGTGCAATGTTATATTTTAAAGCTGCAGGATTGCTTTCATTTTTACTCTTAACACTACTTTCTTTCGCTGTTTCTTTTCACCCCCACCAAAACACTCTCTTTCTTGCTTGCTGGCTACAGTAAATGAAAATTGATTTGGAGTCACAAATCTGTAAATAATGCATCTTCTTAATAGATTTGTGTTTGTTTGCTAGACACTTTTCTCCAAAGCAATGCACAACTGAGGGTAAACGCAAGTGCGTTTCATCGGCAGACGGAGAGATACAGAGGAAGACACCCTATTCTCAAAGTAGAGTCACTTGTAACCACAGGTTTTTTAAACAGAAAATGTAATAATGGTTTATGGAGCTCCAAAAGAATTATATTTGGAGATCTTGAATGTTGACAGGGATTCAGAAGCTCCAAGCAGGTAAATAAAATTTAAACCCTGATAGACATCCAAACACGGACTGAGTCAATAGGAAATATGGCGCTTTGCCATATTACAGCCGGTGTTATCATAAGAATCTAGCCACGTTGATGGGTGTGCACACTTACATTGGTCGCTTCTCCACTCCAAATACAAACACTGGACATGCACACACTCACCTCCCCCCCTCTGTTATATAAAACGCTTGCAATGTTTGGTCAAATTCTACGTCACTTTTCGAAGCTCACCGTTGACTGTTTCCTCCGACAAAAGGCCACAGTGCGGTTCTATGCAGCCTCATAAACTGGCTGTGCTGCACATGCTCAGTTGCAGCTGAATTAGACAACACATTTGTGGAGATATTTGTAATTGGCTGATCTGAATTAACCATCATCCTTCCTGATAAGTGTGTATTGAACATAAGAAGGAAACTTGCTCAAAAGTGACCCAGTGAAGGTAGTGTTATGAGTGTGTGGGTAGACACAGAAATCCAGGGCAAGTGCAGGGTTTTAATGTTTTAGTAAAACATGCTGAGCTGCTTCACAATATTTAAAGGTCCACAAATTAAATCCATAATATACAGCACAAGAATAAAAACTGTACAACTAGAAGCTTTGACCAACCTACACAACGCTTTGTACCATTTTGTTCTTCTGTCTTCAGAGGCTCCTTATAAGTCTGAAGTTCCACCTCTTGCAGATTGTACTACAATTATACTAAAATTATCACAGCCCTGCTTAAACACAGAACTTCTAAATGTGGAATATATACAGACATGTAACCCATAAAATATGAATCAGTTAACCTCACAATAATCATAGTATTAACCTGGTGTAAACAAAGCATATTGAATTGTCCTCTGTGACTGGTAGGTTCCAAAGGTGGGCACTTTCCATGGGTGACAATAAAGTTGATTCAAAAGGTTGTCTCTGTTTGGAGGAGCAGGAACAGCGAGCAGATGAATAGACTCGGTGCATCGTGAAGCCCCAACAGTAAGTACAACAGTCCAACAAACATGTTTACAGAAACTTTCCTGGAAATTTTACACATGCAGATGGTAGTGATGCAATAACACTGAACCCACAAGCATTGTGTGGTGAAGGTGTGTTGAATGAGTGTGAGCGGGTGTTATGGGTTCAACAGTTGCTGTGTTGGGATGGCCCAAGGTGTCACAATGTGTGACTTCACTTATAGGCAAAGCAAGGCAGGAGTTTATTGTCATTTCGTCCATCTACACAGTACATGGCGAAATGAGACAATGTTCCTCCAGGACCATAGGTGCAACACAACGCGGTACAGCAGGAGAGAAGACAAAGGAATGTAGTGCAAATGTTATCAAAGAAATACAATAAATAATAACAATAAATAGCATAAATAGAAAATAAGAGAAGGAAAAAGGGAAGAAGTTACAGCGATGCAGCAGCTACTGGGGGGGGTGGAGTTATGTCATTTTTTCCCTGTTTAACAGTCTGATGGCTACGGGGAAGAAACTGTTCCTCAACCTTGAGGTGGATGCCCGTATGCTGCGGAACCGTTTTCTGGATGCCAGGAGGGAGAAGACTGGGTGGGAGGGATCATCCACAATGCTGGTAGCTTTGTGGATGCAGAGTGAGTTGTAGATGTTTGTGACAGAGGGGATAGGCACACCAATGATTTTTTCAGCTGTCTTCACTATGCGCTCTAGGGTTTTGTGGTCTGAGGCTGTGCAATTCCCAAACCAGGTGATGCAGCTGCTTATGATGCTCTCAATGGTCCCCCTGTAGAAAACGGTGAGAATGGGGGTAGGGAAGTGAGCTCTCCTCAGCCTCCGTAGGAAATAGAGACATTTCTGGGCTTTTCTGGTGACAGAGCTGGTGTTGAGGCTCCACGTGAGGTCTTCTGTGATGTGCACACCAAGGAACTTGGTGCTCTGGACTATCTCCACAGAGGAGCCATTGATGGTTAGTGGAGAGAGAGCATGTTGTGCTCTTCTGAAGTTCACAACTATCTCTCAGTGGTAGCCTATGTTTGCATTATCCTAATCTGTATTATTTGACACCCCTTTGTTCGGTGCAAAGTGGTTCAGTCTACCCTAAAAAACAGGGACACAATTTAAGGAGTTTAGGGCACTTAAATGGGCAAAGTCAGTAAATAGTAATTTTATAGATAAATAAACTCTGCCTAACTAAAATAAGAGACAAAAAGTGAACCTTTAATAACTAAATATGTACTTCAGTAGGCACAATATTGTCATCAGCAAAGTGCTTGATGCTGACATGATAAAGTAGACAGCTGGCAACAGAAGAGAGGAAAATTGTACGGGGGGCAGTCAAGTGGCACAAAAATTAGAGTGAGCGATGTTAGCTGCTCCAGTCATCTGTTTTGATATCTTTAAAGTATCCAAAACATAACTGGAGTTATCCTGAGTCTAAATGTGGCTTCTCTCTTTGTGTAGATCAGCAAACCATCTGTCATTCTAGACATACTTGCTGAAGTTCCAAATGGGGATGAATATTGTACCTATCTGCCATTTTTGTGAGGACAGTAAAATTATGCAAAATCAGTCAGTATGTACAAAATTGCTTTGCAACAACCATCTCTTATTATACAAGGAAAAGTATTCATTGCAGGGCACCAGCAGTATAAAATTACTGCTGTAGTAAAATATTAGCAGGCAGCTTTATGTCTGATGGATATTGGTGAAGGCTGTGGAGGACAGGGGAAGTCTGCCTTGAATGTTTGTTAAATTTACTTTCATTAGAAATGTCTGTTGGTGATGTTTTTCCTCCAGAAAGTTCTGTCCTGCACTTGAAACCTTAGTTCCGAAAGAGTTGTGTCCATTTGAGTCCATCCATCTGGTTGTTGCTCAGCACCTTCTTTTTGTATCATGATTGCGTTTGAGGGAGTCCAGTCTTCTCGTAAAGTCTCCAAAGTAGGATAACCTCAATTTCAACATTTATGCTTCCAAAGACAGTTCTGGTTTGATTTGATCCAACATCTGTTTCCTGGCTGTTCACGGTCTTAATATCTGACCCCTCTTCTTATTGGTGGGGTAGGAACAGCAGCCCCACCGACCCCCAGTGACTAAATAAAACCTGGTTCTTTGGAATGAAGGGGCAAAAATACAGTCCAATGTCAGATTGTAGACATGCTATAAGCAGGGGTGCTTTGTTTCCAAAGAGGAGATGGTGTTATCAGTGGGATTAAAAACCGACTGATTCTATCAGGTGACGATAACAGATTTATTTGATAAAAAGAGCTTATCGGGAAAGCAAATAGTTTATGAAATTATTATGCTTGAGATTGATTGCTAGATTTTGCAGGTTACATATAGACCTACAAAACAAAAACAAATATTTTTGTACTGCACATCTATATTCAGATTAAGCAAATGTCATTAAAAAGAAGCTATTTCATATGGTGCTGGGTGCTATAAACAAAATAATGCTTTCATTATCACATACATAAAACTGAACGAGAAATGAATATATCTGAAAAATGTTTTAAACTACTGTGTTAATAAATAACGTTCCTGAGTCCTGGTTGATGTTCAGGCACGCTGTGCTGTTTTCCCTTTTTTTGAGAAGCTCATACTTTAAGGAAGTCTTTCTGCTTGTTTTGGTAAAATATGTTGTTGTTTCTTAGATTTTCTCTAGTTCACAGATGGGGAGACACAGCAGCTTTGCCCCACTGCTCTCATCCCCTGTCCCCATCCCCTCCAATGACACCTGTGTTTAACATCATTTTGAACTTAGTACTCTTAGTCACCCAAAAGTTGGGCAATAATGCACCTGCAGTCCTTGCTGTTAGGATTGCTGGGATTTTTGAACTTTTTTTAAAAAATTTTTTTGCTAAATTAGTACATTTTTAATTTTTCCACCTGAAAGTTATATTTGGAGACTGCAATAACTTATGTACATTTAGTGATTCCTGCTTACTGCCAAACAAAATGCTCCCATTTATTCAGACTGTGTACATTTATTTAAATTCAGTACACTGTATAAGTACACTATACTCACTGAGTTATTGCACTGCCCAGGTCAAAACGTGTAATGGAGTAAAGGTAAAAAGGGAAACCGTATAATCACCACTGTATTATCATTAAAGTGTATTTAGCACACAAGTATTGCTAGTGCTGTCATACTAGTGCTGTTGAGAAATGTGGGTTGAAATGGCAGCGCAGCAAGTAGTGCTGATGCCTCACAGCGATTGGGCTGGGCCGAGTTTTAATCCGGCTCACTTAGCTGCGGTAAGCGGTTAAAGACCTGCTCTAGCAGAAAAATTAAAAATTGCTGGTTCAAGTCCCAGGAGATGCACTGCATTTGTGTGGTTCACCAGTGCTCATGGCTGTAATTATTTTAGTAAAGCAATAAAGTTGAAAATGGAAGAATGCATAAATCATGAAGTGGCAGCAAGAAACAAACAAATAAATCATAATAGTGATAATAAATAACCTAATGGCTGTAAATGCAGTCTGGCAATGTGCGGGATAATCTGCATTTTCTCGACAGCGTTGTTAAAGGTGGCAGTTTACAGTAGATGTACAGATACTGCTGCATAGTCATTTCACTTTCATCTTTAGCTTTCTGAGCAATACGCATGGCGACTGAGTAGATGTAAAGTTATGGGTAAATAGAAAAGTTTAAATGTGATTGATTTTGGTTTATTTCACTCTTGATACCAAAGACTGGAGGAAACAATGGAATGTTTCTCCTTGAATGGAGAATAGGACCAGCAGGTGGCATGCCGGTTAGAGCCATAAGTTTATCAGCGGATTCAGGTTCAGTTCCACACTCCTCATGTAGAACCCTTGATCGCGGTACTTGCCCTGAACCAATGCAGTAAAAATTACCATACTGTGTGAGTGAGTAAGTGGCTTCACGTACAAACAAACACTGTAAGTGACAACCAGTTGGGTCCTTTTGGTTATCCGTGAAAAAGAGCTGCTGTGGAATTCAGCGTCCGTTACAGGGCCATTGTCATCCTGCAGTAAATATGTGTGCATAATATTTAATCTCTCTGAAGGAATAGAGCAGGAGGCACAAAGTGGCTTTAAATTACTGACACTTAATGATGTGCCATTACATTCGGCAACATGGCAGCTGGATCCGTGCGGGAAGGAGATGTTGTCTGAGGTGTTTAAATGGCATCAGATTTAATAAACTTTACGCTAAACTGTGTAAACACCACTTCCCTGTAATATGTGGTGTTTGGCCTTAGCAAGTGGGATTCCCTAGTGCTTCTTTTCTGTCCAGGTAGAAGGTCAGCTGGGCCCTTCCCCAGGTACTGTAGGTAACCAGGTAAAATTAAACATGCTTATAATGTATTATAACCCCCACAGACATGGGCAGAATATGCAGACTCCATGCACACTAAAACTGGATTCGAACCCACGCCACACCGAGGGAGCTGAGCTAGTTGCCGAGTTGTTTATAATTATTTACTGAGTTTCTTTTAATGTCAGAGTAAAACATGACAAACTGGTGTTGAGCACAAAACTATAAATACTTCATTTAGGAAATACATGAATTATGTAGGAAATTTGTCTTTTTTTATCATTAATCAGCTATATTTCCTACATTTATAAAGCATTTGTTAAATATAGAGTTTATTAAATGTTATTAAATACTTCTACTATTTATAAAAGCAAAATTATTTAACGACTATGTATCATTTACATTTCACATTGTATTACATGAAATTTGTGAAAATAAAAACAGTCCTGTTTCCTTTTTAAATGCAAGGAAAAAACTGCTTTCTGCATGAATCCAGAAAAACTTGTTTGTAGCTGCTTTTGGGAACTCATTCAGAAAGGCAGTTTTTTTTTTTTTTAATAAGATCTGAACAAATATTACATATAAAATATATTTATTTTATAAATGTATTTTATATTTATTTTATAAATATGCAAGTTTATATATAATATTATATACTATATAAAAGAAACAGACCTATGCTGCTGACGTATAACTCATTTATGATGTTTATGTGAATTAAGGATGAACGGGTGCATCACATCCTGAGATGCGGAAAACTAGTGTAAGTTTTCCCAGTGCACATTGTTATGCTTGAAGCTTGAAAAAGTTTTTTTTTTATGTTTTAAAAAAAAATATTGGGAGAAAAAAATATAATTGCACTTGAGATTTGACAACAGCAGATGGCTGGAAACCTCACCTGGCAGTGAAGCATATGTTACATTCCCTAAACTTGAGAATTTACTGAGGTGCAGGTTTTTTATTTTTAATTTTTTTTTTTTTTTTGCATGGATTGCATATTTGCCAGATTCCTTTTGGTTTGTGGTTGGATTATTAACAGCAATACAGCTGAGAAATAAGAATGTATAATTTATAAATATATATTTTTTAAGTGTTGCAGTGTTTAGTGTTAAGCCACTTGCAATGATTTATCCATGTATACAGCAGGGTATTTTTTACTGATCTGGCCCAGGGTAAGTACCTTGATCAAGGCCGCTGCAGCAGGAGGTGGGCTACAGACATGAGTGAACTAACAGCTATGCCACCACTTGGCCTTTTTTCCTACATTTTTCACATGACTAAGCCAATTCAAGAGGGTGCGGTGGGGTAAGCTGGTGGTTTGTCGCTGCTGGGCTGCTTCCCTCAGGTGGAGTTCAAACCTAGCTCAGGGGTGCTTGTGGGATTTCCAAGTTCTCCTCTGTGTCTGCACCTCTCTAAGGGTAAGATAGACTGGGGAAAAAGGCAACAGCAAACCACCTTAATTCTCCTTTCCTTGAAAACCACACCAGTGACTGCCCAGGAGTCAGATGTGACTCAAAGGTACTTTCCAGTTACAAGGGGAGAAACTCTTTTTGTTACACTGCGCTTGCATTTTACTTTTTGACTGCATTCTGGAAATAATCTCATTCTCTTCTTAATTCTGTCAATATTTCGGCCTTTCCGAACGGCCTTTCCTGAAACGTTGCCCATATGGTGGGAGCACAGAGCGCCATGGGGATTACAAAGGTGAGGTAGGAGCTCAAGAAATGAGCAGACACGGATAATGATGTGCACAGGGAGACCAGAGTAATAAAAAGACAGAAAAACCAGACAAGAAATGTGCTGGTAGACTGCAAATGGTACAGTGCGACACAAGTTGGGAAATCAGGGCTTTTCCTTTCGCTTCCAAGAGACTTCATTAGCAGAAACTTCCAGAGTTTACCAGCGCTTTTCCTTAATCCGCCCACTGGAGTCTATAAAAATCTGCCGCTCTCGAGCGTTTAAGCAAACAGTGGAGGCCGTATGATAACAAGGCGTTTTTGTTAACAGCGAAGACAAACAGGCATGTGGGCCTCATTAAGGGAAGAGGACTTGAGTTCCACCCTGAGAGGATAACAGCAGAGCAAAGGGTGGGGTGGCCGAGAACAGAAGCTCACCGTTGTCATCCGGCGCTTCCGGGAGTCTCTAGCAGACCAAAATGATGCCGGTGAGGTCACCAACACGGGTCAAAGGTGTCGAATTGGTGACACCAGCCTGACTGTTCTAAGGGGGGATCATTTTATTTAAACATCATTTTATACTGCAGCTCCTTTTGTTATAAACATCTGAGCTGCATTTAAGCTTCTCTACCTTCTGTTTTGGAAAATTTGTTTGTTACCGAGAAAACGTACCTGCGTTTCCACGTACAGTTTTCGGCTAGTGCTCAAAACCAATGAAAATAAGACAGAATAAGACTGGAATCGCCTTCATCCAACTCACTTCCTCATTGGTTACACTTCATGTCCAGTGGATCTGACTGTTGGTCATAAGGAAAATCATGCATTTATAGGGTGAACGACACTGAATGGGACTTTGCAGAGAAAACATCATTTAACTTCCAATAATTAAAGTTAGCTTTAATTGCAATGTAGCTCAAAGTTAATAAATGTGTCGATAATAAGATGTAGCATTTTATTAAAATCCAAGTTGTTTACGTCTCCTTACCATAAATAAATTAATGGACATGTTTTTTTTAAGCTTTTATTAACTGTGTATGTGACAAATAGAAAGTAAATAAATGGGAAAAAGTTCAGCTGGATGCGAATGAGTGTGTGACGTGCAATGGGTTAACTAGGTTATGGGTTTAAGTGGGAGGTTGCAGAGATTCCTTTGATTTCCTTTAATTTGATCAGTTTTAAATGTTATAAAATAGTATTTTTAGTTTGTATGTAGCTAGAAAATAAAATAAAATAAACTGTATGCTGTGTGGTGTCACGTCCATTCTCTTTTCTGCCCTGTTTCCAGGATACAGCAGGTGACTGCAATCCTAAATTGGCCAAGTAGCTATTAATGATGAAATAATGGAAGTGTTCCAGAATATTCTTCATATATTTTAGTATTGTCTGAGGGTTTAATCAAATACAATCTGTTAAATGGAGGAATGTGTACATTATTCAGCTTTTATTGATGGAAATCTTGACTGGCTTTAGAATTACAAACAAACTGATTTCTAGTCCACGTTTGTGTTGAGGACACCGCATATTGAGTTTTCTGGTTGATATGGTTGTAAAACTCCTCTCTTTGGTCTATAGCGACTAATTTCCTGAGAAAAAAGAACAGAAAACTCATTTTGTTTTGTACTCATTCACAGAGTCAAAAGAACTCAAAGGTTCTTCAGCAAAGGCCATTCATGGGACTTGATCCAGCCACCTTCAGGCTGCGGTTAGTGTCCTTCACCATTGCACGCCTTGCTGCCCTGCTTGAACGCAAGGCTTTGCGTTTATCTAATCGGTTCTGTCTTCAGTTACTGTTCTCACGAGGCTGCAAACTAAGCAGCAATGATTTAAATCGCAGTGCAGTCTTAACTAAATCTTTCTATCATTAAAGATAATTAGGGTGGGGAATTGTACATTGCTCCAAATCAAATAGTAATCTCTTTATGAAATTCGGAGGGGTGGAGGGTGATTTAAAAGTATATAAGACCACATTTACATAGCACAGAAAAATTAGTGTCTTTAATATAAATTCAGTGATGAAAAGAGCCAATAAGGTGTATTAGAGAGGGTGGAACGAGTAAAAATTTCGAATCATTTTCCGACTCCAGCCTGTGTGGAGCTTGTGTGTTCTCCCTGTGTTCTCCCACAGTCCAAAGACATGTGTTTCGGCTGAACCGCTGCTTCATAGTTTTCCTTTGTGTATGCACATGTTTGGTCACCCTGCGATAGACATGTGTCCCATCCAGCGGCCATCGTACTGAATATTGATGACAGCTACACAACAGTTCAAGTATTTAAAACATTTCAAACAAAGCATTTAAAACCCCAATTACCTAATTATTTAACACTTACTAATGTGTATTTTTGGGTGTAACAATGCTCTGTGATACTGGATACCAGCTACATGGTCCTTCTACACTGGAATAAACATGTACTGTGATGCAAAAAATGAAAATGCTTAATGAATGCATGCAACATTTAGCTAAATAAACTAAACAAGACAGTATTGGCAGAAAGATGATTATTTACCAAATGAAGGGCTGAACTGCATTTGGGTGGCAAGAGGATGAGAATGATGGGGGACTCACCTAACTTCACACTTTTCTCTATTTTCTTTGGAGACGTTTTCACTTAATAATGAGGCAAGAATAACACTAAAAAAGCGAAAACAGGACACTTTTAAATGGCAAGAGCACGGGATGCCATCCTATGAACAGCCAAGACGCAGCTCACTTTGCTGGCATGGGCTTTGAAATCCCTTTGGAGGCAGGTTTTCGATTCAGACAGCAAATTTTGGGCACAAGCATCATAAAAGTGAATTTAAAGCTGCTTTTAAATTAAAAATTGAATTCAGCTGTACTAAAAATCACATTAGACAGATCTGGAGAGTTGCGTGGCACAAATTCCAGGGGGCACCCAGCTGAGCAGACAGGTGGAGCTCAGACAACCTGCCAACTGCTATGAAAACTAACTGTGGTGATGATGATGATGATGATGGTGACAATGGTTTGCTCTGTGAGAGAAACTTCTGTTTCTTTGTGTGCCTTCAGCGTCTCGGTGAGATGTTGGATATGTGCAATCCATGTGTGATAATGGAGCTGGCAGGGCTTCCATAGTTTATCTCTATTTATTCAGTCTGAGTTGGGTAACGGAATCCACCATCCCTTTTCTGCAGGTCTCTCTGACTTCCTTTCTTCCCTCACCTTTGATTTGTCATCTGGATGCTTTGCTGAAGGAATAGAGTAGAGAATAAGCACTCAAGGCTGGAACAGGAGCTTCTCTCAGGGCTTTTTTCATTGGAAAACTTTTTACCATGTCAAGGTCGCTCTGCCTGCCACCCTCATAAAACACAGTTTACGTAGTTTGAAATCAGACATTTTAATCGTACAATCAGCCATTATTAATCGCACCTCAAACTTGCAAAAAAGACCCCAGGAACTCAAAGGTGTGTCAAGGATGTGCTCTCCGATTTCAACAATTCATTCATTGTAAATTTTTAGGAGCATTTCAATGGACCTAATGCCATTTTTCAGATATTTTACACAAAGTGACATCACACACAGGCCTTGGTAAACCGCGGTATTCGCTGCGGTAACGTGGGCAACCAGGCCAGAAGGGTCTGCTCAGCAATAAGTCCCTAGCAGTCTATTCTATAAAAGCTTAACATTAACTATTCCACTTATCCTTGTACTCACCTCTGTTCATTTAACTCCTTTTGAAAGGCAAATGTTATTTTCTTTACACTTTTTTCCTTTGACTTGTGATGCAGAAGCACTTTTCCAAAAAAAACACAGGCGAACAATATGGGCCGCAGTGTTTCTGCATGTGTCAGCTTAGCGTTATTAATCATTCAGAGCAGATCCAAGGACCTCACCGCTGCCGATGTTTTCACACGTTGCACGGCAAAATTCACATTTAAAGGATGCAAGGCACCTTTTAAATAAATTATGGTTCATTAATAATGTACCTCGCAGCTCCCGGAAGTTCCGACTGCCTATATGCTGTTTATGAAAATATTGCATGACTTATGGACTGTGACATGCACCAGTTAACCTTTTTATAATAATTTTTAACATTCATTAGCCTTTTTTTTTCTTTTTTTTTAATCTATATGCAGCTTACATTGCTTTGGAATATGTATGGAACCACTTGCATGAATTTACAGAGCTGGATAATTTTTGCTGTATATAAGATGTATACTTTAGTAAGGTAATACAGGTAATACAGCTGGAGCTCTGACTGAGACCTGGATCCTTCAGGGTAGCAGTTGTAACCACTGCACTGCTACCTAATGTCCTTGTCATTATTATTTATCATTTAGCACGTTTGTCAAGGCATCCTAATATTTGTACGGTAATATATGTACAGCCAAGGGGTAATTTTGACTCTTTAGTGTGCTTTGACCTAAGGTACTACATCAAGGAATGGACTTAAAGACCAGATTTTTTTTAATGCGGCTTTGCTTCAGGCAGCTTTGATCACTGGTTAAATTCACCTGATACCCCACATCGATGGAAAACAGCAACACAGCGACAGAACTCTGAACTCTGGGAGATGCTTAATGTGTACAGATTTGTGAAACGGTTACAGAATTTTCCAGATGTGACCACAAAGTACTTTGCTTAAAATTCCAGACAGGTGGGATTATCAGGCAGATCAAATCTTGATCAATTCTTTATACAGAAAAAGGGTTCCATTTTTCATTCACCCACATAATCTACTGTAGTTCCCAGTCAGAGGGAACATCGGGTCATGTACAGTGTTTTATCATAATCCAAAAATGAAAATGAAGACTGAATGATTGACTTCATTCACATTTTCCAGCTGTTATTTCTCCAGTAATAACCATACATTGTCACCACAAAAATGATGACCTCCCCCCACACACATACACTGGCATCCTCACGTCTTCGCACACACAGCTATATTTCTGTTCGCAGTGGAGGCCAATGCTCCCCTCAGTTTCCTGTAGCCGCTATCATCAATTTCGCTCAGTTATTCCTGGGTTTTCATTTAATTTACAGCAACTTGATCATTTTCGGAACCACACGGGGTTCTAATATGGCCATAATCACATTTTCATTAAAACCGCATCCAAAACAGGCCAGATTTTTGCTTTGTTTAATGATGCATTCGCAGAGTAACTGTCCGGCCATGACTGCCAACTTGATGAGAAGTTTGGCAAAGACGTGGGTGAAAAAATACTGCCCAGAGTGTTTTGTGTCCAGCAAACATTGCCAGTAGTTTATACATTTTTACAGTCTTCAACCCTTGGCAAGCATAAGGTAAACACACACTTCAATGCTGAAGTGCATCCAGTTAGTTGATTGATCTCATTCATGTTCCTCAGAATTTGTGGAAATGCTTTCTGTTTGCATGGCAGAGCCACAGACAATAGGGGATTTGGCGTCTGCCAGTGGAGGTGTGTACGGTCTTTCCCTGATTTGCTTTCCGTGAGTTCGCCCCTTGTTTTGTTTACTTTGTGAGAACAAGGCTGCAGTGGAAGACAAATGTTTTGCCGGTCCCCAGTCCCATAACCTATCCTAATTCCCAGTCTCAATCCCCAGGTCTGAAAGACATTGCATTTATCAATTCCCCATCCCAGGCCCTAATCCCTGTCCCAGTTCACAGTCTCACAAGCACTAAAAGATTATCCCAACTCCTATACATCCATTTCAATTCTCTGTCCCCAGTCCCCATCCCAATTCCCAGCCTCTCTTCATTGCTCAACTGGTGTAGAATTATTCAATAAAGAGGTAAAACTATTGAACCTTTAAGACTTTAAATACTTGAATTCACTAGGGGAAGGCAAAAAGTTATTTTAAATAAAGGCTCTAAATGCATAATGTTCCATGCACCAGAATAAATATTTCTTTATGGTTTAAGCCTCCAAAATTGCTGACTAAATAACATTTATTTGAAATTCAAATTACAATAAACTGGCAAAGAGGAAGCTGTTTCAAGTGTCATTCATCTGCGCTCAGGAAATAAATCCCAGTAATAAGAATGCACAAAACAAAAATGGTGTTTTAGTATTATCAGCCTAATAAAGATCATTTTAAAAGGTTCATTCTGGAGCCCACAAGCAGTAACGTATTCCGATAAACTGTGCAATCCATCTGAGGCAATTCCGCATATTTCGGATACCCGAGCAGCAGAAAAAATAAGCAAAACATATAGAACTTTCCCCCTTTTTAAGAACACCTTTGCATTGTTTGAGCAAGACAAAAGTCTTCCTCAGTTGGTGGTGTGAATGCTGCAGAGGTGAAGGTGGTGGTATGGGGCATACAGGGGTGGTTGTGGGAAGATGTTGACTGCTCATGAGAACAGCAAACATTGTGTGAGATGTGAGAAGATGGATGCTGGGGGTGTGTGTGTGTGTGTGTGTGTGTGTGTGTGTGTGTGTGTGTGTGTGTGTGTGCGCGCTTTCGGGAGGGCAGCCATCATGTCATCGCACACAGTGACATATGGGGTTCACCTCACACAGTTGTTACACTGTGGTGTGACACATGCATACAGTGCATTGGCTACACCGGTCAGCCACAACACTGAAAGCACTGACAGGTGAAGTGAATAACATTGATAATCTTGTTACAATTGCACCCGTCAAGGAGTGGGGGAGTATATTAGGCAGCAAGTGAACAGTCAGTTGCTGAAGTCAGTGTGTTGGAAGCAGGAAAAATGGACAAGCATACGTGTCTGACTTTGACAAGGGCCATATTGTGATGGCTGGATGACTGGGTAAGAGCATCTCCAAAATGGTGGGTCTTGTGGATGTTCCTGGTATGCAGTACTTACCTGCTCTGGGCAATGTTCAGCTGAGAATCCTTGGGTTCTCGCATTCATGTAGATGTTACTTTGACACGGACCATCTACCTAAACATTGTTGCAGACCACGTACACCCCTTCATGGCAACAACATTCCCTGATGGCAGTGGCCCTGTCACACTGCAAAAATGGTTTGAGGAACATGAGAAAGAGTTCAAGGTGTTGTCTTGGCCTTCAAATTCCCCATTTGTGGGATGTGCTGGAAAAACAACTCCGATCCATGGAGACCCCACCTTGCGACTTGCAGGACTTGAAAGATCTACTGTTAACATCTTGGTGCCAGATACCACAGGACACCTTCAGAGGTCTTGTGGAGTCCATACCTCAAGGGGTCAGAGCTGTTTTGGCAGCTTTAGGGGGATCTAAACAATATTACGCAAGTGGTTTTAATGTTGTGGCTGATTGGTGTATAAATCATATATAAAACTTCTCACCGAAATTGTAAAAAAAACCTGTCCATTTATTCATTTTTAATTATTGGAAATGCAAAACATATAGAACTCACTATTTTTGACTGTCATATGTTGAGTGCATTGAGGATAGTCTGCATCTTGTGTAGTGTGTACCTCACTGTGTCATATGCGAAGCTGCTGTGTGTGTGAATTTCCCTGCAGCGATCAGTGAAGTTCCTACTATTCTTGTACTGTTCTTACAGCTGTCCAATGGAGCTTTATGTCAATCTCTAAACCCTCGCTGTCATAACCATGATAGAAAAACAATATTAGGACAGACCCAGCTTTACACTGCAGGCTTCAGTTGTCCCCAGCTGCTGTCTTGTTGCTGAGCATTGCAGTTCTTCCACTCATTTTTGTCAAGTGACAGCATGCAGATGAATGGATAATCAGGCTATTATTGCTATTGAGCAGCTGGGTTTAAACAGCTCATGCAGAGATTCAGGCCGCGAAGACCGTGAAGTCCAGATGGGGGCGATAGAGAGGTGCCCTTTTGACTTTGATTAATTGACTGACTTACCTGTGGCGAACAAACTCGGTCGGGGGTGCGAAAGACAACTGTTTGCGCTGGGCGAAGAGATGAATTCTCATGCACTGCTGTACATGCTGACTGTACCAGATTTAATTTTTCCATTCCGTTCTGTGCTGTTTGTGCGTTGCAAGGCCCCAGAAGGAACTTCTGTGAGGTCTGTCACCTAAGGTCATATTTTATCGATCCAGCATTTGTTGTTCTCCACTTCTCGTTCAACATTTTCCATCAGATCCAATTAAATATTGGCGCATTTCCCTTGTTTGGTGAAAGTTTCTACATCCTTTCTCAAAAACTAGAGCACCTCATTGCTCTCAGCACTTTCACGGGACCCCACAGGAGCTCAGCAGCCTTTCCGAAGGCTGAATCGATCGCTAATCTCGGAGGGGCGCGAGCTGTAAAGATTGCATTTCTAATTGGATTATAGATGTTGGAAGTAATTACAGCTTCATTCTGATCTGTTTGTGGAGGAATTTTACCATTCTGATGGAAACCCTGCTTAGATGTGGTTGAAAATCGAACAAGCTGGAAATGAAATGTACGCCGGTGATTTAACTGAAAATACTAAAATGTTCATAACTGACAGGAGGGCCATAGGTAGTGTAGGACTCAACAACAACATTTATTTGTATAGCACCTTTCATACAGTGGTCTGTAGCTCAAAATGCTTTACAAGTTTGAAAGAGACAGCAATGAGAAAGAAACAGTAGACAAGAGTATAGAGAAAATGGTAAACAGGAATAATGAAAGCGGTCAGACTGAAAATGAGGTTGTACAGATGGGAAATAGGGTCTAAAGGCTGGGAGGACAGAAAAAACAAAAAAAACTCCAGGTGGACTGGAGAAAAAAACAAAATCTGCAGGGGTTCCAAGGCCAACTGGGCATTCTACCTAACAAAGGGATTTCTAGAACGGTCTTTATTTGGTCGTTCTGCCACACACGTTGATGAGGGTCCCATGGAGATCTGGGACATCTGCCTTCCTACCGGTGATTGAGGGGGCTTCTTGTTGCCTAGTTTTAGGTGGTGGTGGCACAGTACGCCACCACAGATGAACCGGAAAGAGAGACAGCAGAGATTAGCAAAGATTACCATGGGTCCTTGAACAAGAGTAACAGTAACAAGTCCATGGAACGTAATAAGGCAAAGCATTATAAAAAAATGGGTTTTTAACAGCTTTTTAAAGTGTGCCATCGTACTAGCCTGATGAATCTCAATGGGTAGATTGTTCCATAGTCTAGGTGCATAACAGCAAAAAGCTGCCTCCCACACTTCTTTTGAGTTTAACTCGACTCACGGTCTTAATCCCAAGTCTTGGCCGAGATGCTAGCTCTGTACAGATGTATTAAAATTACCCAGATATACAAAAGGGTAAATAACAGTAGAGCTGATGATCTAAATGCTGTAATTGTTCTTGGAAAAACTTTAAATCTCAAAAGTGTCAATGTTAAACTGCATTTTAATGCTCAATTCCACATTTCCATCAGTTAATTCTTTTAATGTTCTGCTCTGGTTTGACATCCATTTCCCAACAAAATATACTGTCCAGCCAAAAAAAGTCACCACTAGGATTTAACTTTGTGTTATGATCTGGGGTTGCTTCAGGTAGTCAGGTCTAGGTTCAGCAATGTTACGTGCTCAAAAAATGAGGTGAGCTGACTACCTGAATATAATGAATGGCCAGGTTTTTCCATCAATGGATTTTTTCTTCATATTCCAAGATGACAATGCCAGGATCCATCAGGCTCAAATTGTGAAAGAGTGCTTCAGGGAGCACGAGGCATCATTGTCACACATGGATTGGCCACCACAGAGTCCAGGCCTTAACTAAAGAAGACTTTACGCAGCGCTCCGACTCTCCCATCAATACAAGATCTTGGCAAAAAATTAATGCAACTCGGGACGGAAATAAATGTTGTGACATCCCATAAGCTTATAGAAACAATTCCATGGCAAATGCATGCTGTAATCAAAGCTAAAGGCGGTCCAATGAAATATTAGAGTGTGTCACTTTTTTTTGGCCGGGCAGTGTAAATAAGATCATTTGTTCAGTGGAAAGTATGAGCTGCATGTAGTGCTGATTGTATAAAAATATCATGACATTTCTAGGCCATATCAGACTCCAGCTTTTTGTAAGCACCACCTAAAGAGCATCTTTGGTCTCCTCTCCCCAACCAGTTGTGCTCAGTAAATGTGGGACACCTTCACTTCATTTTTTTCCTCCTGGTTCATTCTCTACAGATGTTTGATGACAGGTGATGCCTTTACAGAATGGTGTAATGTTTTGTGAGCTGTATGTTTATTTATTTATTTAGCATTGTACTGTTTTTCCTTCAAAAAAATACAGGGTCTGCAAAATGGAAGCTACTGAACTTGATCACTTTTTGGTCCCACTTACAAGGGGGCCTAAACTGAAAGCTCATTCATTCTTGGTGTTTGGCCATAGTGTGTTAGGATAAAAAAATAACTTCCTCTGTCCCTTAGAGCTGCGGAATCCCTTCCAGGATTCAACAAGTGTCAAACCCGTCTCTCTCAGAGTCATTCCTCTCCTGATCTGCTGACAGCTGCATAAATGAGAACAACACCATCTACTATGGTTTTCTGTGCATTTGCTGCTCAAATATCACTTCCACAAGAGCCAATAAACTTGCTCTTCACACAAAAGGCAGTAAATAGCAAGAGTAATATTTCCATCAATTATTATATGCAGATTATATTAAAGTATCTGTGATTAATAAGGTCTCGGTAGAAGGACAGGCCTTTACGTAGCTACAGAGTACCTAAGTTTTGCAAGAGTTCAATGCTGTGAGGAATGTCCCTTCAGCTTCAGCCTTTAAATCCAAGTTAAAGATTCATCTCTCTGCCTTGGTGTGTGGAAGAAAGTTATGCCCTACAAATTTAAGAACTCTTCTTCACTCAGGTCAATTCAGCATGACAAGTGTGTCTTACACACTTTAAACAAATCAATCAACCCCACAGGTGCATCCAGCATAACCAATGCCTAATCCAGCACCTCTGTTTTGTAGTGTAGAAGTTTCTAAATTCTTTATTTATCAGTTCCTATCCCCTGTTTGTTTGTGTTTCTCTGTACTGTATGGTGGCCCGGGAGCCTCTAACAGCAGAGAACATTGATTCCCCGTCATAGGACCTGACACTCCATGCTGATAGGAGCTCATGCCTGTAGGTTTTAATGGGTGCGCTTCGATGTCAGTTTGTTTAACTTCTAGGAAATTTTATAAACAGCTATAACCACTGCCTTTTTTTCTACTTAAATTGTCTGGAGCGGGCTAGGAAAGTGGCAGAGATATATCCTCAGATCCTCAGAGATATATTTCCCCCCCTTTCCTTTTGGCTGGCAGTTTTTGTTTTCCTCTCTTCAGTTCCCAGCTGGCTTACTTTATACCTTTACTAGTCAGTACAGCCCTAATACATTTTATTGGGTTACTGTTGTCTGTTACAGTGAGGTCCATAAGTATTTGGAAAATGACACAATTTTCAGTGTTTTGCCTTTGTACACCACCAAATTGCATTTGAAACAAAGCAATCAAGATGAGGTTGAAGTGTAGACTTTCAGCTTTAAGTTAAGGGGTTCAACAAAGGTATTGCATTAACCATTTAGGAATTATAGCCATTCATATACTTTGTTCCCCATTTTCAGAGACTCAAAAGTAATTGGAAAAATTAAAATAATAATAAGTATTAGGATTATTTTTAATACTTGGATGCATATCCTTTGCAGTCAATGACTGCCTGAAGTCTGGAACCCATGGACATCACGAAATGCTGAGTTTCCTCTCTTCAGATGCTTTGCCAGGCCTTTGCTGCAGCTTCAGTTGCTGCTTGTTTGTGGGTCTTTCTACCTTTAGTTTTGTCTTCAGTAAGTGAAAAGCATGTTCAGGTCGGTTGAGGCCAGGTGACTGACTTGGTCATTGAAGAATTTTGTATGTTTTTGCCTTGAGAAGCTCTTCGGTTGCTTTCACTATATGTTTTGGGTCATTATCAGTTTTGCAGCATTTGGCTGAATATTAGTAGATAGCATAGCTCTATACACTTCAGAATTCATCCTGCTACTTCTATCAGCAGTCACATAATCAAGAAATACCAGTGACCCAGTTCCATTGGCAGCCATGCATGCCCATTCCATAACACTGTCTCCACCATGTTTGACAGGTGAGGTGGTATACTTTGGGAGCCCTTTCTTTCCTTCTCCATACTCTTCTCTTTCAGTCATTCTAGTTAATCATGGTTTAAACCCCTTAAATTAAATCTGAAAGTCTACACTTCAATCACGCCTCGATTTCTTTGTTTCAAATCCACTGTAGTGGTGTACAGAGGCAAAATACTGAAAATTGTGTCATTGTCCAAATACTTATGGACCTGACTGTATGTTTTTCAACTGTGTCTTTTCATGCAGGTCGCTGTCTGAGAAGGGTCCTCTATAAAAAAAAGTAACTGAATTGATAAAATTGATTCAACTGATGAACTGACTTTGATTTAAAAAGCACGTCAATCTTCACTACGAAAATGTAGATGTTAACAGTAATAGAGGTGCTTGAATTTCTGAACACGACTGTGAAAGAATAAACTGAGCATCAGCATTTGTTTGGTTCTAAGACACAAAACGTGATTGCTGTTTAAGGTCTGTTTGCGAGTGTCTCTGTCAGGGACCAGCAGAAAGACAGAGGCACAAAGCAGCCGAGATCACTTGGAATACAGTTTTTTTGTCTCAGGACTTGCAATTACAAACTGGAACAGTTTTGCCTGTACTGTTACTACACTCAGCTGCAGTCAAAGAAGTCCACTGATGCAAAAAAGAAAGAATCAGTTGCAAATACACTGAAAATTAATTTAAATAAACCTTCAAAAGAGATATAATCCACAGCCCCTTTAGAACTTTGAAGCAGAAATGTGATCTTCTAATGGAGTGACAGAGGTCCAAACCACATGGGGTTTCTAAGGGATTAGCCAATGAAATGAGTGTGTGAGAGTGTGAAGCTCACATGGCTGCACTACAGCTTCTTTTCTGAGTATCAAAGGAGGGCTCAGCGCTCATCCTGCATTCAGGAGATGTAGGATCCAGGCCCAACTGGGGTCAAACTGCGGTGAAATAGACTGCACGCACTCGCAGACTTTAAAAAAGGCATGTTTTGCAGGAAAAAAGTTTGAACGGAGATACCAGAGGCTCCTCATATTTTCCTCCAGAGGTAGAGAAGAGAGAATCAGAAACCAGGGGTGATGCCTCAGCAAATGTAAGATGCAATGAACAGTGGTAAATGATAGAATTATTAATCCGCAGTGAAAACAGGACTCCAGAAGATTAATATTTCTGGTCTGTGCAGGAAGCACACACACACACACACACACACACACACACACACACACACACACACACACACACACAAACACAGGCAGGCACACACAGTCACTGGAATAACCTGAAGTATGGCAAAGCTGGCAGGCAAAACAACACTGCAAATATAGAAATCTATGTAATTCTCACCTCCTTCTCAGAACATCCCACCTGCCTCCTTGCTCATGTTCTACCTGGAGGTTAATGTATTTTCCAAGAAAATATTTCACAAATTAATCATAAATTAACTTTGGGTCATAATGAAGCTTGTCAGATGCATTTCTAAACATCTGCATGACACTGAGGTCACTCATCTCTGAACAATATAAACACTTTAAAATGTATCTTCAGTTTGTGCGGAAACCACTTGATGGTAATGCCCAGCAGGTGGGCTGCAAATGTTTTTGCTAACAGTGATTTTAATTGTTTTTTTTCCCCTTAATCGTCTGACTTTCCAATGTTACTGACCTAAGTGCAATAATGCACTGGAGACAGCTGTACTGATTTGGGGATTATGTCTTAGACAAAAAGCCTCAAATCTTCATAACCACCCACAACTTGTCAGTGAACTTCTGACTGCTGGGCGTTCAGGTGGGCGAACAAACAGAATGAGGCAGGGAAGAGAAAAAAAATCAAGCCTGCGCAGAAATTATTAAGGTTTGCAAAGTATGGCTTAGTACATGGACAGTTTCACTGCTCAAATGTTCAGCTTACAAAGGTTTACATTATTGCTTTTAAAAGCCAGATCAAAATAATCCCAGTAAATTAGACTAAAAGTTTCTTTAAATAACATGTGATGAGAAATTGGAAATACAAAGGTTGTTGTTTAGAAAAGAAAGATTCAGGGTTTGTATTATTAGGCAAATGGAATTCAATTTGGCTAATCTTTGGTGGTTGATACTTAAGCGAAATGGTGATCCATATTTGCTAATAGCTGCATAAAAATTCAGGTTTCTTCCGCTCTCGACTCAGGTCACCTAAATTGCTGTGGACTGAAAGGGTGTCTCTGTCCACGGAGAAATTTAATGGCCAGGGTGCAGGGCATGTGATCTGAATGCCATCAGTAATGCAGCAAAACCCTTTGCTTATGAACATAATAAAAAAAAAACATATTTATGCAGTGCATAAAATGTAGGTGTTTGTTATTGACTTTTCAAAGTGCTGTCTTTATTTAGAGCTTATTGTTTAACTTTATGGGTGTCCAAGTGTAAAATAGGGCACTGTTATAGGGCATTGTAACCATACAGGGTTAGGTTTGTATGAGCTACTTAATATGGAGCACTACAGCGAAAGAAGGTGTTCAAACCTGGATTCTTGACTGCAAAGCAATGCCTCTAAGCCCTGCTTCCAGTGCATGCCAGGGCACACATTTGTAGAAGAAGGAGTTTGTGTAAAACTTTGTAAACAAGTGGTTGTCACACGTTTTATTGCAGCACAACAAATCGTGTTCACATTTTTTTCACAGAACAGTGGAGTCAGTTATTACCGAGTAGCTATAATATAAAAAATACGTATTCACCATGCGTTGGGTGATAGAATATTTTGATAACAGCAGGTGGAAACAAGATTCCATTCTCCTTACACACCTCAACACACATCCTGACACACATGATACAGCATTTAATACAGTCACATCAGAAATGTATTACAAAAGGTTTACTTTAACACATTTACACAACGTATTGCTTTGCGACTTCATTGCCGAATCGGTAGGGCATTCTGCACAGAACATATACATTGGATGCAGTGCCTGAGAGCCATCAGTTCAAATAAATCAACACTTTATACACAATGGATTGTGTTTGCAACTGCAACCTTGTTTTTCTTTTTTAGCATTTTCGGACGTGTTGTTACCTCCATCGTTTCTTTTACATGAATGTACTGCAGAAAACAGACCGTTGATGTTTGCTGGAGACCCCTCATCTTCTGTGTATGTATTTTGCACAAGACAAGGGAAAAACAAGGGACTTACTATTAGTTTATATTTGTGACTTTACATCTATGAAGCAGAATTAAATAAATCTGAGTGTAAAAGTCTACCAGTCACATAACAGCACTCAGCTGAATATTTTTTTATCCAATAAATGTTTTACATTCTATTACTCAAATAAATGAATAGTTTTTTTTCTCCCTGTGCTAAACAAAGAAATATTTATAGCATTTATTTATGTATTTATTTATTTATCGCTCTTCACACAGCCCAGCAAAGCAACATCTGAGACCTGTTTTGAGTCCACAACCCCAGCTGTTGAGAACATCTGGTGTAAATCACCAGGTTCCTGCAACAGTTGTGATTTAGTGCCTCTGGAAAGGCAACCCTCAACAACCAAAAGTATGGCTCATTGTTTCACGGGTCCAACAGAAGGTGCCGGTTAGGAGTAACAGAGAAGCATCATGTGCTGCCTGGGGCTTTGTAGCCTGCCCTCTCATTAACCATATGTGTCCAGAACTTTAACCTTTACTCTACAACCTTTAATTCCGTTGCTGCTCATCACTCTACAAATCTGCTGTATTCAGTAAGCATGATTTTTAAATGACTCAAATGTAACCATAACAACAAGGCTGATAGAAGAGGGCCTACAGCACTTAATTTCAAATTACTTGTTTTTACGGTTCACATCCTGTAATGGAACCCCTAAAACTGTTACAGGATGTGGGTGGCATTTCAATATACAGTACAATATTTTGTGTTAAAGGTTTGTTCTTTTCACATAATTTATCTGAATGCAAAAAAGCGTGTACTAAAATTGCAGGAATGGCTGCTGGTACCAAAGAGGAAATGTATTAAATAGTTACCTGACCTTTTCTTCTCGTTTTTTTTAGTTTGCAATTTGCTCAGAAAAAAATCACACAATGAAACAATAGCAGGGCATGCTGGAAAAAAATTGAAAAATTCAGTGCCAGTCAATCCACAGGTCTAGCTTATTACCCCCTATGGCATCTGCTGCCCTTCAGCTTGACTGCACGTAAGGTTAAAAGCCCCAGTTTTTACAGTTTCATAATCTCACCTGCTTTATGGGTCTGGCTTTGTAAATGCCATGTCAGGTTGGCTGCAATATAACTGAAACCATAAATTATAGTGGAAAAATTTGAATATAAGTTACAGCACATCACCCAGAGACCAACATTTAGTGAACTTACTCAGGGGGTTTAGTACTTGTTGGAATCCCATGAAGATGCCTGTGAAATGGGTATTTAAATTAGTTTCATATTTCATACAAAACCGAAACTGGTTCAGTAGACAAAATAACTGCACGTACATCACCCTATCATCCATGTCAGCGGAATGAGGCTCATTGATGCCGTAACGTCGCTTTGTCAATAACAAAGTTAATGGCATGCAAATGTAATGCATTACATGTAAATCAAAGGCCTCTCAAGTTGAATTTGATTTATTTCCCATAGTGCTTGTGATGAACAGGCAGGTTGTCAGTGGATGTTTAGTAAAACCGTAACTAATTTTATAATCGCTTTGTGAAGATGGTATTTAGAATTAAAATAATTCATAATTATGGATTCACTTTATGGCACACACTGAAGTGTAAAAAAAAATGGTTTTCAGTGCTTCAGCATTGTGCTGAGTATCTTTCTGCTGATTACTTACTTGCAATTAAAATATATTTTTAGACTGGATGCCAACTACCATAATGGCAGCTATCTATTGTTATTTTTAATATAATTTTAATCTAGGGTTTAATGAGCGATTTTTTACTTGGTTGTTTGACGCAATCAGTGAATGAGTGCATGGCTATTTTAAATGTTGCAAAAATCTTTTAATGTAGACCCCCCAAAATAGTATAAAAATAAAATGTAGCATGTAGCTACCAATAAATAGATCATGAAGTAGAGTATTAAAGACTGTTTATAGGTTTCTAATTAAAATATAACAATGATATCAATGAAACAATGAACTTTATAAATATAAATATATAAAGTGCTATATAAATAAAAAATATATATATATATATATATAAATAAATTAATATAGCACTTTTATATATATAAAACAAAATGGTAATTAGGAATGCAAAAACTGCGAATAGATATAGAAACACGTAGCCAACAAAAAGGAATTTTAAACATAAGACATATTTTTTCTTTAATAGATTTATAATTTGCATTATTTAAACAATTTACTGCTCCACTGCTCCTTCAGATGATCTGACATATTAATTATGTAGTGTTTAGCACTGGAATCATAAAAAAAGATGATGATGCTACCTTTCTGACAAATGTAGCTCCTGAGGACTGAGTTTTGTAATTTTTTTTTGTTTGTTTTCTCTCAACATGCCTCTGTGGTAAAAAAAAGTTACAAAAACAAATTTATCTTAAACCAGTAACAATCTACAGTCTTCCGTGAAGTACTGCAATGCTTACAGCATGCGTTGCTCTTGATAGCAAGTTTTGTCATTAATAATAACATAGTGACAAAAGAGAAGTGACCAGGGTGGCATATGTGACCCTTTTCCCCCATAGTGCGCCAAATGCAATCCACATTATTAACACCAGTTACCACCAACAGTTATTGATCATTGATCACTGCCCATTTAATAAATTCAAAGTTTTCTGGTAACTGTTATAAATTTGAGAAGAGTTCAAAACAGTGGATTTAAATGGATCCATTAATTTCTCTTAAATTCCAGGCAAACAAATGTAACGTGATTTGCATTACAACCCGAGAAGTCGTCTCTCCTTCTCCAAAATGCATCCTGGGATCATTTGCCGCAGGAGCTTTCCTCAGGAAAAACCTTGTTGCTGGAGTGACCTGTGAAGGACATCAGGGTGTGACCACAGAGCAGAGTTTCCATTTCAGGTACTGATGTGCACAGGAAACACAGTGTGATACAACCAAAAACAGTAAACAGCAGGAAATAACACCACGGCAATAACAGTTAAAACACAGTTACATTGAAAGTCATTCATCCAAAGTTGCCTAGCTTATCATCCTCAAGGGCCAAAGGAGGCAAACAGGGCAGGTATTCGTGCGCAATGTCATGGCTGTGCTCCTGCCATTCTCCTTCAGGTGTAGCTGTTAGTGAACAGAGCATGTGGGTGTTGCAATGACTGCAGAGTTGCACAGCTTTCGAGGGCATCTGTGAGAAACCCCCCGTGGCTTCCACACATGAGGCTATGAGGCTATTTCTGCTGTGGCTTGGTTGGGCCCCCTCCAGCTACTGGTGTTTACTCGACCGGAGAGTGAATCCTTGGGTGTTGTGCCGCTGCCTTCCGTATCCATTTTTTAAGAGCTCGCCGCTGTTCTGCGCTTTCATGCGTATTAAAGGGAAGCACTCGAATGTTACGTTGACATTAATTTGATGTCTCAGAACTGATGTGTCGGTAGTAAGATGGTCCTCTGTGACGCAACCACGCACAGAGAAGCACAGAAAAGGGCCCTGGGAAGTATTGCTCTTTGCTTCCTGCTGTATTATTCCTCGCTTATGCGTCAGACGGATCCGAACAGATAGGAGATTCCTTGCCTGCACTGGAAGCCTCAGCAGTTGTTAAAAATTGCTCGTGTTTTTCAAAAGAGTGTTCTAGATGCCACTATTGGCTCCGCTGTTCCTTGCCAGTGATGAACAGACCCAAACTTTCAGCCTTTGGGAGACTGAAACTGACTCTTGAATGCAGGGGTCACGAGATCTTTTCTTGCCACCTTTCTTTTGTGTTTTTCTTCTGAATTCTGGATTTTCAATATCTCTTCAACAGAGTTGACAAGATCAGAGGAAAAAGGCAACGACTTGGACCAGCGCGCATTACAGTGTCCACGGCCTTCAACTTCGAGCCCAAGGATCCAGGATGGAATCCCCACGGCATTGACGCTGAAAGGAAAAATCTAATATCTCTGTAAAGTTTATAGTATGTCACCTTGGACACTGTGTCAGATAAATAATGATTATTACAATGATTAACAGTCCATCTCTCTGGCCCTCAGAGTGGGTGGAGGTTAAAAACAGATGGCCTTACTCCAGCACAATAATTAATAAGTGCTATTAAAAGGGCAAACTAACTTATGATGGCAGAAAGAATGACACCAATCTGAATATCCACTTGTTAGCCCAATTATGCTCAGGAGACTCTAAATTGACTTTGAAATCACTTCGGTGCAGAAGAAGACACAGCTCAGATCAGAATTTTCCATTTTGCTCCTGGCTGTGCTGGAAACACAGCACAAAGCTAGATGTGTGGCATCTTTGTTTTTAAAATGCATCAAGGTTTTGAGCAAAAACAAAAGAAAAAAGATTAAAACTCATCCATCCATCCATCCATCCATCCATCCATTGTCATTAACCACTTAATCCTGGTTGGGGTTACGGCGGTGCAGAGCCAATTCCGCAACCACTGCCTCCTAAACTGCAAAATTACATCCTGGATGGGATGCCAATCCACTGCAGGAGGAAAAAACTAATTTTGCAAGAATTGCACAAATTCCACTCATCCATGCGTCCATCCATGGCTGCTGAACTCTGTCATCTCTGGCCTGATCACCATCACCACTACTGACATCCACTGCGTGTGTAAGACACATCTTCTAGATGCCCTGGGATGCATTTTCAGTGATGTTCCTGGGGTCATGGGGTGTTCCGGGTCTTTCAACATCAGACACCCTCACCCAGGTGACCCAGCTGCGGTCGATCAAGCCCCAACCTGTGTCCCAGTAGCAGCCACCCACGAATCACCCTTCTTAATCCAACAGTTCCTGGGACTTTGCACGTTTCTTCTCATTTGCTTCTTCCATACGCTCTTTCCAGGGCACTGTGAGTTCCAGCATGATCAGTTGTTTTGTCACCTTGTTTTGAGATGATGATCAGGTCTGGCCGGAGTGATGTCATGACAATATGTGTATATATTAGTATACAGTTATATAATTAAATGAAATAATTACACAATAATTTAGAAAAATTAAACTATTTATATATAATCTATTAATAATTTATTTTTGGATTTTTTTTTTTTCTCTAAATTTTCTTTCCTCCTGTTCTGTGCACCTTGGAACCTTCATTTCAGACTCCCTTGTACATCTGCAGTATTGGGGGCATTTGGTAATAAATACTTACTGATTCTTGATTCTAGCAGAAGGTACAGCAATTTTAGAGCAGCAGCCTTGCAGTCTAAAAGATGTGAGTTCAGATATCACCCCTGGTCTTGTTCAGTGTCCTTATCAAAAGTGAATATAGTCAAACTTTCATAGATTGCATAATTGATCAAATTCATTAAAATGAATCATCAAGCCGCATTAGAGCTAAAATGCTATTGAAACTGTTTGTCTGGTCCGCAGTCGAGGTGGTTTGGTGCCCATCCCTGGATGGACAGGGCAAAGGGATGCGAATGATACATGGCCTGAAGTCACTATTTAAATTGCTGATAGAAATGGAGAAATGGCACGCAATGAAATGAGAAATAACTCAGTTTCGCAAGGCGGGGCTCTCCAGATCCCATGCCACCACGTCTGCTGCTGTCTCCCTCAGGCTTTCTGAACTAAACTAAAGCCAAATAATGCAGACTGAGCTCCATCTTTGGCATTTGAACAACAACCAACCTGTACAACAGCACCGATCAGCAGTCTGGGTAGGAAAAGCAAATGGCCAAGTCCCAATCTGAGTTATTTGGCCACAACAAACCTTATTAATGTATAATTAAAAGGGGGCACCTGTGGCAGAAAGCTGACAGACAAGATGATTGTTTCTGTTCTGGGGCCATCGGTGAACATTCGCACCGGGGCCACGGAGGGAGCTGAGTAAATGTTTAACATCTGATTGAGCTCACCGCTTATAACCTGGGCTTTTGTCTCACCTGGGGAGATGCACTCCGAGCCTCAATCTTGCTGAATAATTCTGCACACAATTAAAGAGTTTTCATTATAGCTGCTTTTCGGAGAACATTTTTTGCATGGAGAATAATTCAGCGTCCTTTTTCTGATATAATTCGCTCACGGTGCCTTTGGGAGACTGAAATAAAATTATTCAGAGGTGGTCAGGGAATTTCTGTTTGCGATAAACCGGGATTACATGAATGCGAAGCTCAGAGTTACAAATTATTTGACTGTGGGAGTTATATTTGTTTTAATAAAAATGCGAGCCATACAGTCAGAGCTAAACTTAGAAGGAGGCTGCAAGGTGTGCAAGCTGTAAAGTTTAAAATCAAAGGCACTTTTCTTTGAATAATGATGGATGCTTCTGAGATGCAGCATTAGACAAAGGGAACCGGTGTGAGTAAAGTAACAATCGAACATCTGAGTACTTGGGCCGGGGCCCAAAAAACAGAGAAACCGGATATATGAGGAGTGAAAGCCAATCTTCTGGACCAATGAGTTAAAAATTGTGCCTGTGTTGTTCCCTGTGTCCATCAAGGCAGGAGCAGTGCAATGGTGTGGGGCTGCTTTGCTGGCCACAGAATTAGTAATCTTCACCACATCCACTGCAGTCTCAAACAGCATGGCCACCATAGCATCCTTTGCCAAGAACTTTCTTGCAAATAAAAGAAGTGAAGAATAACTCAAACCTATGACCCAGATGCAGGTACTGTACTTCTGTCTTTCCTGCTGTTAATGAAGTCACACTTTCAACCCTTCGCTTGTGGAAGAAATAGTACGCAAGCTGCAGTTAATAGTTATTACTAAAATTAATTTATTTTGTCTCCAGAAGTGAAGCAAAACAAAATGAAATTATCAGTCAACAGTAGGAGGCCCTGCTTTCTACAGGATGCCTGAAATGAATACTTTCAGCAGCAAAAATGTATACAGGTATGTACACCAATACAGAAATTTCCAAGCTCCCGATGTAACCAGCAGTGCATACTAATACCCGCAACAGTATCCAAGTCCAGAACTGCTGCCACTATGAGTTCTATCTGAGTCAGGCTAAACAGCATCAAAAAAATATCGGAAATGGGTACGAGTACAAGTGAGACAGCAGGCGGAGTCACTGCACCCAGCATCTGTGCTCTTAGTCTTTGCCTCATGTGGCCCAGGTTCAAACACAGTTTGTGCTTCGTCGTTTTGGTCACTTCTGTTCAGTGAGTGATACCTGCAGGAATAGTACAATAACAGCCCATTACTGTAGGCACATTTTACTCCTTTTCTTATTTTATATTGCTTACATTTTTGTATTTATTTAAATAAATATAAATATAAAATGTTTGTTGTGTACTAGCTGTAAGGATTTAAATGTAATGGATGATACTAAATAAAAAAGTAACTGCATATAAACACACTCGTGCATATTAAAAACCTCATCAACTGTAGTTAGGTAGCTATTGTGAAAAGCATTCTTTATTACACTGAAACAGGCATTTTACAGTTTTTAGAGATATTTGGGGGAAATTAACAGAGATTTTACAGATGAAAATAGAACAAATCATAATTTTCCCTCTGAGAAATTTTCCCCGTGAGAAATAATGAACCTTCAGATGTTGGAGACTGTGATGCTTGAGCCATTTCTAGGAACCATTTATACTACCGTATACCATGGTAAAGGTTTACTTACTGTACCTCACACAGGGTGCTGATCTTAGCAATCGTACTATGCAAGGGCTCAGTGCAACATCCTAATCTCTCCTCCAAATAAACAAGTCAAACAACTTGCTTGTCGGAGAAGTGTTAGACAAAAAAAAAAGATTTTTCCTGCATACAGACAGTTTTTGTTTGTTCCACACGCTGAAAGAGAAATGGATGCAATACTAAAGACATCACTTTCCCAGAGTATCCGCTGTAGATCAGGGAGGATGGAAGTGATGAGCTAAGCAGAAAGGAGGAAAAAATGTTCCTTATTCAGCATGTCCTCCTGCCTGTTTGAACACAAAGGCCCAGATGGGAATTTTGTGTCATTCCCAAAATGGCAGTGACAGTGTTTTAAGGGAGTCAACATTGCACACCCAAGTTCCTGTTTCTGTCCTTTATATTCTTGAATAGCTCTATTTTACTTATTTAGTTTATATAATCCAGTTTACTCGGACAAAAACAGAAACAAAAATGAATCGATACTCTGAACTTAAAACTGCAGCAGTGCAAACACAGATGTCACTGTGCAGTGATATTGCTGCACATTTTTAATGCAATGTGATGTCACCGCAAAACAATAATTTGAAGACAGGAGCCATTCAAAAGAAAAAAGCTCCCAAGTTGATAAATGTAGCTAAAGATGTAGCTGTAGCTAAATGTTGATAAAGTTTCCAGTTTATGATGATATGAATGTTTGCTTTCACTGCAGAACCAAGGCTGATTTAACTGCCTTGCTTAAGATTTAACTGCATTTATCCGCTTTAAATCGGACAAATGAAATGCTGTTGTATGTATCAGTGCCAGTTTTGCATCCACACATTTATAAATTGCTGAGTGAGGTCTGGAGAAGTGGATTTTGTCAGTGCAACTTTTGAAGAACTGGGTTTTATAAAGGTAAGTTTGAGTAATTTCCAAAAAAAAAAATAAAACCACTTTTTTTTTTTTTTTTTTTTTTTTTTTTTCCCCCCAGAAGGGTTGAGGTTTAAATCTTTTTCTGAAGTTTGAGTTTTGAGTTTTCTTCCCAGAGAGTCTGGCTTTAGATCTTGTCCTTAAGAACTGAGTTGTTGAGTCTTACCCTAAAGAGCTGTGGTTTGTGTCTTCGCTTGAACTGATGGTTTAAGGATTCTTTCCCATTAAGGAAAATGAAGATTTTCCAAAAGAGTTGAAAGCATTCTGTCATCATGGATAACAGAATTAGCTTACAGTTCCACTATTGGGCCCTGCAGCTAACAGTTAAACCAAAGGTATCAATTGAATGCCCCGCTGTTTGTATACAAGGTATGGAAAAAGTTTTGGACAAAGCTGTCTGCTAAACAAAAGAGCAAATTGCATGTCACAAAGACAACCCACCCACCTCAGGCTGTGCATTCTCCTGGGTTGACATGGTACAAACAGCAATGAGCTGAACCATCAGAAAGCTTCACCCCCTCCTCGCTATCCCGCTGCCTTGAAAAAAATCACCATCCAGCACCAAGTTGACAGACAACATCAGTCTGACAGCTGAGAGCCAGGCAGACAGGCTGCTCCACACTCCCACACGCCTTCCTTCTGTATGCAAACTGCAAGACATCTTGGTTGCCTTGCTGTCACTGAAGAGAATTATTCATGTTATTATCAATGCTGGGTGGCATTCCTGAAGACCACGCTTGCTGGAATACGAGTCTGAAATGAGTGTCGCAGCTCTACGCAGGTTTCTGGAAGTCTAACTATTTCCCACCGTGGTGACAGTTCCACAGAGGGTCCCTGCAGATACTATAATCTATGGGACATTTTTAGCAGCTGGAAAAATTCAAAAAAGGGAAAGTGGGAATTATTCTAAAGCCACATGGTGTATCATTTGAATTTTTGACACAGCTAGCTAAGAGTTTATGGAAAAATTAACTGAGAGGACTATAGAGGTAAATTTAGTGGGTAGCGTAACTGAGGACAAAAAAACTGAACAGCATAAGCTGTAGAGCCCTGATGCACAACAGTTCTGGAAAATCTTCTGAAAGCAGTTTGGTGGGGAAAAGTCCAGGTAAGAGTGGGCAGTGTATTAAAATGGTAGCTTGAGCTGGAAGGTTAAGATCCTTGTTTGAGTCCCCAGGGGTGTTCCACTACAGAGCTCTGTGTTCAAGTCCTGAGAGAGTCTCAAGCACAGAAGGATGGATTTGGCCAGAAGCAGTAGGAAGGAAACCTCTCATGAGGCCATTCTGAATCCATGGGGACATCTTTCACTTGCCAGAAGAGCTCTGAGAGCTGTCCCTCAGCTCACCAATACAGACAGATAACCCATGGGAGAGGTACCAAGAGCACATTCCCTCCCAGGTTTCCTTCATCTGGACCTCAGTGCCAACTCAGATTGTGACCTCAGCCTGCACCAGGGGCTTCCCCACCCTTCCCAGCTGTCCCGCTTCATCCTGAATTTTGGCCCTCACACCAACATCTCCACCTGCTCCTCCTCTCCTTTGTTCTGGTCTGCAGACACCTTGAGCTACACTATTTATTAACATGATACAATGGAAAACTGTACAAGTCACTTCGTACAAATGCATCTGCTAGGAAACAATTGCCACAATTGAATAGGGAATAATTAATTCAGTATTTAGCTGATGCTTTTCGCCAGAGTGACATGCACAAATCCTCGCAGGTGTCCTTCATGCGAATCTCAGCACGGAACTCGGATGCATCAGCTGAGCAACTTAATAGCAACTTAATATTCCGCTATTAAACGGTGGCTTATTAATAATACATGACTGATTTGCATTATATTATAAAATGGGGAGCGCAGTGATATTAAACGGTGTTCATTACAGTGTCATTAGGGTGAGAGGGCGCAGAGCGAGATTATTTCTCTTTTCTGATAGATAAATGCAACGTTGGTTTCATCCTAAAATGTCTGATCTTTTGTAGAAGCTAAAATGTTGCCACCGTTTATATTAATGCCATAATAGAATCAGCATGATACTTCTTTATTAATGAAATTGTGTTTTTACTGAACCAGGGCTTCTCCCTAATTAATATTCTGTCCTTATTTCTTTATTCACCTTAATGTTTTACTCAGCTGAGACATAGTCTTTCTCAAAGGTTCATCGAAATATTTCCTTGATCATTAAACTGTGCTTTTCATCTAACAGTAACCATTGTGTTAAATACTAAATTATCTTTAAATTATATATATATATATATATATATATATATATATATATATATATATATATTATATTATAATATCTAATATGTTGAATTTGCATGCTTTCATTTAGCCCGTTGTTCTGTTTTATCATTTAATGGCAGTGTGTTTATGAAACACTTTCATCCGAAACTGGTTACAATATTAAGTGATGTCCAGTGAAATCTGTTTATTTTATTATTATATGTATCGTATTATCTATGAAGTGTCATATAAAACTGTTCTGATCGTTGGATATTTCTTACTGTACTGATTAAAAGTGAGAGGGGTTTAAACCCGGGTCCTCCAAATGCGCAGCAGCAGCCCTAACCATTACATTGCCTACCCTCCTTGAGGCACACAGAAAACGATAGCCCCAAGATCCTGTATGTTTCCAATTCTCTGTCAAACGTTCAATAGTAGGATTTTATTTTATCAAACCAACTGTCCAGTGCTCCTCTGAGGAATAATTGCCACTGCTCAAAAAAAACTGGAAAAATGAATTGAGCCACTCATTAGAAAACAAAGCTTCCCGAGACAGCATTTCCATCACAGTACAAATAAATGTTCATCTCACTGTTATTAATATCGGACAAAACAATCGATTCAGTCATTAGCACTTTCACCACAGAGGTGTCTTGTTTAGTATTGATGTATTAAAAGCTGTGAAAAGCACACACTCCATTATAATAGACACAACACGAGGCAGACAAGGATCAAGCGGACAGAATGGCAGCCACTTCATGAACAAAGCAATCAAAAGTTAGATGTTGCATACATGCGGAGCCACAATGTACCTTCACGCTGGGGGTAAGTGAAGTGACATGGAAAAAAATCATAAATAACTGATTCACCTTATTGAATCGGATGGGATAGAGGGCTATGAACTTAAGGCTAAACAAAACAGCGACACATAGAATAATGAACACACTGGCCCAAAACATTGAAGCTGTTCATGAAAATAAATAAAACCATTACAAATTATTTTCAAAAATGCATTTACCCCAAAATACAATATGCAGCTCCATATAAAATAAAAATATCTAATGAGGGAATGTCTGGGGTATCACAAGTCAACCAGGAAGGCATTTATGAAGCCCACATATTATAAAGTCAAATATAAATGGTCTCAGCTGACAAATTATAATAAAGGCATGAAATATACATTTTAAAACACACGCAGGCGTTAGTGCAGACCGTTACAAACCACAGTCGAGTTAGAGTCATCTGTTATCGTAAAAAATGCAGGTTGTTGGACTGTGAAAGGACAGAAAATCAGTTATTGTCACTCACTGAAAGCCCACCTGTGCACTGCCATAATTCATTCAAGCGTATGCAAACATGTGTGCAAATATATGTATAAATGTGGATGTATATTTCTCAGACCTTTGTAGCTTGCAGAGTGTTTAACTTGTTGTGCCGTTCCCACTGTAGCGAGAGGTGCCGTTTACGTGCTTTTTACAGCATTCAAGAGTAAAATTTAAGTATAATTTGAAATTAAAATGATTAAAATAGTAGAAACGTTGGTGAGGGAGAAGCAGTAAAGCAGGAGACAGTGGAGAGACAGCTGGCCTGCTGAATGATGGCAGCTCTTTAAGCTGAAATGACCAAATTACTGTAATACCACTTTGGCGAGGAGATGCTGAGGACTGCATTTGTCCCATGTTGGATCTCTGCCAACATTTTGGGCTCCGTTCATTTATCCAACTCATCTGTTTCAAGCAACTTGCGATATTAGGTGTGTACATTCAGTTACTTCCACTAATCTACCCAGTTATAAGGCATGGCCATTCATGCTCTAGTTATTCAGGCTAAGTACATTTATCAAAAGTACCACAGCAACAGATAGGATTCGAACCCCAGACCTTGCACAGTAGCGTGATTTAGGAGTGATAATTTGCACAGCAAGCCTCATAGCCTCACTTCTTCACACGAGACCCAGTAAAAGCTATTAGCCTGCAAATTAATGATGACATTAAGTCTTTTCTGATTGGGTAACTGGCATTTACAGTGTTTTACCCTGCTGAAGTCATGGGTTGACAGTAATACGGGTGACGGACTGGGAGTGCGTTATTTCTATTGTTTTTGTCCATTTAAAATAATGGCAAGTCGACATTTGGTATTTGAAAAATCCTGTACATTTGGATACTGAGGATTACTGTACTTCTGCTTACAAAGCAGGAATTAAAGCCTGGGCCTCCATGCCGCTGTTCCTAAACACATCTCCATCCTTGCAGTAGCCATAAGGAGGGATTTTATCCCCTGGTGTGGGATGTTGCGAACAAGCTTGGTCTTACAAAGAAACAAAATACAAGAAAGCTCAGCAGATGAGGGTTTATTCTGGAAAAGAGAGGACATAACGGCCACAAAAATTGCATGGGAGCACAAAGTAATAATCAGACGTGCAAGAAAATGACAGAAAATGTGACTCGGCGCCTGACAAAGTTAATTCAGCCCGATCCTTGCATTCAGTTACATTAAATTTAGATCTATGAAAGCCCATAATGGTCTGAGACGGCAGAACATTGTGAAGAGAAAGGCCTGGTGTGAGGAGTACCGTGAGGAAAAATGGAATATCAAATTGAGTGAAATGACTATGGCGAAGGAAACTGAGGGAATGTTGAGTGGCAGCATTGGCCCAATGTATGAGGAGGAGCGCTTGCTGTTCGACACACATAGACCTCTTAGACTGTGAGGACCACCGCCCTTTCCTGGGGCCATTACCTTTTTTTGGGCAATGTCTCCATTAAGGGAGATGTTTCCACATTATTATTATTAGTAGTAGTAGTAGTAGTTGTAGATCTTTTTAGCTTTATAAAAGCACAACTAAATGTGTTTATCATGCTTTTCTCCAAATCAGTTTATAATGTTAGTTCCAGTCATTTATCCATTTATATTGTGCAGTTTTTAACTTTATTAATTCAAGGCAGATTCAAAGTCAACAGCTCCAGCCACTGCATCGCCTGTTAGCCTGATATATAAAGCAATATCCTAAATACTGCATTTGGTTCATTTGCTTCCATCACATTAATACAATTCCTTCCGAAAGTCTTCTGAAAGCAGTGCTGCAAACGTACTGCTTGCACGGCAGGGTTAATTTTAGTGAAACAATTCCTACGTGTGGATTTAAAAAAAAGCTTTGGTGCTTGTGAGCGTGCAGAGCGGGTGTCATTCCCGAAACAGAGCCCTTTTAGTCCAACTGTTTAAAGGTGCTAAACCCAAAGGAAGGGAGGAATAGATGGTGCAGTGAGCTGGTTTTGATCATTCCATGAAACACCTTTCTGCCTCTCCACACCCCTCTTTGATCCCCCGCATGAGAAGAGTGTGAATCCTGCCCGTGGGCATTAAATAACTCCACTCGCTCGGGCCAAATGCTCGCGTGCTGGAAATAAAGACGCCCTGTCTGACCGCGGCCCCCGTGCTGGCTTGAAGTGACGACCCCCAGCAATGCATAAAACTCAAGCTGTCATACGACGCGCTTCCCCTCCCCGCTCCTTCTGCGATGATTTTTTCACTTCATGGAAAAGTCATTCAAGTGTCACAGCTGCACTTATCCCACTGCTTTGCCGACCTGACCGGTGTCTGCTGCAGGTAGGGGTCACCGCAGCTTACTTTTTATATGACTTTACCTTTATAATAGCGGTAGTTCCGGGAAGCAATTTAATGTCCTGATTCGTTCCCATGTAATATTTTTAAAGTGCTTTCTGCAAGTGGATTGCAGCAGCGCAACTGCCGCAGAGCAGCTTAATTGTCCAGCTCCTCTCAATGAGGCTCCATAAATCAGTTCATTGTACGCAGGCTGCCCCGTCTGACCCAGGAAAAGAAGCCCTGTATGCTGAAATAGCCGCCACTCTTTTATTCGTTCCCCTTTCCCAGCTGTATTTAAAGAAATTAATAGCTTCTTCTGTCATTCAGCAGTACCAAACTGCATGTTTTGTTAGCAGACACCACTATGCAAGTTGCTGTATAAATTGTATTTGCTTCATTTTTGTGGACAGATCAAGATCGTCCATTAGATTTTAGAGTCTAAAAGCACAGTTAAATGTGTTTATCATGCTTCTCTCCAAATCAGCTTATAATGTGAGCTGTAGATGTGCTGCATGTGTGTTTCAAGCTTGGACCCCATGGACCCCATGGGAGGGATCGTACCTGCAGTCAAGTGAGGTTGCCATGACTTTGACAAAAGGCTGGAGCTGATAAGACGGTGGGTTGGAGGTTTTCGGGAGCTATCCTGGTTCTTCGGAGACAGTAATGACATGAGGAGTCGCGGATTCAAGCGATGTTTAATGCAAGAACTCTCTTTGCCAAACTCCTTGTCCATCACACCCATTCACACAAGGGCAATGAACCTGAAACACAGGTCTGTAGACTGTGAGAGGAAACCAGAGCACCCAGAGGAAACTCACACAGACACTGAGCTGAAGCTGAACTCACATCCCACCAGCCCAAGCACTGTGAGGCAGAAAGCTGTACTCGTTGACCCTCCTCTCATGCCACACACCCATCACATACTGTAAATATTAAGAAAATACACTGCCCGGCCAAAAAAGTCACCGCCTGGATTTAACTTAGTGTTATTAGGTGGGGTTGCTTCACTTGGCCAGGTCTAGGTTCAGCAATGATATGCACCCAAAAAATCAGGTCAGCTGACTACATGAAGATACTGAATGACCAGGTTTCTCCATCAATGGATTTTTTCTTCATATTCCAAGATGATAATGCCAGGCTTCACCGGGTTCAAATTGTGAAAGAGTGGTTCAGGGAGCATGAGACATCATTTTCACACATGGATTGGCCACCACAGAGTCCAGGCCTTAACTGGAGAAGACTTTACGCAGCGCTCCGACTCTCTTGGCGAAAACATTGCATAAGCTTATCGAAATGATGCCATGGCGAATGCGTGCCAGAATCAAACCTAAAGGCGGTCCAACGAAATATTAGTGTGTGACTTTTTTTTTGGCCGCACATTGTATAAAATAAACTTTAAATAAACTGAGGGAAGGTGTCTGTGTCGTTCAAAATTTATAGTCTGACCATTCTTTCCATGAGGAGCATCCATAGTGGACAGTTTGACACAGAGGGTAGGAACCTGTGCAGTGCATCTCCCCTTTATTTATTTTTAAACTTTGTGTACTGTATGTCAGTATATTTCAATATATTGTTTTTTGAAATGCAAAAAGGTTAAGGCTTATAATTCACTTTACAACCATGTATTGATGATCTCACACTTGGAGATTATTCTCACTGATCCCTGAGTTCAAGGCCGGGTGAGATGAAGTTTTGACCTTCTCAGCCTCTCTGCTTGTCTAATGTGGTCAAACAGCCAAAGTAGCTCTTCCCCGTTTATCCACAAATCTGTTTAATCTCGGACCCAATTGTCGTTAATTTTGTACAAATCGAGTCGTTCGCAGAGAGAAGAGCCTGGGAGTGGAAAGAGATGCAGTCAAGGATTGGGTCAGAGAGGAGATTCCAAATAGACAGGGTAAGATTTCAGGGGTGAGGAGATGGGCCATCCTGATGAGCTAAAATAGGAATGAGTGAAATGGACCTTAAGGCGATTGCGTCACCGATCTGACAAACTTCCAGTGGGCTAGCCGAACAGATGAAAACAGAGAAAAGCCAACAAAATCCTGAGAGCCTTACACATGCATTCATTTGACTGACCCATGCCATCGAGGGGCACCTTTTCCCGAAGTCTAGCAAGCAAACATGGACAGATGTTGTGGGGCGTCAGCGATGAGGCCAATCGGCACACTTTCAAGGGACAGGTGTGGGGTGATTCCCCTGGAAGAAGTCCATCTCCATCCTAATGATCTGCACACAAACCCTCGCTTTATAGTTGCCATCTGCAAAGCGTGTTAGGACACGGTAGGGAGGAAACAGACTCCATTATTGATGCAAGCACAGTCATCAAAAGAGTTTTTTTTTCCAATATTATAAATTTTAAAAGGCTAAGGTCTTAATATAAAATTCTGTTGCATGTACAGCCACATGCGTCCATAGGCCGGAATTAAGCGCAGGAGCGTAAGGCCTGTAAAGGGGTTGGTCTGATGTCACATGGCCCCCACTCGATTCTGACAGGAGGACTACACTTCAAAGCCACCTGTTCTCGAGGTGCACGACCGCGGTCAGAACAACCCAGATGTCTATTTGGGTCAACCAGTCAAATGAACAGGCTGTAATTGACATTTTAAGCAGAACTTACAATGCCTGGATTGCTGGTCTAAGCTTCGGTAAATGATTGCAGTGGGTAAAAGATGGAGATCAGGGCAAGAAAACACAGAATGACCACAGAAACAAAGAAGAATTACCGCACTGTCTCTCCTGAAGGGGCTCTAGGAACGAGTCTGAGCTCTGTTGCTCTACACTGTTGCTCTACACTGAATTGCACCCAGTACACCAGAAGCTTGTTAACATGTGTTTTAATGAGCACAGAACTTCTCATCTGACTAACAGAAATAAGTTCTAACCAAAGTTCTGTGACGTTCTTTGGTGGTTAATGATGACCTCAGCAAGGGCAGAGGACAAAGTGAACTTTTGGCATGGCAGTAAATGGAGACAGTCAGCACGCCATGAGCACGGATGCAGCGAGCCACAACTTCAGGATAGTCTCACTGCTTTCTAAATAAACTAAGCTAAATAAACTTGAGAGTCAGTGTAACATGGGGTGCAGAGGGGGGAATTGCGCTACCCCAGGGACTGTGTTTTAAAAGGGAAGCCAGAGAGCGTCTGAAAGACAAATTACAGCCACAGGTTGGGCAGCAGGTGCTATGGTGTCTAGAGCTCCTGCTTTGGATTTGAAAGACTCGGGTTCAAACCCTACCTCCTACTGTAATACCACTGATGAAGGTGTTCACCCTTTGTTACTGCAGTAAAAATTCCACAGATGTGTAAATAGCTAAACCATGAATAATTGAATAACAGTGAATAAAAGTGTAAAACAGTGGATATCTAATGCAATGATACCACTGAGGCGATTTCATGACCCTTAATGTCCTGGGATGTGGGGATTAGATATTACATTTCCTGGTCCAAAAAAGCAGCACCATATGGAGGTTTTCACTATTCCCTGGTATTTAGGCATATAATCGAACTAAGCATTTCCCTAATTTGTCTCATTCTCTCGCTCCCTCAGTAACATTTGCTGTTTGCAAATAAATTGGAAAAGTACACGCACGCACGCACGCACCCGCCCCCCCCCAGGACCAGTAATGAAACCTTTGCTTCAGAACCCCAGCAACAGACATAGACTTTTGTAATTTGGTGTTTATCACCTCTGCTGTCCCTAACCAGGAATGTCATCCTTACCTGTAGCCTTAGCAAAAGGTCCTATTGTACCTCAGAAAGGACAAGGGCTTCCTGTGACTGTGTCACTATATTAAGCAACACCTCATTTGACAGTTTAAAAGCGAAAATATGACATAAAAATGGCTTTATAAAGACCTCCAACTTGCACAATGATTATTATTTCTCCCAGCCAGGTAACCTTAGACCCATCTTACAGTCTGGAGGCTGGCTCGAAGCGGAGCATCTTTTCATTTCACGGAGCGAACCACCTTCCGGCTTTGTCTCCAGCTAGCAGATAATGCGAGGTGCTGACACCGAGAAACGAAGGTCGGCAATGTGAACAAATTAATCAAAACCAGCTTTGCTTAATAAATGCTGAACAATCTCCAGGTGGACACCAGAGAACTTATGTAGATACAAACCCTGTGGAGCCAGAAATTATATGCTGTCTATGTGAGAGGTGGAGGCCCACGAAAGCAAGGTGGTCACAGAAACCTGGAGCACCACCTGAGATCAGCATTATCCAAAAAACCCTTTGAAAGACTTGGTTTTTTGACATGATGTCTGACAAAGATGTTCAACGCTTTCGCCCAGGGCGCTGAAGATGTCATAAACACGCTTGCAGCATAAGAGGAGCAGCTATGCAGTCATTAACAAAATGCCATTAATAGTTTAGCTGATGTGATCAGCTGGTTTGGCCGCAGTGAATGTGTTCACCAGTTACCCTGCTGAACCTCATCTCACCTTCATCTCCCCTATTTCAGAACCACCCAAGGTCAAGTCCCTGTACCATTTCGAAGTCCCCATGTATGGAACAATCTTCCCACCTACTTGAAATCATGTACAGTACATCAGTTTTATTACTGAAGAAATTATTTACTTTTTAAGGAACTTAATTTGTTATACGTATATGTAATATGTGGAAGTGTGTTTACATTCGTTGTTTATGATCTCTTATTTTTGTTCAGCACATTAGCTGCAAGCCCATAGTTGTGAGTCACTGAGGATACAGTAGGCTTCATTTCTGGAGGTTTTACTCCTTCCATGTTTGGGGGAGTGTCTAGAAGCCTTTTGGGTTATTTTAATCTCCCCAGGATACTGTGTTGTATTTCTGTAGTTTTATTCTTGTTTTTTTTTTTTCTCTCTCTCTCTAGAGCAAGTAAATAAAGAAATAAATAAATCATTAGAGTAGATTTTCCATGTGTTCGTTAATTGTTTAAGTTGAGAATTCCTTTGTTTGGTTGAATTTCCTTTATAGTTTCTCAAACCTATACAGACTAAGGAGAAAATGCCACAATCTGACCTCTGAGAAGATAGGATTCACGTTCAGAATACATCAGAACCTAACAGAAGTAAGCTATTTGAAATTAATAAATTTTATTAAAGCAATGATCCATGTAAAAAGTATACCTGGGTCATATTCCTAGCCCCCCAGCACGTGCCAGGTTCTTAGAGATGTGCTGGCATCTGAGCATCTAAGCCATGCATTTAAAATAGAAGAAGAGCTGATAAAGCTTTGTCAACGTTTGCGACAGGATCTCAAAATCTAATGCATTTCAGATGCCCAAGAGAGATGAGATTGAACACCTTGGAAAATCCCATTAATAGCTGTTCATGTATTTTTAATTAAAGGGAACATTGATAAAACATTAATCTCCTGTTAAGAGTTTTGAAACCAGGAGAGATCAGGCAGAGGAACCGTTTGAGGCATCCCCGCTTAGAAGTGGAATAAAACCAAACAGAAAAAACACACAGACTGGTGGTGGAGAGAAAGTGAAATGCAAAGGCAGTGGATTCATACAATATGCATGCAAACAAGGGCTTTCCACAAGTACATGACTGGCCCATGAAATATTCAGATGTCTTTCCCACAATCTCCTCATCACATGTGTACGAGCGAACCCTGCGGTATCGAGGGACCGATGCTAAGCGATAGCACAACTGCAAGGCTGAACCTCAGCCATGTCGAATGGCCACAACTGCTGTCGTGCAGTTGGCAGAGGCTGCATTCACTACAAGGCTGCCTAGACATCCCCATGACCTAGACATCCCCAGAAGGTGAGGTGATACTGAGGAGCAGGGGGTCCTTAGTGAGAAGTCACTTTATGGCTGGAAATGCATGCATGTGCTTAACACAAGTGGTCATTAATAAAGGTTTTCACTTAAGGCCCAACTGCTTCTAAAACTAAAATGAGAATTAAGGAAACACCATCATTCATGGCAGAAAACTTTGAATGAGAGACAAGGAGCTGTGATTAATCTGTCTGTACGACCAATAATGAAAGCCCACCGATAAGGAGGACAGAACAACCAGCTGGTAGAAGGGGATAGAAAGGGTGGGTTGTGTGTTTGTCTGTGTGACAGAGCAGGTCTGAAGCAGTTTAGGGCTCATATGAAAACATGCTCAGTTTAAACGGTTTAGCAAACTGGGCAACGTTTTCATTTTAGACACAAACACTCAACACACATTCTGCTTTTCCCTGGTGGATAATCGGCTGTAAAACTTTACAGTTTGCATTTAAATAATTTTTTAAGGACTCCAGTAAATGTATTAGTAAAAGATTAGATATTTTTTATGAACAGAGTTTACGTAAGGTCCTGCACATTTTCACTGTCACAAAGGAACAATTATTTAGCAAATAGTATGTGTTTGAAAACTGTAATTAATTGTCCTATTAGTGTTTAATTATTAGAAATTTCTTGTATTTTGATTTTTTTTTTCTATTAAATGCACTTTGGTCAAGCCCAAGTCTATATTTTTATTTATTCACATTTTATTAAGTGGAATAGCTGCAGTGAATTTGTTTTTCTACTATTGTAAAAAACCTAAAAAGGAATTTGCTGGACGTTCCTATTCCTGTAAAATTATGTATGCACCGGCATGCTGATGTACATCTGTTGGCTATTTTTGTGTGTTTAAATGTACTGTCAAAAGAAGAAAAAAGGACAAAACGATTGTGTAAAATACGTGTTTAGATTTCTGAGCAGAGATTGCATTTGTGAATTTAGTACAGATTGTCCTTGACTTGCGATGGTCCAACTTTATGATGGTGCAACAGCAATGTGCATTCAGTAGAAACCATACTTAAAATTTTGAATTTTGAATTTTTCCCACGCAAGCAATATGCAGTACGATAGTTATTTAACTTTTTAACTCCTCCCCTTTCTGTAAGGAGGGCATTTAGGCATTTGGTTTCCACTTCAATTTTCCCCTGACTTTTTTCCTGTACTTACTTATATACTATAATTTAATATAATTTCATTTAATTTCATTATTTATTGACTAGCTCTTTTATGTATTGTGGCACTGAGCATGTTGTTGACATAAGAATTTCCCTTGGGATCAATAAAGTTTAATCTTATCTTAAGATGCTCTCTCATAATGCTAGGCAGCGGAAGTGATCTGCATCTGTCAGTCTTTTTTGTATAACCCCCACAGATCTACATTGTGTTTTGTACATCCATCATGTCTACAAAATGCTCATCTGTGTCTGTGTCTCCTGAAAGCGGTATGAAAGCAGAGAGCCCATAATGACTTTTAAGGTAGGCTAGGCTAGGTTATAATATTCGGTAGGTGTTATGGTGTGGGTGGGTGCAATCACGAGACACCACAGTAATAAGTTTAAGTTCCATTAAACTCTTTACTGAGTGTTTTTTCCAACAAAGACTGTTACCATTACCCAGGAGGTAGCGCTAAACATTAGTGATCTGCAGTAAACAAAAACAGAACATGCCACAATTTTTAGCAAGATAGTGGTTGCAAGAGAGTTCACAAGGGGCACCGAAAGACTGAGCACTGGCAGGAAGTTCGGGTTGGAACTAAATCCAGTCCACACTTGGTTCCAATCAATTTTTAGTCTGAAAACAGGAAAGGATAGACTGCCTACGTTCCTTTGCTGAAGTGGCCGCAGGCAAGATAGTAGGTTAGGCATACAGGTATGCGCCACATAATGACATGGCGGTCAACGACGGGCCGATTATATGACAGTGGTTTATAGCCTAGGAGCAATAGGCTGTGCCATATACAAGTCAAAACGGACATGCGGTGCATGTACGCTCTATGATGTTCACGCAACAAAATCGCCTAACAACGCATTTCTGAGAACGTTCCTCTGTCGTTAAGTCACACATACCTTTCATAAATGCATTTTTAACTTACGATATTTTCAGCTTACAATGGGTTTATCAGAACGTAACCCCATCGTAAGTCGGGGATCACCTGTATACAGTAGGAGAGGAAACCTGGAGCCAGGAGCCATCATCTCACATTACCATGAAAAGCTTGTTTCTTAGAGGATAGTAACTGGTATCCTATTCCCTTCATGGAGGCTTGTTACAACTGCAATTCCTCAGTTTGCCCGCACACTCCAATGATGAAATTACCTTTTGATGGACTGGGGTCCCCTCCAGGGTGCACCCTGCCTCACACCCTGGGATATTTTCCTGACCGCGTGGTACTGCACTTGACAGGTGGTTAATAATGGATGGATGGCTGGGTGGAATGATCTACTGTAATACATTTGTCATTTAAAAATAAACACAGCATTTCGCAAAATGAAGAAATAAATATGTTCTTGGCTAATTAGTAAAAAATGATAAAATATGTAGGAAACAAATGAAGCTGTGTGTGGATGCCCAGCTATGCGTAATCTTCTGACAGATTTGCTTATAAAAACTAATTGTCTCTATTGGGAAAATAAAGCAATTTTCATTATGCAAAAGCAATGGCAGGAAATTCCTCACATGTATTTCATAATTCAAACCCAGGTATTACGAGCAGCAGTGAAGGGGAAAATGTTTGTGCAGTAATAAAAGCGAACGCTTTAAAACTCGAATGAAGCCGGGCTTTGCTTGAAAATACTGCACAGAGGTGGACACAACATGTGCCCAGTGAGTGTGCTGTGCAAAACCCCTGCTGACAGGAAGTTGCCTCCAGCCTTGCACACGGTGAAGTCCTATTGTTCATAATGCCAGGAGAACAGGAGATCCGCTCAGTCTCTTTACCGTTTTTCTGACAAAATCTGAAATAAATCAGAGCCAGTCTATTGGACTGTAGTCTAAGTGCCAATTTTCATTTATTTATTTATTTTTTTAAAATCTTACAGTGACTTACAGAGATTTGTACAGCAGGGTAACTTTTACTATATCAATTCAGGGAAAGTACCTTGATCAAGAGAACTACAGCAAGAGTAGCCTTCTGACCTTCCAGACCAAGTTGCTCCTTAATGCCAGCTTCTCCGGCAGCAGAAGTGTGGGAGGACAAGAGATGTCACCCCCTTCACTGTGTGATGAAGACAATCTTGGTACCCACGCCAGCGTATTTTCTCTCCATTTGATATTTGACTTTTATTAAGTGCGACAGTAGCAAGGGAATTTGTTCTTTTTTATTTTTTATCAACTCAAAGAGAAATTAAACAGCCGTCGCGCCGTTCTTCCTGGCATAACCTCCCCAAAGTGCAAGATTAGAGGAGCCTTTGTCACAAAGGGCTGATATAGCTTTAGACACTCGAGCTGACTGCTTTTAGACGTGACAGAACACGGGACTGCAGTGTTCACATTAGAATATAACATAATTACAGAACTTTTTTGTCACTATTGCTGCTCAAAATAAACTCGAAAACAATCAGTATAGATAGACTTGTGTTGTCTCTGTCTATCTTATTCTCCTCTCTATACGTGGTGGCATGCAAGGGGTAAGAAATAAAAAATTAATTATGAAAATAAGCTCATGAAAAAATAAAATGATTAGACTTAGGTCCAGTTCACACATAAGCTTATTCCCCATTACCCTTTTGAAACCTTTTTATAAAATCAATGTTCCTGTGATTCATCTGAAACATCACATTCAGCACACAGCGGTATAGGCATGGATCAAAGTGAATTAGCTGAAAAACATGAATAGCTGAACTACGGGCTATGTCAGCCATCACTGTTGGCTAATATTACCAACCACGAATATGGTTTTCATTTTTAGATAACCAACAGTTTATTATTTTACATTTATACACAGATTAGGTGAGTTACTGCATGCTGTTAAGGTCAGAAAGTAAACAGGTAAATACACTGCCCGGCCAAAAAAAAAGTCACCACCTAGATTTAACTTAGTGTTATGATGTGGGGTTGATTCATTTGGTCAGGTCTAGGTTCAGCAATGTCATGTGCCCAAAAAATGAGCTCAGCTGACTACCTGAATATACTGAATGACCATTTTTCATGAATGGATTTTTTTCTTCCAAGATCACAATGCCAGAATTCAGCGGGCTCAAATTGTGAAAGAGTGCTTCAGGGAGCATGAGAGAGACATTGTTTTCACACATGGATTGGCCACCATAGAGTCCAGACCTTAACCCCACTGAGAATCTTTGAGATGTGCTGGAGAAGACTTTACGCAGCGATCCAGTTTCATTCAGTAGGTAAGTATTGATAGTGCTGTTGAACAAACAGACACCACAGAGGGTGACATAAAGGTCATTGTCCAGTGGAAAGGTGGTAATAAGTAATAATAAACTATACATCATTGTCTTACATTAGTAATTTGCTAACTGTTGTGTGTGCGGATGTGTGTGAAGTATCTGTATGCCAAATTTCATATCTGCGGATTCAGAAGCAAAGCTGTGTGTACAGATAAGACAAATGGATGGACAGAGGTTGAGCTTTATAGAGATTTATGCATTTAGGAAATGCTTTTCTCCATAGCGATGTACAAGACAGAGTAAATTTGACGATGCGTTTCACAAGAGACAGAGCGTTTAGAAGCATAGACATGCACACAGCTGATGAGTTTGATTCTGCCATCATCATAGGGCACTTTTTCCAGTCACTATCTGCAAAAATAGTGCAGGGAGAGGAAAACGGATATATTGGAAATCCCAAGTGGGACAAATTTTTACATTTCAAGAACTCGAGAGAGAAATGGGTCTTAAAGAGATGGACTTTGAGAGGCTTCGGAATGTTGGGAGGGTTTCAGCAGTTGTAAGGGACAGAGGGGGCTCGTTCCACCATACTGGGGCCAAAACTGATGCAATTCTGATTTTAGACTTCTTGTGAAAGGAACCACAAAGTGACCCGAGGTGGAGGAGCAGAGAACTCTTGCTAGGCTGTAGAGCGGGATAAGTTCCTATAGATGTTGCGGTGAAAATTCTTTGATGGTCTTGTAGGCCATAACCAGTGCGTTTATCTTGATTGAGGCACCAAAAGGAAGCCAGTGGAGGGAAATGAAAAGGAGGTATTTACGGAGATTGGCAAATTTTACATATTTATACAACTGCCTGGGAACTGAACAGATTCCCATCTGGATCCAGTGCCATCCCATTAACTACCAAGCCACTTGGTGCCCAAAGAAATACAGCAACTACTCATTGTCGCAGCAGAATTTAACTCTTGTGCCACGGGGGGTCATGCTTTGAGCCAGGCAGATTTCTTTATCAGCCACGTTTGCTTGGTCTCTGCCCCATAAACGATTAATGCTGCCGTTCTCCAGGCCACTGCCCACTTTGGCACCATGTATGGAGGTCCCTCGTCCATATGCTGAGATCCAGCTCCAGGTCCAGGAGCATCTGCTATACCACCCCCTCCTGCAGCTGATTAACATGGATCGGCTTGATAAGGGATGGCTGTGTGAACCACACACAGATGGTCTTCCTTCAGATAAACCTTTAATTTACCCATCAAAGAGCATCAGGGAGCAACAGGGGGACCCTGTCCACATTCAAACACAGACCTCACACCAGTAGACCAATGTGCTGAACACACAGTCAAACACAGTCTCAGAAAACGATTGCATACAGCCACACATACAGTCACACATAAACCCACACGATGGAAAATAGTCACATACCATCAGCTGCGGTTGTAGTGCTGAACAAGCCCACATGCGATCATGTAACTGCATATGTTCACACGTGGTTACATATGGCCATGTCTGTTCAAAAAGTCAGCCACACACACAGACATTGTACAGTACAGTCACATCTCCTCCACTGCAGGATGTGTGTCTGAGATGTTGACATTCATTTTGCATTCCTCGCACACTGTTCCATTCCATTCATTCATTCACCTTGATTCGTCTTTACTGCTTGTCCAGGGCAGGGCCATCTTGGTCTGGTTTTGGTTTCTGTCCCAAAGACATAGGCAGAACAAACCCTGAATTGAAAATCAAACACACACACACACACACACACACACACACACACACACACACACACAACTGGTCATTTACAACCAACAAGTGTCTTCAGACTGTGGAAGGAAACCAGAGCACCCTGGTGAGAACATCCATACTCCACACAATCTGAACTACCCACACCCCAAATGCACATCTCACTACCTGTTCCACCACCTTGCTGCCCTTTGCATCCTTACAAAAAAAATTAACATAACTGGTGTCAGTGAATAAACTTTGAATAGCTTATTTCTCGCTTGTTTTATTAATTATCCGTATATAAGCATAAATTTAGTTAGGGATGTGCATTTTTCAACAACTATAACTTTTCAAGTTTGTGATATCATATTGTGTTATGGCCATATTTTGCTTGGGTAAGTAACGTTTATATAAAATATTTAGATCAATATTTTAGCAAATAAACAAAAGCGTGCACATCCGAGGAGCAGTAAAGCTTTTAATGACTGCCAGTTACTTACTGGACTCCTTAGGTTTGTACATTAAACTGCTTACATCGATTTACCTAGTTTTACAGTTTAGCCATTTTTACTGCATTAATTCGGTGTAAGTGGCTTATTATAGGGTAAAACAGCAGGAGGAGCAATTAAAACAGGGAACCTTGAGATTGTAAGGTGACAACTAGCGACCACTCTAACCACTGCGCCACCTGCTGCCCCAAGTAATGCATGCAGCACCACATATGACTGTTACACAGTACCCATGACATTACTTTTTTTTATTAATCAGTTTACCTTCATATTCAACCTGCGGAATACGGCAACCTGCTCGCCGTCCATGGAGCTCAAGCTCCTTTGGCTGACTTCCTCACCCAATGGTCAATTGCACTGTGTCAGTCTCTGCGGGTAGAACATATATTTAGACTCACTGTTGCTGGAAATGTCAATGCAAACACCGCCACTGTGCTGGTCATCAGGGTTATCTAAGAATAACAAAACATGCAAGAGCAGATGCAGAGTGACCAAAGGCCCAAAGTCTTGCATCATTGCTTTGGCTTGTCATTGGCTTCCTCTGCTAGTCTTCACTCATCTTTTCAACCCAAATGAAGTGCCCCGCGCTCGCGTTCTGTTTGCAGTAAACACGATGATGGCTGCTACACTTGTGTGGAGGTGAAACCAGAACTGTTCCCCCTCCAGGGAAAACATCCCCATTTCGAGGAGGCCTGAGCAGATGAGGTGCGGCTGTGCCGCACTGTATCACATGGCGTGCAGAGCACGAAGACCTACTGTGGTCTGACTCACGCATTATGATGTTCTGATGGTTCCCAGCATCCTGCTCACACTTCTTCTTCTTCTTCTTTTGGCCGCTCCCGTTAGGGGTCGCCACAGCGGATCAAAAGCTTCCACTTCCTCCTGTCCTCTGCATCTCTCTCCGTCACCCCCACCACTTGCATGTCCTCCTTCACCACATCCATAATTCTCCTTCTAGGCCTTCCTCTCTTCCTCTTACCTGGCAGCTCCATCCCTAGCATCCTTCTCCCGATATATCCAGAATCTCTCCTCTGCACATGTCCAAACCAACGCAATCTCGCCTCTCTGACTTTGTCTCCAAACCATCCAACCTGTGCTGACCCTCTAATATACTCATTTCTAATCCTGTCCATCCTCGTCACACCCAATGTAAACCTTAACATCTTTAACTCTGCCACCTCTAGCTCTGCCTCCTGTCTTTTGGGCATCCTGCTCACACTGATAATGGGAAAGATAGTCGGCTTTTTGGCAGTTGGTTATTCAGGCTCCAGTTTACAGCTCCTCCGTTGGGGTAAGGTTGGCTGCTTCCAGCTGATCAGGTCAGAGGTCATCTTTAATGCTGATGTTTTCTTCTGCCCAGATGGTCCAAAGTTTTCTTGTAAGAGACATGGATTTGTGTTTCCAAAACCACCACATGCTTAATTTTGTCAACCTACAGCAGGGGTATTTAATAAAAATGTAACAAGATTTATTCAACAAAATTTTGTCCTATCAAAAGTCCGGCGGGTAACCTCTAAGATCCCAGCCCTACTGAGTGTCTCGGGAGGGGCAGGACTCTGAAAAAAATAATTTCAGTCATATTCTACACAACTTGTGAGCGTTCGGGAGCCACTATCAATACCCAGGAGACTCCTGGAACTTCCGGCAGTCCACACTTTAGTGATGCCTGTTATGACTGGGTCTGCATAGAACGGCATCTGGGTCCGCCTATTGATGACCTAAGACCTACGGGTTCAGCATCAGCTCACAGTGACTTTCTTTTCATGTTCAGTACCCCAGTCCTGCCCCACCTGTTGCACAGCTCTAATGTAATTTTAACTTAATATTCTTTGTATTGCTTTTTAGAACAAGACAACCATAATTTGCATTGTCCAATTCAATGCAGGTTCATCGGTGTCACAGTCGCTTTTAATTTTTTTCTGAAGTTAATATGGGGAAATCTGCTTCGATGGGTCAGTTGCTCTTCCAGGTGGAGGTCCATGGTTAATGAGAAAATGAAGAACTTTGTGCTAAATGTTAAGATTAATTATTTTCAGGGAAGCTGGACCAGTTAGCAATAAGGTGGCCAAGGTAACCACAGATGCTATGTTTCTCATGGGAAGCTTCAGCCTGGTCTGTGGGTATCACCACTGCTCCGAATAGGTTGTGAACTTAAGCATGTGATGTCATTGGCAAATCAGTTTAAACTGGAAAAGCTGAAAAAACACATTGCTGAGTCTTGACAAGGAATCAAAAAATAGTGTCAGGGCGGATCCCTTTATGGATAATATGCGCTCAGTTTGGATTTCTCCAGGGCTGCAGGTTGCAACACCGTGCAGTCAAGGTTCAGAACTGAAGCTCTGCTGGAAACCACACGATTCAGGGATAAGCCGATATGACTGGTGCTGCTTTAGTTAAACCTTTGTGGAAAGATATTGTGTAGTTATTTTAGTACATATCTGGTAAGGTAACACATTACATACTGCAGCACCAGAGCTTCAAAATTAATCTAAAAAATAATATTTGTCTCCCTCAGGAGTGTGGCCATGCCCACCTCCTGCATTACTCATCCCAGGTGCGACCACAATACTGGATGGACTCACGGAGCTTAGACGAATTTTGACACAGTTGCTACAGAAAGCTCCTTCTGTGTTTTCCTATGCCTGTTGCTACACAATTTGTTTTCCTTTGTTTTTAGTTAAACACTGCAACATCCACCCCTTACTGTAAAGCTGGACACTCCCTGAACCCAGCATGTACGATATGCTCCAATATTTTAAAATGCTGCACAATAATTTCTTTCCTTTTAAGTGTCATATGAAGCGACATGTGCACAGCACACTTCAGCAAAACATATAATCGAGCATAGGTACATTTTCATTAACTGTTTGTCCTGCTCAGGGTTGAATCACTAGGCAGAAGGCTAAAAGTTTACTATGAATAGTTTAGAACCTGGATTAGTTCCTCTAAATTTTCCTTCGAAAGCTTTCATAAGGACATCTTTCCATCTCTGCGGTGACCTACCTGGCCTTTTTGATGTTAGTTAGTTACCCAGATTGTTCTTCTGCTCTCCTTCATGAGACCCATCCTTTTCGTTGTACTGTCAGGCAACGTCTCAAGTCTGTCAGGCAACGTCTGTTCATGTTACAAAGTGAGAGACGAAGGAACAGATTTCGGGGGTGTTGTAAAGGAACAAACCAGAGAGGGTAGCTTGATGATCTCAAATTTTCAGAGATTAAGTCAAGGAGTGGTCAGGCATCCAGGAAGAGATGTCCAAGAACAAGTTTTATATCTTGTTTGAAACTTGATGCCGGAGTGATGTCGATTAATAGGAGAAGTTGTGAGAGGTCAACAGAGCATCCGAGGACCAAGCGTGCAGGGCGAATGGTTCTGAACAAATTTTGTGAAGATCAGTAAATGATGTAAGTTTTTGTGTTTGCGGCAGATTAAAAAGACAATTTTGAGTTCCAGGTTTACATTTTATCCAATCGTGCAAGAAGATGTAAAAAATTGCAGAATTGTAACGTTTGCCTCATGACGTGATCTGTCCCCCTTCACATGGCAAGCGAAGAAGATTTAAGCGCAAGAGGAAGGGGAGTAGAAACATTGATGCAACGTTGGTGCAATGCCAGCACAGTCCCCAGTTGCTCCTGATATCTCTGAAGGAGCTTCATTCTTCAGACTTGGCTGAAGTGCTGCCAAAAAAATTCTCCATCAGACCATGACCTGGCCTGCAGGTCTGTACATGAGCAAAGCTCCTTATCCATCTTATTCACTCATGAACTGTCATGGCTACTCAATGTAATATATATTTATTTTTCTGTTTCTGCTGAATGTGTGCAGACATTTTGAAAGAACACATCCTCAGACAGCAGCCTGACTGACATGGAGCAACTCATTCCATTTCCTTTCATTTTTGCCTTCCAAGTCATCATGCTTTGACTCACCTTTCTGTTCACTTTGACACAACTTTTTCATGCCTCTTCTCTGTTCTTCATCACTTTATACGTTGGGTTTCTTTTACTGATCTCTGCTGCCATTTCTATTTTCATTCTGCTTGTATGGGGATCGCATTCATCAGGATTTTATGTCCAGGTGCGCGCTGAAATATGTTGGAGTGCCAGAACAAACCTGCTTCTGCTTTAGTACGTGAATACATAAGCAATCCTGCACTGGTGTAAACAGACCACTCTTGTGAGGCCGAGTACAGAGACCCTTTCAGCTTAAAAGAAGCAACATTTCACCTTAGTCCCTGTTTTCCATCTCTTCTGCAGCCACACCTGGGCATAGGTGACCTGAAGAAATCACTGAAACAACTGGTTTGTGGGACAATAGGACTCAGACAAGAGGGTTCAGGAATTCTCATTTATTTTCACTTTATTTTAGAGCTCATAGGTTCAGGAAAAAATGGTTCAGGTGTCTGTCTCTCACTCCAGGGGACATCCTCAGACAGAAAGAGTTTCAATGAGACCACAACGGTAGCTGTGTGTATGCGTTTATCCTAACTAGGCATGTGAGTCAGGGTCAGCATGCTGTTCTGTAGGGGTGTGTGTTTGTGTGTGAAAGTTTCTCCCTATGCAACACTTGGGGAGGGACATGAACCAGCAACCTTTTTGTTTAAAACCACATTTTGATGTTAATCATCCATGTGAAAGTAATACAGTGCCACACTGAGGAAACCTCACGAGAAGAGGCTGAAGAAGACATTAAAGTCCCATTTGATAAGTTAAAGAGCTAAAAAATGAGAGCAAAGTGAAGTCATAAGGAAAGTTATAACAACTGGAATAGTAGTCAAATTTAGTGTTCATGGTGAAGATGTATGGGTACCTTAAATTTTTGCCCCATGGAATTAATGATAGCTGGAACTTGGTGGAGCTGCTGCAAAAGATGCAGGGAAGATCAGAAAAAAGTATGATTTTAATTGTTCAGCGAGTTAAATTTTTTTAACAGCTACATTGGTGTAAAAGCTGGAAAGGAAAAAAAAAGACCCCATTGAACTGTGGTACTTGGACAACATTGATAGCCGGGAAAAAGAACAGATGGATGCTGGGTCAAACTTGAAGTCTCACTGGAAGCTGAAATGATAAGACTGTGGTCATCTTAGCTTCAATACATAGTGAGAAGCCTGGATTAAGATTAAGAAAATAGTTCGAAGAAAAAGAAGCAACAAGCAACAACCAGCTGGATGGACTGTGTAGCAGTGGCGATGGACACACAACTTTCAACACTAAGGGGATGAGTGGAGAACAGAGCAGAACATGCAGGAGCGTTGGGTGCTATGTGTAGGCCCTAGTGGTATGTGTCAGTACTGTGGGTAGAGTTAGTGTCCAGCCAAAGACAGGACAGTGTGTTGTGCTGTCGGGGTTTGCACAGTTCCAGTGTGTTGTGAGAAGGGCTGGGGTAGTTCAGCTTTATCAGCTTCAGGGCTGAAAGACCAATGCTTCTATTTACCTGTCCTGACTGTCATCTTCTGCTGTTACCTAGTGTCCTCTTTTCCATCCATCCATCCACCCCTCCAATCAACAGGAGTTAATGTGAATCCAACAGCATGTTTGAAGACAGGTGTGTGCACACGCACATGCATGCGTGCGTGAGTGTGTGTGTGTGTGTGTGTGTGTGTGTGTGTGTCCAGCTCAGTTTCCCTGAGCATCTCCACCCCTGTGATATTGTTGGATATGGACTTGCGCTGAGTCTTGCCGGAAAGATATTTTCATGGGCTGCACCGAAGCAGGCCTCCTCATTCCTTCCACGTCAATGCTCCATCAACACACAAGGAATGTCTTGAAAACAAAAATATACACAGGCAGACGCTGCCTTTATGGTGTGCATGCACAAATTGGTATGCCATACATTTCTTTTAAAAGTATAAAAACAAGGACCACTTGTTTTTTAAGAATTTAATTGCCATTCGAATGGTACTCAAAATGCAAACAGGAAGATTAGAGCGATTTGTCAGAGTGAGAGATTACAGGGTTCTGCATCACTAACCAGGCCGCTGGAGAGACAGCAGACAACAGCGCAGCAGCATCTTCCCGAGACACCGTGATTAAAATCATCAACGGAGGCGGCCTGCGAGACAGCCGGCCCTCGGAAATATCGTGTGATATGTCGCTCTTCATTTGGACTTCAAGTGCGTGGATTCAACTCCCATTAGAGAGGGCTGAGTGAAATCCATGTGTATCTGACAGCGGCGTGTAGCGTGGGACAAAGTAGACGTCAGTCAGCCACTCCCGGTACCTCATTTGGCCGCCTTTATGAGGCCCATAACTCACGGGCACCAGGCCTGCTTGGCAGACAGGCAGACATCGATCTCAACCCTGCCGTGCAAACCATAGCCGTCGAGGACAAAGTGTTGTACTCACTTGTTTTCAGCAAGGTCAGGAGGTCACCATTGTCGCTCATCATGCAAACTGTGCTCCTGTCCATTTAATTTTATCATTTATTATTTATTCGTATGTATGACATCTTTCTCCAAGGTGACATCAATTTAGACTCATACTCTAGGCTACTTAGAGCAATTTATTCTGGTTGTTTCCAGCTTCCAGCAAGAAGAAGAGGAAGACATGTCAGGACACCAGCCTGCACGGGGACTTTTAGCCACCCTGTTGGCCATTTTGTGTACTGCAAGGGCAGGTGCACCTGTTTTACTTCTGTGTGCTCACTGCCATGGCTGCGTAAAACTGGCCCCCCTGCAAACAGCACAAATGATAAAAACCTCATGGTTTGTAAGTGCTATTTTTGTGCTGGTTTGTGCTGCAAAAATTAGGATTTGTGCTGTTTTCATTTTTGAGATATAAGCCTTTATTTTTTGGGGGCTCTAACATCACTCAGCCACTCTACAACCACAAAAACACACAGAACTGGGCACATTCATCAGTGCTACGTTTGTGCCAGTTTGTGCTGTTCTATCACATTCCATTTCGGAGATATGAACAATTGCTTAAGTCATACGTGACATCACTTAGTCTTTTCTTTGTCATACTAAATCGAGCACATTTTTTACGACCGCTGCCACTTTTACCGTTTAAAGCATTGTTCTCTCTCTCTCTCTCTCTCTCTCTCTCTCAGCTGATGAATCCAGCTTGCTGAGCAACCACTCCGTACCCTAAATATTGCTTTTATTTATTTATTTATTGGTTTGTTTATTTATTTAATGCTTCACTGCAAGAAAAACATAAAACCAGTACAGTTCATTGCTGCTGCTGCTTTCACTGTTCACATTGTGTGTAAAGAAACACCACAAGAGCATGTTTAGTGAACAACTCGCCTTTTATTAAATGTGATTCCCATTTCTTTTTCAAAATGTGCAAATTTACAACTGTATTTTGGAAAGTTCTGTGCATGCTCTATATTTACAAATATACACTTGTACATGGCTGTCGGTAAAAAAAAATTAAAAATAAAACTAACTTACATTTTACTTACAAAGAATACATATACATTTTATGTTTAAAAGGTTCAAAACTAAACCAAAGTCATGCAATACTACATAGTATGTTTTTGGGGTGGAAAACACACAGTGCAAAAGGAGCTTCACATGATTCATAAAGCTAACTCACTGCATGTCCACTGACTTTCACTGGCTGCAGCTCTCTGGTGTTGCCATTCCTGATCAAACCCAGCTTTGCCTTTTTCACTGCCACTGAGGAGTCTGTGTATAGCCACTCCTTACAAGATATGTATTTTTCCATTTTTTTGGTGGAACGGCAAGTCCTCTCCAGTTTTCCACAGCCTTTTCATTTGGTGGGTAAACTAAGTCCAGATGCTGTTCGGTTTCAATGGTCTTTTAGCATCGTAGACTGTTGGTAGGGCCACGCGGGCACTGTGTTGGTAAACAAACAAACCCACACAATACAAACAGTAGGCGAGTGACGTCACACACGATGTAAACAATCATTAATATCGCCGAAACTGAATGTGATAGAACGGCAGTTTTAATGGTACAAACCGGCACAAATGTAGCATTAATGAATGCACGCCGTTTTGTGTGTTTTTGCAGTTGTAGGAGGGCTCAGTGAAGCCCCGAACAAATAAAGACTTATATCTCAAAAACGAAAATGACACACATCCTAATTTTTGCACTTAAAAATATAATAAAAAAACACATTTATGAAATTTCTAAAGAATAAAAAGATCTGCAAAAACAATGTACAACAATTGTGATGAAATAAACAGGACACACTGAGCCTAACAACGTACTGGTGGAGATGTGGACAGGTAAATGCATTGTGTAAGTTATTATTTTATTCTACTTTGTATGAAAAATGACATCGGGCCACATTCTGGATGTTTGGCACCGATGAAGAAATCGAGGTAGAGCAGACGGTGATTATTATATTGATTTACTTTCATTTAATTATTAATGGTGTATGTGCACCAGTATGAAAGGAAAGATATCCATTTAGAAAAACTCCCACATCTGCGCTGTAGTGGTTATTATTTGTCTAAAAAAAATTACAATAATTAAGATGATCCAGCTAGGGCAAAATTGCCGACAATCTTATGACACCCTGGCTGAAAACCACTGATTCATCCATTTACACAGCAGGGTAATTTTACCCATATCGGTCCATGGTAGCTGCCTCCTTGATCAAAGCCTCTACATCTGGGCAGCAGCTCTCACCATTGTGCCACCTGCTGCCCCAGCTTCATGCACATATGTGGTTGACTACGCCGGCCCTACCTCCACTCACGTTCCTCATCATTCTGGTATGTTCTACACGACTCCTGCTATTTGCTTTCCTCCCACCTGAGACCAGAGGAAACTCCTACTCACCTGTCTTGTTTGGTTTTCTGCAGCCTGATGTGAAAAGGAGCCAGCTGGCACTTCAGGGTTCCTTTTTTGTTAGCAGATATTAAAGTAACAAAAAGGTCAGCGAATTTCATTTTAGCAGTGGCCGGAGCACTCCAGCGACGAGCACCTTGCATAGGATGAATGGGGTTCTTACAGAAGCAGGAAAGAACACCTGTGATCCAGGTGACATGGATATTCCGGTGTAAAACCCATCTCGTTTTCTTTTTCCGAAACAGCATCCTTCCGTTTTTTACATGAATAAACTGATCAGAGTTAAATCCAGCAGCTCGAATATTTTGCTTTTCCAGAAATTTCCCCGTAACTTGCAGATTCCATCATGTTGCCCTCACTATGTCTGATTTGACAGCTCAGCATTCAGCTATAATCTCCTTTTTCAGCAAACTGCTTAAGTGACAGTAAAAAAGAAGGCGGGGATGAGCCCAACATGCATTAATGTGTGTTTAAACAGTGAGTGCCATCTGAAGGCGCCAAAGTTTGTCAGAGTAGCAGGTCCGCCACTTGTTCCTGCAGATCCATTGGTAGTATTTTGCAGTAAACACAAATAATTCTGAGTGTTCAAAGGTGTGACAGGAAAACAGGGAACCTGCTGCAGGAATTCATCCTGTTGCACTAAAGGGTTTTGACACCGTGCTGCTGCACTGGGAAAACCTTCCATTGAAATGTCAAGCTTTGTTAAAAGTGAAAATGGCGGCGGCCTTTCAGACATCAATGGGCCTTTTGTGGTAATTTATCTGCTTAGGTCCCACGGCACAAGCCATGCACCTTGCCCGCTTTCAGTTTGCCTTCCATTTCTTTATAAAGCTTTTTATATATTGGATTCTGAGCGGTGTTGAAATTCACAGCCACTCATCATGTAAATTACGGTAATGGGTCGAGTGTACAGCGCTGCAGTGGGAAAAGGTGTGTTTTGTGCACAAGGGAAGAAGTGGATTGTAGTTGCTGCTGCTTTGGATGAAATCCACAGTGGTTCCCAGATCAAATATTGGCATTGGGTGTTTGCCCAGTTCATGCAGGGATGGCTACTTTCACCCTCAGCACATTCCACCTGTTATCTGTTGGGCTTTTTTTACGCTAGACTCTGCATTTGTCACAACTCAGTCTGTGCCATTCAGGTCGATCTCTGCAGTTTTGTTGCTTAGAGCCACTGACTTGACATTGACTCTTGTAGACCACACAGACAGTTCTGTTCTCTCTGTTCTCTCTGTTCTGTTCTCTGCCCATGTCCTTAGTGTTGAAAACGGTGCTTTGTTACTGTGACTGAGTCATCCATCCGTTTGCTGCTCGTCCTCTTCTTTGTCCTACACATTTTACCATCATTGCTATCTTTCTGAGGGAATTTGGCCTTCTACTGATGTGTCCGAAGCATGACAAACATCTCTGAAAGCCTCTTGGATGTCCAGCTGCCAGGCAGGAAAAGGAACTATGGTGGCCCTTTGAGAACTAAAATACAGCTTTATGTCCATTTCAGCTCATACTGAAATAAAATCTTGAATCATTGGGGCAGAGGCTGTGTTGGCCCCTTGCTGTCACCTGATAACCCATAAGGTTCAGATTTGCTGGGGTAGACGCTAGACATGGCGGTCCAGAGCAGAGGGGTGGATGGTGAGATTAAGGAGCTAAGTGGTGTGATGGGGAGATCTACTGGATGTCCAATAGGAAGGGCACTACGGAGCCAATAGCCTGTCAGATTTGGCAAAGATTATAATTTGCTTGAAAGGCAATGGCTGTTAAAATATTAGAAGGAGTGTAGCAGCCTGAATTGTTTATTGTTTGCATCTTTGGGAAGAGGAACAGTAAGGAGGAGAATTGAGAAAATTGCTATTTCCCCATAGATTAATCAAACTCAGCAAAAGCAAGGAGACGTGCATATACATTCACTATATAGAGACACACAATAAATATATGCATACACTTTATACACTACAATGTTGTATATATTCTTACAAATAAAAGGATGAGGCATCTAGAACCATTTTATCTTTAACCAGCACTAAGGATTTACAGAGGATGGGGATCATGAATAGAAACAGTGACTCTTCTACAGGTTCAAAACACCTCTGATGAGGACACTGCAGATCCCACAACCTATCAGAAATGTTATCCACACCAAAGCTGTGAGCTCTATCTAATCTGTGCAAAAGCAGAGCCCAGGCTATCCTAGGCCACCAAAAAACTGACTTTCATCAGCATGATAACACCTTTCAGCCGTTATTCTGTCTCCATAGTAAGTAAAGGTTTAAAAAGGCTTTGAAGATGAGCATAATAACAAGAGTAATAATAATAGGACTGTAATTCACTGGCAACCAAGTGACAGACACAAAGAATAAGCAAAAAGTGTGTGTGAACTTTGGCCAGTGAGGTGGGTGGCTCAGTACACTGGACCGATACCTTTAACCCTGGACCAGGCAAGAGAAGAAATGTAATTATAATTGGTAAATAGAATTGTAAAGAATACAAGAATTTCTTCATACAGATGTCTAAAACTGAGAGACTTTACAGCATGTGTGTCTGGTATCATCATGTTGCTGGTTCACATCCCTCAAGGAACTGCCGGTAGAAGTGATATTCAAGCAGCAAATACACAGATAATCACAGCAGATGATGTTAGACTCATTTATGTAGCTGTGGGGAACACGGGAGTGAAATGGCTCTGAGAGCGATGGGTTTGATACCCTTCTTTATTGCTGTGATGGATTTAGCAGTACCGAGGGACAGTTCACTCCACTACAGTGGGGTTAAAAGTGAGAACTGATGAGCTGTGTGAGATCACCAAGCATTCAGAAATGGAGGAGTACAACACCTGTTGCTGGGATTTATAGAGCAATCAGGTATCATTTAGGTTACTGATTCTTTGGCTGTAGAACTAAATCTTGCACTTAAAACAGGTAACCAAGGAATAAAATAAGAAATGTCTGCAGACATTTGGGAGGTTTTGACAGGCTGAACACAAATGGGGCTGTAGGACACTTGGAAACTTGTAGGACTGTAGGAATTTCTAGAAACTTGGTAGCAGAGGCTGGAACACCAAGCTGGAAGGCATTGCAGGCTTTCAGGTGAGATGTCACCGTATACAAATGTTATGCAGAAATACAGCTAGAGTATATGGATGATGTAGAAGAGGTATCTGACACACTTGGTCACTTGGCCAAATGGTGTTGTATACTTTAGCTGTTATCTGAAAAGGACAGAACAGGATAGCTATCAACCAAATGAACTGACAGTCTGAATGAAAATGGATCACTTTCAACTCTACAGACACAAGTAGAAGCACTCTGTGTGGTCATCTTGCTGGATGGCCTGTAACAACAAAAGCAGCCACTCTGTTAACTATCTGTCTATGAAGGTCTCTAGCTTTGACTTGCAAATTTCCTTTTTCTAATACATTTAGGCTGTATGCACCTGCACTTTTCGAAGCACTATTTGGCCTCTTGCAGATGGCTGCCTCGTGTTAATGTACAAACTTCCATATGTTGATCGGCAGACCTCTTTTACAGCTGAAGCACATTAGTAATTGGTGTATAACTTCATATGACTCACCTGTGTAGTCGCCTTTGGATCTCAATTTAGCTGTGATTCAGGTCCTTTTTTATAAGGTGTTTTTATATGTGCATTTATATATGTATAGTAAAATATATCAGCGCCCCAAGTAGCACACTAATGCTAGATGAGGAAAGTGTGGCAGTGAAACTAAAAGAGTGGTCATGTATATTTTGTTTAGGTGTCACCCAAAGGCCTCAGTATGTTTAGATTGATCACATAAGATTCAAAGATTCAAAGAGATTTATTTGTCACATACTTGGTAACCAGGAACGCCATACAGTGAAATGCTAACTGAATCGACAGGACACTGTGCGTGGTTTTGAGGGTAGTGGTAGGTTCAAGAGCCTTATGGCCTGTGGATAGAAGCTCCTCTTAAGTCTCTCCGTTTTTGCCATAATGCTCCCGAATGGTTTGCCTGATTTCAGCAGGTTGAACAGATGATTGCTGGGGTGAGACAGGTCACCAATGATCCTAGTCACTCTGGTCCTGCATCTACTGGTGTAGATGTCCTGTAGGGATGGCAGAACAGATCTGGTGCAGCGTTCTGCTGCCCGGATCACTCTATGCAGTGCCTTGATGTCACGAGCACAGCTATTCCCAAACCAGGAGGTGATGTTCTGAGTCAGAACAGATTGTATAGCACCAGAGTAGAACGTTTTAAGGATCGACGGAGAGACCTGCAGCTTCTTCAGCTGTCTGAGGTGGTGGAGCCGCTGCTTTGCTCTACTGGCCTGAGCTCGGATGTGTACAGTCCATGTCAAGTCCTCAGTGAAATGAACGCCCGGGTATTTGAAGCTGCTCACCCTCTCCACTGCAGTCCCTTTGAGTCTAATGGGGGTGTAGGACCGCTGCTGTCATCTACCAAAGTCCACCACCATCTCTTTAGTTTTACCTACATTCAGTTGGAGGCAGTTCTCCTGGCACCATGATGCCAAGTTCTCCACCTCCTCCAAGTATTCTGTCTCATCGTTGCTGGAGATGAGGCCCAGCACCACTGTGTCGTCAGCAAATTTGATGATGGAGTTGGAAGCGTGCTTGGCCACACAGTCGTGAGTGTAGAGGGCATAGAGCAGAGGGCTAAGTACACAACCTTGTGGTGCTCCAGTGTTGAGTGTGATGATGCCGGAGGTGCGACTACCGATTCTTACCACCTGTGATCTGCCTGTGAGGAAACTGAGAACCCAGGCACAAAGGTTGCGGTTCAATCCCAAGTCATTCGGTTTAGTGAACAGTCTATGGGGGACAATGGTGTTGAAAGCTGAACTGTAGTCAATGAACAGCAGTCTCACATAGTTCCCCTGTTTCCTGTCAACGTGACTGAGGGTGGTGTGCAGGATGTGGGATATGGCATCATCCGTGGATCTGTTGGGGCGGTAGGCGAACTGAAGTGGGTCTACAAAGCTGGAGATGGATGCAGTGATGATGGCCTTGATGAGTCTCTCAAAGACCTTCATGACTACCGAGGTAAGTGCAATAGGCCAGTAGTTATTTGGGCATGTGGGCTTGTTGTTCTTTGGGACTGGGACAATGGTGGAAGCTTTAAAGCACTTAGGGACTGTGGACTGAGCCACAGACTCATTAAAGATGGTTGTGAGAACCCCGACCAGCTGGTCGGGGCCGCAGCGCAGCAGACGCCTGGAGATGTTGTCCGGCCCCCGCGCTTTTCTGATGTTAACGTGCTTCAGCTCCCTCCGCACATCGGACTCGGTAACGGTGATGACGTCACCAAATGTCGTCGACCGGTTGCGGCCCTCACTCCTGTCGTGGGTGACTGTAGCGCAAGCGGGCTCGAAACAGGCATAGAATGCATTGAGTTCATTTGCGAACCTAGAGTCTGCACGCACAGCCACGTTAGATTTCCTTCCGAAATCTGTGATGGTGCGCAGTCCTTGCCACAATTTGTGCGTCACCCTGGTGGAAAAGCGACTCGACCCGCTCCCGGTACCGGCGCTTCGCGTCCTTCACTGCACACCAAACACCATATTTAGCCGCTTTGTAAGTGCTCATGTCACCGGTGGCGAGAGCTGCGTTGAACGCAGCAGTGCGCGTATTCACTGCTTTATGGATCGTACCATCGACCCACGGTTTTTGGTTGGAAAAGCTCTTGATTGTAACCGTGGGGACAATGTTGTTTTCCAGCACGCTCACAAAGCTGACCACTACCTCCGCGAACTCATTGATGTCACCTGAACATGTCCCAGTCGACGTTGTCGAGTGCGTCCTGTAGTGCAGCTTCCGATTAGGCTGACCAGCGCTTTACCTCTCGCATTAACGGAGCCTCAGGACGAGACTTCTGTTTGTATGACGGCAGAAGGAACACAGCATTGTGGTCCGACTTCCCAAACGCCGGCTTTGGAACAGCTTTGTAGCCCTGCTTGTACGGTGTGTAGCAGTGGTCTAGCGTGTTGACCCCTCTAGTCTTGCACATCACATGTTGATATAATTCCGGCATGACTTGTTTGAGGTTCGCTTTATTAAAGTCCCCCAACACTATGGTTGCTGCATCCGGGTGTTTGTGTTGAGTTGAGCTGAGTGCCTCATGCAGGTCAGACAGGGCTGTGCCAACGTCTGCATGAGGCAGAATATAAACCGCCGTGGCGATAACCGAGCTGAACTCCCGAGGCAGGTAAAAAGGACAGCACTTGATGGTCAGAAGTTCCAGATTGGGTGAGCAGGACCGAGAGAGAACAGAGATGTTCACTTTGCACCACTTAGTGTTCATCATGAAACAGACTCCCCCACCTTTGGATTTGTTGGCCTCCGCTCTCCTGTCCATGCGAAACACAGAGAATGAGTCCGACGGAGTCACTACCGGGTCCAGCACTAGTGGGGTCAGCCATGTCTCAGTGAAACACAAGATATTACAGTCCCTCATGTCCTGTAGGAAGGTCACCCGTGCCCTCAAATCATCAAGCTTATTCTCCAATGACTGAAACCCAGCTAACATAAACAACCGTGTATGGGACAGGAGAGCTGAATAAGTACCCTCGAGCCAGATACTTACCCTGAACTGATGCACTAAAAATTACCTTGCTTTATAACTGAGTGAATTATTGCTGGTGACTTAGTGTACAAACATGAAGTCATAAAGCACACAATAATGATCTCGCAGTAGCACTCATGCATGTCTAAAGGTTTCTGTAGGGTTAGGGTTCTAACTTTACTATTACTAGGTACTGTTGTGCTGTATAAATCAAACATAAACTGCCAACATCTCACATTTGTTAAGCTTAAGAACCAGCAAATGCTTCAGGACAGAAGGAAAATACATGCATTGAGCAGATTTGCATATGGATGCTCCGGCTTCCGTGTTGGTTCCGGATCTGCAGCCAGAGGTTTTGAGCCAACCCCACAGGAGCAGAATGATGTAAGGATCTGAACAGGGACAATTTGGGCTCTCTGGATGCACTCATCGTCTCCCAGTTATCTGAGGATTCACTCTCAGCATCTGACACACACAATCAGACGTCTGTGATCTTCTCACCTTCTGCTTCTGAAAATTCACCTCAGCTTTTCTCACTGACACAAAGACAGAGTAGATATTACCCATAGTTCAGTGGGGCAGGGTGATTCCTGCCTGAGATGCAGGTTATCTGGCACTCAGTTTTTCATCTAACTCAATGTTACAAAGCCCAGTTTCATTTCAGTCAACAGCTACAAACTTCTCTGTGAATATCCTTTAATTTTATTAAGTTAGGGAAATAGATGTTCTGTAATGGACTGGTATTCCATACAGGGGTAAGTCCAGCACCTTCTGCTTCTGGGACAGGCTCCAGACCACCATGACCATGACCAGGATAAGCAGTTAATGAATGGATAGATGGAAATAGTCATTAAAACAACCATCTGATCATGCATTGTTGTGCTCAACAACCATTCAAATTCAAGATTTTTTTTTTATTCCGCAAATAAATACAAACTATTTTCACTCCTGAAGCAACATCCTATGGTTTATTTAAATAGCAGATGCCAATTTAATTATTTGAGCAGAATGTTATTATAGGAAGAGAAGTTTGATTTTGTAGAGTATTGGCTCGAGTGGAGAATCAATCATTAAGTTTTCAAGGGGTTTTGTACACAGTCACTAAAAAACAGGTCATCACATTAACCATAAATCCTAATTCATTCTGGCAGAATGATAGATATAAAAGTTCTTCCACTCTGACCTTGGCTGTACGCTAAATGTATTGATTTGTTGCACATGGACTCATGGAAGTTTGCTAGTTTATTATTCTTATCACTTATTTTGCCTCCTCTGACACTTTTCTCCACAGAGGTTAACTAAAGGGTTTGGATATTAAACTACTAACAATAATTTGTTGATTTAAACAGCAAATTGAGTTATACTGCATCAATTTTAAATACATTGCTCTAGGATACAACAGCAGGACTAAAATCTGAGACCTTCCAGCTGCAAGCTGCAAGCTGTAAGCTGTAAACACAAACATGAATTGTAAAGTGCAAAATTGCTACAGGTAGGCGAGCTAACAAGTTTTCCTTTTGAGTTTTCTATGCAGTCATTCAAAAATGTCTTAAGACAAATTTGCAACTTATTTTAATTTATTGTGCCATGAGTTCTAACCCCATGGCAGTTTCATGTAAAATTTGCTACACAGCAGATTTTGACAAGGGGTAAAATGCAGAAGGATGTAGATGCGTGTTTTGCTGCTTCAAGTTCGAGGAGGGGTCACTCATAGCCCCAAGCATAGAAGTTAATCCACTTCAATAAAAGTGCACGCCTGTGTAAATGGGTTAACTGCAGCATGAACACCAGAGGAAAAAAGCTGAATAAATGGCAAGAATAAAAGCCAATTGGCCTTGTGCATCACAGCCCAGTTATCACTGACAAAATGGCCTTTCGGGTCCAAACCTTCTGCTGTGGAAGAAAAACCTTCTTTTATCCTGAATTTATAATCTAAAATTCAAAAAGACTGTTCAAAGCTTGGAATTCCACTAAAATAGAGGTACGGAAAATCTGACATTTCAAAATATAATGTCAAATAAAATGTAATGTGACTTAGCTTCTGTTCATGACCCTTCATGACCTTTTTTAATATTATATTGCACCGTTTGTTGGCTGTATTTCATAACCAGGCACTTTCCACTGCAAAAGTTAATTTCCACATTTTCTAACTGTTACAGTAATTCTGTGATCAGAACAGAACTGCTCCTGGTTCGGCTACTAGTTCTTCCTCCCTTCCTCTTCATATGTTACTGGCATCCCTTTTTCTACATTTTGTATTAATCTTATGGTGGCAGCCTTTAAACCAGGGGTTCTTTTTAATCCAAGGACCCAAATAAGAAAATTGGTACTGCACTGGGACCCAAGGAGAAAAGTATGAACACAATGTTAGCAAAGCCATACAAAGACCAATAACAATGGCCATATAACAAAAAAGTAAATGTTTTGTTTCCATTCAAGAATAAATCTCAAATGAGCATTAGCAAAATAGAAAAGTGAAAAGCCAACATACTGTTAATAAAACAATGATTATAATTCAAAACAGTAAAAAGATGCAAATCTAAGAGTGAAAATGCAAAGTAAGAGAAGGAAAAAAGTTGAGCAAATAAAACAACGAGATGAAGTTAAGAGCCACGTTGCCCATAAACTGGTGGAATGCTGGCTGCTCCTCTCAGCTTATGCCATAGATGTCTTACAGAGAATACATTATGGGTGCTCTTTACCATTTTTGCATGCTTTAATAAAACTGGGATAAATAAATTCATCATTATATTTTCTTTTTGACATTTCAACCCAGCACTAGGCTCCTTCACCTCACAGCCTTTTCTGTGTAATTGTCTGCACCCCTAGCCTCCACGTGCTCATCCCCCTTACATGTCTGCCGTTGATCATATTAGTTTGATTTTTCTGCAAATAGTGAAGAGGAAGAAACCCAACAACAAGCAAAATTTCATATAATTCACATAAAGTTACAGAGAAATCATTTTGACCCCAGTATCCATATACCTGTATATTCTGTTTCCATTCTCCAAAGCAGGAGTGTCACACTCCAGCTTCACAACTTCTGCATGTTTGTAAATGCAGAAGGTTGAGGTGAATTGCTGATCTTCAAAGCATTCAAATCAGTGAAGGGCTCCGGTCGATGGAAACCTTATGAAACACTGCAGCCCTTGAAGTGCTGACAATAGTCATGTAAAGATCTGGCAGCCTCATGGCAGCATCTTACTCCTCCGTATGAGTGAAATATTGCACCTTGCATGCTGCATATGGTCTGGTAAACATGCAGTTAGTGGGAGACAGCATCTTTATGACATTTCAACAAACCCATACTATTTTGCATGCCAGACTCTGGGTGAGGTGGGATGTTTGGGGTAGAGCCACTGTTTGCCCAGTTGAACCTGCAACACTGCAGGTGTCCATTTGACTCAAAAGGAGAAAATATCATTCATCTGTCCAACCCAAGTAGAGACAAACCATCTCGCAACAGATGGCTACCCAAGCCAAGCTCCTGAATCCAGACTGCCGTTGCTGGGAATACAGAAATTCAGCCCAACTGCTGCTGGTTTTGCCTCCCGCAATGTTTGTGTATTTCTGACAGAAACATGCGGTTCCTGCATTTTATGCTCATTGATGAATCGCCACAGTGACAGAGGAGACACCGAGGAAATTTCCCAGTAATTTAAAAAAAGCAGCAGTGGTGTTAGAAGAAGAAATTCAATGTCCAAATATTTACATCTAAACAAAGTTGACGATGGGATTTTGGGGGATGCTTTAGCAATTTTTCCCCTTCATTTTGTATACATTAACACAGATATGTGTACATTTTGTATATTTACACAGTCCTGAAGTACATGCATGCGCGCGCGCACACACACACACACACACACACACACACACACACACACACACACACTGAATGTAAATATAAATCAGAGACCATTTTCTAAAAGGGAGATGGGGGAAGTCATGGATGTATTTGCATCTCACTCTCATATTCATTTAAAACACCTTTAGATACCATTAATGTAGCTTTTTGGATGATCACATTTTATAGCCAATTGTTGAAGTCAAAATATGAGATGCAAGTCGGAAGCCACCGACAAAATCACAAACAAGTGAGATTTAATAACACCTCATCTAAAGTGCCGGTGCTTATGAAACATCGGATTTAATTCCTGTGGAAAGTAGCTGAGTATTATAATTACCTTTTCTTCCATCTCATTTCACAGGGCCTAATAAGAAGAGACAGAGATGAGAAAACATCCTTAAATTGCCTTTCCCTCTTATTTCACAATGGCGAAGATCTGATTGCTTTGTCCTCTGGGTTCCTGGGGCCACGCTGCCTCGCTGAGGGCAGCGTGGAGCTATATTGCCCCCTGACGTCTGAGCTGACAAACATCATTCATCGGACGGTGATCACCTCCAGCAGGACATCCTCGGGGTTTAATGGACCCCACTGGGGAAATCTTAAATGACGCATGTCAAAACATTAAGTGGTTTGCTGGTTTGTGGATCTTGAAGAGCTATCAGTGCTTTGTTATGGTCTCCTGGGTGGAAATGCCTTTTGCTCTTTTTTTGTAATAATCTCCCTGTTGGTGAGTCTGTGGCTAACAGCCCAGACTTACAAGCCCATTGCAGGACTGGCTTAAATAATGACATCTCTGTTAAAGTTGCTTCTCATTAGATTTTTAAAAACCCAGCATCTAATGAAGGACCTTTATATCCCTCAGACATTTTCTTCTCAGATCTGCCCTTGTTTCCAGCTCATTTTTAGGCTCCTGTGAGGCATCATTACATCATTTATTTGCTTTGCAGATGCTTTTATCCAGTATCCAGAAAGACATTAATGACCTGGAGCCCAAGTACCAGAAATGCACCAAAACAAGTACCAAGGATAAGACTAACAGTCAGATAACCAAGTCCAACCTTTTGTAGACCACAAATCCCCAGGTCCTCTGTGCCATCTGCTGGGTTGATTCCTGCTGACAGCCAAAGAATCAGCAAGCTTTCAGATAGATGCTGGAAAAGCTAGGAGGTACTAAAGAGCATTTTATAAAGAGCAGGTTTATACTCAAACTGTGGCTGTTACTGTATGTGAAGTAACAAGGTCTCCACACACTCTCTGTCTCAGTCAGTTATCATCTGTTTGGACCAAGCTTCTCAGAACGTGACCAGCTCTAAAGAATTGAATCGGTGAAGTTTATGGAATATTAACCAGACATCAGAAATCCTAGCCTCCCTGCCATGCCAGCTTTCTACCTCCACTGCCCAGTTTCATCCGACCATCTGATCTTCTGAGTGTGGACAGTCCCCCGGTTTGTTTATCAGAGAGCCCAGGTTGTGGAGATATAGCTTCAAAATTTTATACATAAAGACAGGTACAGCATCAAAAATTAATCCCAAGTCTTAAAAACACACAGAAAGCAACTTCCATAGCAGGTCTAAACTTTTTTTAATTCTTGACATCGGTTCAGATTGAAATATTCATAAGACTGCAACATATAATTTATTTATCCTGTGTCATGAGGAAAACGGCAAATGTGAACATGTTATTGTGAAGGACCATCTCCTGCCACGCAGACTGTTTTTGTGTGGTTTCGTTTACCCTCAGGTCTGTCTAGGACCTCGTGCCAATGCAGCGGCCTGGGACAGCAAACCTCTTCCTCAGCGACATCTTTTCTGCAAACCTCCGCTGACAGAATAACCATGAGTATGGCAGTTGCCCAGCAAAACTGTATATTTTGTGTCCTTAATCTCCTGCTGTTCTGGATTCAAACAGTGAAAGACAGCTAATCTTTGGTTGGCCTGTTAATCTCACAGTCCTTACACCACTTTCTTTGTCCAAAAATTTTTACTCTTACATTAACTATCAGAAAACAAATACTGGCTTTGCTTTGTTTATGGACTGATCTAAAGGCATCTCTGTTTCTCAACTGCTTACAGTATAAGTTATCATTCAGCAGAAGAGATTCAATGCTAATATACACCTAAGGTGCCTAATAAACTAAAAATACATATTCTCATCCTATTTTAATCCTGGTTTAAAAGTGGGCAAGTAGCTTTTGCATTAAAACTCGCAGCGTTCAGGATATCATCACTGCTGTCAGCTTTTATTTCATGTTACCCCGAAACTTGTTTCATATGTGTGCCTGTGCTTAGCCGCTTTAATAATGCCTTTCTGTTCATTTATAATGTTTTGTTCAATTAAAGGCTGATTTAATCCAGTTCTGTTGAATTCATTTTTCATGAGTAACCGCTGTCATTATAATATAAATAAATGCTATATATTCACTTTAAGAGGGCCAACTGACTCAGAGAAGTTTACTTTCAGGCTAGTGTTATCCTGGGAATGACATCATGCACAGAACTTTCCAGATTTCCAGTGGATCTCTTGCTTTATGAAAAATTTAATTAAATGTGTTTTTTTTTTTTTTTTTTTTTTTTTTAATAGAGAGAATCAGTTGAAGCCTAAAGTTCTGGGTTCCTTGGAGAGAAATTTGTACCGTACTGTATATTTTTTTTTTAATTTATTACGGTATTCAGAATTAACAGGCGACTGTGAGGACAAGATCAGTGTCAAATTTTATGCCGACCACCTTGTCAGCTGTTCCACTTTACCACACTAACTGATAGCAGAAAGCTACTTCGAACAAAATCCTCACCAAAATAAATGAGTGTAAATGGGCATGTAGCTACATCGTGTGGCTCAAGAAAGAGTAGCTGTGTAATGGAGACTGTCTGCGCAGAGAGATGGATATTTATTCGACAAAGCCAGGCTTCTATTTCCAGTGAGGGTCACTTTCATGATAATTCTCAGTCAGTGCTGACTGTAGTCATAAACATCGCAGCTAAGAATGATGACCTGCCCTACGGAACCTGAGTAAGATATTCCGGTTCGTAGATTCTGCAACTGGGCTCTGGAAACAAAGAAAATTGAATTTGTTTATCCTGACACAGCTTCTGAGCAGACCCAAAATACCATGCAGCTCTTCACTTTTGCACATTTGCATGAGGTGCTAAGCTGCGCGAGCCTGTTTCGGCCTTCGACGTTCACGCCACGTGTCCATAAACAGTTAGACAACCAAAACTGCAGCTGGAAAACCTTGTGGCCTTAACTGAGCCAAATGCATGTATTTTGCTGAGTGAAATAGGAAAGATAATTTGCAACATTTCATTTTTTGCACTCTAAAGACAAATAAAAATATGGCTTTAGCACAGAAACAACAGCAACAAATTTAGAGTAAGACAGAATCAGAGGAGGTATTGGTTTCGGGGTTTCACAGAAGGGTGCTGGAACCAAACGTGCATTCAATCCTTCCTAACTCTGACTAGTTGCTTTGGACAAAATATTTAAATGTAAATATAATAAACTGGTTCGGAAAAGGGGGTTGAGGACTGCAGTTGTCCAAACTATTCTTTTTATTGCGCATGTATAGTGTGATACAACATAATCTGTAAAGCAGTAACATGATATTTATTCAAGGGGACAGAAAAGCACAAGATGCTTGGCTGGAAGTACCATGAGGTGGAAGGTGTGTCGCAGAAGCAATATGTTTCCCGCGACCTCCTGGAGTCGCAATAATCAAACATGGGAACCTCCGTCAAAAGAATATCGTACACAATAATTTGAGTTTACGATGACCCTCACATGCATTCAAAATGGGGAAGTCATACTCTATCTTTTTTCCACTTGGCAGACGCGATCTTCACACTCAGCAAGTCATGATATCACATTTATTATAATAAAAATGAATTACAATAGATTTTTACAGTCATTTTTTAAAGTCTTTTTTTTTGTCTGGCTTGGGCTTCTGCAAGCCCAGAAGTAATTATTTTAGCACTTTAAAGGTTCTGTACCTGCTGAGTGGCATTTTTTTAAAAACTGGGAATACAGATACAAAAAGCGGAAAGAGCACATTTTACAACCAGACTTAAAATCTACCTCCAGTCCTGCAGCTGAACTAAGTCATCCAAATAATTTGATTTCACTTTGTTTCCTCCCGTGAACCATGTCAACGGGCGGCAGCTCTGGTCTGCCATTACAAGCCTTGCCGAATCACTTGTGTCTGCTGTTATAATCCATCTTAATTTCTGCATGACTTCAGAGCGATTCCCTTATTTTTAAAAAGGTCTGGTTGTCCTGAAATGACCTCTACTATTAGACTCCGGACCCCTATTTAGAAATGAGCCTGAGTTACACGTGATCGCTGGGGGTAACAGCGGGCTCAGCAAACACACAAGCCTGGTTGGGGCCACAGCCGCGTATCAGACCAGAGAAAAGGCAGCCTGGTGTTCCCAAAATGTTGAGACCAGAAGCTCCACTGACCGCTTTCGTTCATTTTCTCTCTCCGTCTCCGAAGGAGGGAGGAGGACAGCAGAGGAGTGGCAGGAGCCACAGCACAATGCAAGCTCCTGCAGGCTTGATGAACCCTGCTTCTCCACTTGAGAAAGTGACACACGGGGCCTTCGACCATTGTTTTGGTTGCGTATGCGTTGCTCTTTGTGTGACATGCAAGTTTTATGATGGGTGTAGGGTTTTAAATACTTATCTACCTATTTATTCACTTATTGAATTAATTATCTGTGTACGTATTCTTATATTTTACTACACATGGGGTGCTGTAGCTACCAGAAGTTTATTGAGAATTTTTTTTGTTGTGTGCATGTCCCTTTCAGTGTTGAGCAGTTTAGTCTTCCACTCGTATGTGGGCACTAAAGTAATGCCATTACAATCCATTTTAATTTCTTGTTTAATGATTTACTTGTTTATTTGTATATTTAGTTACTCATTCATTTATTATTTGGTGCATTTTGTCTTTAATTTGTTTATTAAATTGGGGCAGATGTGTTTTTACATCCACAAAGGCAAGGTAGAGGTACAACAGCACCCTGGAAACAGACCATTGTGTGCAGTGGAGCTGACGGCTGAGTTTATATTTGTTGGTTTTAGTAAAGATTTTAGGGATGGATTTTCAGGGGGCATAATGGTTTTTAAATATTTATAGTAGTGTTTAAAATAGTTTTAATAAAAATGGAGATGATGAATGGGAAGACTATAGCTGTATTTTGTTTGGACAGTTAATCAATGCCACACATTTAATATTGATGTCTATTTTGATCCAGAACAAACAAACAAACAAACAAATAAAAATCTGCTTCTCCTCTGAACCATCTCTGCAACCCAAGTCCCAAGTCTTGAGGTAACCCTACAACAAGACTGATCCACATTCCCACAGGCTCACCCTCACTCACCTCATGTGTAAATAAATCTTTGCAGAGCCTGACTGTGGCTTCATGACCCCATCGGGTGCTGATGGCTATTAGGAACATAGTAATTCAAGTTGTGCCACAATGGTCAGCTGAAGACAAAGCAGCATTTGTATGATTCCTTCATCTGCACCTGAAAAGTTCTCAAATTGAATCATCTGTGTATTTTGAACAATTATGACTTCATAGTATGAAAAAGAGAGAAATGTAGGTATAATATTGTTTATTGTGTGATATTATCCTACCTTTTAGCTATTCACTCTCAATCAGCAAATTAACTGAATTATATTAAAATTCATAATGGTAAATTTAAATCACCTACTAATATGCTAATTTATTGTCATAAATAATACCTTTTGTGATTAAATAATTTTATTTTGTATTATTATCTATTATTTATTTGTATTATGTATGTATTATTTTGTACGGTTTGGAGACAAAGTCAGAGAGGCGAGATTGCATTGGTTTGGACATGTGCAGAGGAGAGATTCTGGATATATCGGGAGAAGGATGCTAGGAATGGAGCTGCCAGGCAAGAGAAAGAGAGGAAGGCCTAAGAGGAGATTTATGGATGTGGTGAAGGAGGACATGCAAGTGGTGGGTGTGATGAAGAAAGATGCAGGGGACAGGAAGAAGTGGAAACAATTGATCCGCTATGGTGACCCCTAACGGGAGCAGCTGAAAGATGAAGAAGATGTATTATTTTGGCTTTACAAAGCAGCTTTTAGGGCAGAAACGCAGCAGTCGTCTCGCTTGCCCTAAGGAAGAGGTAGATTGTTTCCTGCACAACACCTTAAGTGACCCTGACAGAGAGCAAAAGCTGGGCCCGCAGAAAGCCCTTGCGGACATTTCAGTCCCTACAGTGGAGTTCAGCACTAGAGAACCCACCTGGAAAGAAGTCCAAGAGATAGTTACAGCAGCCAGAGCCAGCTTGGCTCCAGGTCCCAGTGGAATACCCTATAAGGTGTAAAAGCGCTGTCCAGAGCTCCTCAGAATCCGCTGAAAGATGTTGCAAGTGATCTGGCGAAGGGGAATAGTAGCAAAACAGTGGAGGCAGGCGGAGGGAGTCTGGATATCTAAGGAAGAGAATTCAACCCAGCTAAAACAGTTTAGATCCATCTTGCTTCTTAGTGTGGAGGGGTAGATCTTCTTCAGCGTTCTGTCTAGAAGGGTGGCAGATTTCCTCCTAAAGAATGGGTATATTGACACCTCGGTACAGAAAGGTGGAATTCCTGGAGTTCTAGGGTGTCTAGAACACACAGGAGTTGTGACTCAGCTGATCAGGGAGGCAGGTGAAGGGAAGGGAAACCTGGTTGTGCTGTGGCTTGAGCTTGCCAATGCATATGGTTCAATAGCTCATAAGCTGGTTGAAATTACCCTAGATCAATACCATGTACCTAGTAGAATCAGACCTCATCTTGAACTATTACGGGAATTTTAGGCTTAGAGTCACAACTGGGAATTTAACATCTGACTGGCACCGGCTTGAAAAAGGGATTATAACTGGATGCACCATTTCAGTTATTCTCTTCGCCCTTGCCATAAATGTAATTGTTAAGGCAGCAGAGGCAGAGTGCAGAGGCCCACTGCCTAAATCTGGTATTCGGCAGTCCCCCATCAGAGCATTCATGAATGACCTGACTGTCACCACTACATCAGTGCCTGGTGGCAGGTGGATCCTCCAGGGCCTAGAGAAGATCATTTCTTGGGCAAGAATGAGCTTCAAGCCAGCAAAATCTAAAGCTATGGTTCTGGAGAAGAGTAAGGTGGTGGACACGTTTCAGTTTTTTGTGGAGGGCATTGTAATACCATCTATCACAGAGAAGCTAGTTACAAGCCTAAGCAAGGTCTTTGATTGTATCCTCTGGGATGTCACAGCCATACAAGCAATGACCAAGAAGCTTGAGACTTAGCTCACCACAGTAGACAAATCTAGCTTACCTGGCAGGTTCAAGGCATGGTTACACCAGCACAGCATCTTGCCACATGTCCTTTGGCCTTTGCTGGTCTATGAGGTGATTATGTCAACTGTGGAGATCCTGGAGAGGAAGATCAGTGGTTACCTTCGTAGGTGGCTGGGTCTGCCACGTAGTTTAAGCAGTGCAGCGCTGTATGGAACAAACAATAAGCTCCAGCTCCCCATAAGTAGTCTTGAGGAGGAGTTGCGTACAAGAGAGGCACTGCTGTATCGGGACTCCAGGGACTCCAGAGTGGCATCAGCAGGCATCGGGGTACAGACAGGTAGGAAGTGGAGAGCCCAGGAAGGGTTGGAGCTAGCGGAGTCTCAACTGAAACAAAGGCTCTGGTGGGCGTCTTGGCAACAGGGCGGGCGGGGTTAGGATTAATCCCTCAACCTCATTACAACAAGGCCTCTGGCAAGGATAGACGCCATCTAGTCCTGGAGGAGGTGCGGGCAGGTGGGCAAACCAGTAGGATGGTGGGCATGCGTCAGCGAGGAGCCTGGACAAGGTGGGAGGGGGTGATGAAGAGGAAGATAACCAGGGGTGACATCTGGCAGGCGGAACCACAGCGCATTAAGTTCATGGTTCAATGCGTGTATGATGTCCTACCTAGCCCAGGAAATCTACACATCTGGGGCAAGAGTGAATCTTCAGCATGTCCTCTCTGTACTGGAAAAGGGTCACTGGAGCATATCCTCAGTAGCTGCACAAGAGCCCTGAATGAGGGCTGCTACCACTGGCGACATGATCAGGTGCTGAAGGCAATGGCAGAGGCCATCGCTAAAGCCATGGCTAACAACAGGGTCATCCGCAGCCAGAGGAACATCACCTTTGTTAGGGCGGGAGAGCACCCTCAGCCACAGCCCAGAGCACCACCCAGCTTGCTCGTCTCAGCGCTGGACTAGGAGACACGGGTAGACTTGGGCAGGCAGCTCAAGTTCCCGGAACATGTGACATCAACTTCCTTGAGGCCAAACGTGGTGTTAACATCTGCCTCCTCGAGGCAGGTGCTCATAGTAGAGCTGACAGTCCCCTGGGAGGACCGGATGGAAGAGGCGAATGAGCACAAGCGGTCCAAGTACTAGGAGCTGGTGGAGCAGTGCCAGAAGAGTGGCTGGAACGCTCATTGTGAACCTGTTGAGGTGGGGTGTAGAGGCTTTGCTGGCCATTCACTATGCAAAGTCTACACCCTGCTTGGCATCACAGGAGCTGCTAAAAGGAAAGTCCATTGTTGAGGCTGGAGACAGGGCCTCTAGATGTCTTTGGATTAGGAGGTCCAAACCGTGGGTTAGTGCTGCTGGGACACAAGCCAGGACCTGATAAACCCTGGCTGGGTCACCTAAGCGAGGGTGTCTGATGTTATGAGACCCGAAACACCCGATGACCTCAGGAAACATCACTGATGATGTGTCCCAGCGCATCCTAGGAAGCATCTTTAAACTAAGAGTGCATTCAATATTTTATGCTAATTTATTATCATAAATAATACCTTTTGTGGTGATTAAATAATTTTATTTTGTATTATTATCTATTATTTATTTGTATTATGTATGTATTATTTTATGAATGATTATATATGTATGGTTTTATTTATTTATTTATTTATTTATTTTCAACCAACTTAAATGAAATCCAAAAACACGGATGTAAGTGTCTGGTCTTCCAAAGAGGTCTTTGCTTACTTATTACTGATTAACTGGTGTTCAGACAGCAAAGTCCCGGAGCATCTCACTAGTTAGAGGGAAGATAGAGAAAGTTAGTTTTCTGGTGGATAGTGAGGAGATCCCATCAGTGTTAGAGAAGCTGGTAAAGAGTTTAGGGAGGTGGTACACTAGGGAGTTGACTGATGTGGATCAGGTGGAGCAGCTTAAGGAAAGTGTAGTAGATGGGTTACAGAGAATAGAGAACTCAGGGCTGCCGGGTAAACTGAAGCTCTGGTGCTTGCAGTTTGGCCTATTCCCAAGGGTAATGTGGCCACTGACTATGTATGAGGTATCAGTTACAAAGGTGGAGAAGCTGGAGAGGCTGATTAGCTCCTATATTAGAAACTGGCTGGGGGTTCCTCAGTGTCTAAGCAATGTGGCTCCGTATGGGCAAGGAGTCCTGCAGCTGCCGCTCTCAAGCTTAACAGAGGAATTTAAGTGTGCGAAGGTGCGGTTAGAATTGCAGCTGTCAGGTAGTAGGGATGAGGTTGTAAGAGGCTTGGTTCCTACGGTAGCAACAGGTAGGAAATGGGATGCGAGACAGGCGGTAAAGGAAGCTAAGGCAGACTTGAGGCAGCTGGAGATGGTCGGGCAGGCACGGGAAGGTCTCGGTTATCGGATAGGAGACCCTATGTGGAGTAAGGCAGGCCCGATAGAGAGAAGGAGGTTGGTGTTAGAGCAGGTGCGTCGGCAGGAAGAAAGAAAGAGGTGTGTCAGGGCAGTCTCACAGGGGAAGCAGGGACAGAGGGTAAATTGGGATGGGGTTGAGAGGAGGAGGGTGAGCTGGAGGGAACTGTGGAATATGGATGCATATCGAATAAGGGTCCTACTAGGAGCGGTTTACGATGTGCTGCCATCACCTCAGAACCTGAAGCAGTGGGGGGGTGAGGACTCCGCTTGTACTCTGTGCTCGGAGGTTGGGACGCTGAAACACATTTCAGTGGGTTCTAAGATTAGTTTGGCCTTGCGTAGGTTTACATGGAGGCATAACCAGGTGCTAAGGTGCCTGGCTGCGGCCATTGAAGATTGGAGGAGGCAGGTATGCTCAGGACAGGAGGTTGAAGGTACAGTGGTACAGTTTGTTAGGGAAGGGGGAGGAGTAGGTGCAGAGGTAGGAAGGAGTTAGGTGTAGTAAGGGGGGCTAGAGACTGGGAGATACAGGTGGACCTGGAAGGAAGATTAGTGGTGCCCCAGGAAATAGTAAGTACAAGCTTGAGACCAGATATGGTGACGTGGTCAGCAAGCCAACGGACGGTGTATTTTATAGAACTCACGGTTCCGTGGGAAGGATCGGTGGACAATGCTCATGAGAGGAAGAAGCTTAGATATAGCGAGGTAGCGGCGGAAGTAGAGGGGCGGGACTGGAACGCAAAGGTGAGGCCAATTGAGGTTGGATGCCGTTGATTTATAGCCCGACCACTATGGCGTTGTTTCGCGAACTCGGTATTTGGGGGCGGAAGTTGCAACAGGCGGTGAAGGAATTGTCGCAGGCTGTGGCGCAAGGAAGTCTCTCGGTTTGGAGTAAAAGGACCAGCGTGGATGGTAGCTGGGCGGCGAAGCGATGAGCAGGTGGGTGCCAGCGAAGCATTAGCATGTAGGTGTGATGGCGGCTAGTGTATTAGCGCATAGTTGTTAGCGCATAGGTGTGATGGCGGTTAGCTGTTAGCAGGCGGTGCAGTTGTTGAGAAGCGCGATAAAGTAAAGTAGGTGGCGAGGGGCTTCTTCCTTTGAGATGGCGGGTAGAAAGAGCGGTGAGGGTGAGGACGCTGAGGCAAAGGGTCAATAATGTGAGAAGCGGTGGGGTGGCGCAGTGGTGCGCGCGGTAATGGAGGGGAGCAGCTCCGGGACGCCTGAGCCGCAGTCAAGCCTTCTGGAGGTGTCGTGGGCCTAACTCGACGAAACGCAGATGAAGGAAGGTGCCCACTTGATAACGCCGATGAGATGCCGCACCATTGCTGCGCCACACCATGGTTGGCGTTATAGTTAGTTGGCGCTAGTTTTAATAAAGTATCGGATTTGTAGGCGTGCGGGGGGGGGGGGGGGGTAAGGACGGGTTGATGGGCAGTAGGATCCCCTTTATAAACCAAGCTCCTGGTATTTGGCACTGTGTGTGTAACATGAACCTGTTCAGACAGCATCACGTGTGGGACGTGACACACGAACAGCTCCTTCAAAATCCCAGCGCAGCCCCTGCAGGGTACGTTACCTCTGTACATATTTAAAAATGAAGCGTGAAAGTAAAAAAAATTTTTTCAACATTTGGCCTGGAGCTCAGCTTCCTCTCAGGATATTTCTCCACTAACTAAGGCCCTGCAGAGTTCAACAGGGATGGGGCAGAATCTCTGATGCTGTGCCTGGCTCAAATGCCTCCTAATAAGCCATAATGAGCCGTAATGAAGTGTTATTAAATATAATAAACTGCTCACACAAAAGAATCCGTCAGTTTGACTCTCCTCTTTGACAAAAAAAAAAAACCTTTTTCTTTTTTAATAGATTTGTTGCCATTGGAATAACTATAATCTACATATGTATTTTATGTGCATTTTTGACAGGGCCTCGCTTTATGAGATAGCATTTCACTGCACATTCACTTTTATGTGAAGAAATATTTTTATACTATCAAAAATTTGATACTAATATCTGTATTTTACTGTTTTTTTTTCCTTTATCTAAGTGAATCTATCCATCAAAGTTCTATGTCCTCCAGTTTAATCGCATCTACTTAAGGTTTAAGGTTCACTTTATTCTCATTTTGCACCAAAAAAATGAAATGCGATTTCTCCTGGTTGGCAGGACACAATACAGTACACAAACACCAATAAGACACAAACTGAGAGGTAAGTAGATAGGGAAGAAAATAAAAATGCATGAATAAATTAATGGAAAAGAAAAATCAATGATGCTGGAGATGGTCAGTGGTGATGGTGGTGGTGGTGGTGGTGATGATTTGACTCCATGCTGTCCAGAATTCAGCATCCTGTGGTAGGAAGCTGTTCCTGAGCCTGGTGGTATTGGCCTCCAAGCTGCAACAGTGGTGAAAACTGATGGAGTAGAGGGTGAGAGGGTTCCTCAGCCATTATTCAGGATTAACTGATCTATCACTTATAGGCGGTCTGGATGGTGGCTAGTGGAGTCCTGTTGATGGACTGGGAAGTCTTTGCTACCCACTGCAGAGTTCCTCAGGCAGCAGGCAGTGCAGCTCCCACACCAGACTGTGGTGCAAGGGGTCAGGACACTCTCCATGGAAGGGCAATAGAAGCTGGTGAGGTTGTGCTGGTGGAAGTCCAGGTCATTTCAGGATTTTCAGACACATCCACTCCTGGAAAATGAGTTTCTCATGTAAAGATATCTGGAACTTTTGGAGTTATTATTCATTTCTAAGGGTCTTTGTGTGTGTTTGGGTCCAGTGTCTGTGTCTAAGCTCTTCCACTGCTGTTCATTCACCTATTTTTACGCCACACAGAGAAAAGCATCTGTCCTGGGGTGAAGCAGTTACAGCTGGAAGTGGAAGGCTGTGGGTTTGAATCCCACCATGTGCTCTACTACCACAGTAAAAGATACTAACACTGGTAAAATTAACATTATGAATAAATGAATAAAACTATAATAAGCAGCCAAACATTGTAAATTACTTTGAAGAAAAGCATTGGCTAAACGAATGAACGTGCTTCCCCTGTCTATAAAGAAACATCTGAAACAACCAACAAATCTGCAAGTGGCTCCCCAGCCAATCCAATAAGGTTTCCTGTCTTTCCCAAATCTGAGATTAAAGTGAAAAGGACGGAAGCAACCGAACAAGGGCTGGACTACACCATTAGTTTGATGCTGAGCACAAACAGCGTCTTGTCTGCTAGACCACATGATAGCCTGTTTTTTGCACCCCTCAGTCCTTCAGTAGTGTCCAGACCCCTCCTGAATTTGTACTCACCGATCTCTTTGATATCAATTGATGACAAATTAAACCAAGCTTGCAATGTAATACGCAGCGTGTACAGTAAAGCGGTCTTAAAATGTTCTACTTTTCAATCTGTTATTTTAAATGTAGGTGCAGGAGAAGCAAAGGCGCTAGAATATAAGAGCAAAATAATTCCCCCTGTTATACAAATAAAAGCAAAAAGCTTTTCAAAAACCAAGATTACTAATTACTAATTAATTTTAGCCAATTCTGACACCAAGATCCTTTTAGTCCATCATTTATCATCTAAAAGATTATTATTTTTTTTTAAATAGGATCTCCATTGCCAGCAATGGAAATCTGACTGTGATTACTAAGGGAAAAATATGTCAGTTTTACTGTCCGGGCTTTTTGTGCTTCAAATTTATTGTGTGTAAAAAGTGAAGGACTACAAAAAGTTTGGGATTTGCCAGAATGGATTTTGTTCTGCATTTTTTTGCTTCATCAATATGGTATGAACTATTCATGCAGGATGCAACTGTATTTTAAAAGCTGCCAGTGTGCTTAGTGTTGCGATGCTCACATACTGTATGTTCTTCTACGTAAGTTATGAACATGGCAAGTCAGGAGATACTACAGTAAATACAGGCAGGTCAGGTTACAGAAGTAAGCACTACATTAAGATATTTACCCAGCATCTTTCAGTCAAAATATAGAACTGTCCATGGAAAATTGGTAAAAATGGTCTGTTTACCATGGTGTTAATACAGGGATGCAAGCCTCAGTGGTCATTTATTGAGTTTTTCTTTTAAATCTCCTTATCGTTTTCTTCATAAAGGGGTTCTGTTTACTTTTGGCTATTTCACTCAAATCGTAACAACACAAAAACATTCAAACCTGAGAAATGCTAAAGTGCTCTTCCATCAGCCACATCCAACCATTATTCAGTTTAAGGTGCAGTGCGAATGTTGTGCTATACACAGTGGACTGGAACATTCTAGACACACTTTAAATCTCAGCTCAGATTTTATATACGTACGTCATATTTATTATAACCACTGAGTTCCTTGACAAAAAAAAAAATGTCCCAAGAGTCAGCAATTTACTTCTCCTGTTTGATTTTCTTTTGGGTAAGAAAGGAATCAGTTCAAACCAAGATGGATGTTCTAACCCCAGACTTTGTTTTTCGGCTGAAAAAAAATCATTCATTTGTATTATTGTACAACACTTTGAACCTGAAATCTTTTGTCCAGCTCTGAAAAGCATGCCATGAAACTTGCACAGACTGCAAAGGGAAAGACATGTCAGAATAATAAATGCAGTATCAATAAAACATTCATGAAAATGCTAAACTGAAAGATGAGATTTGAAATGTTACCTATCTGGCGTCTTCTGAAGCTCCTTAAACAAACTTTCACTGTGATGTCAGGGACAAGATGATATTAAGGGGTTCTCCAGTTGTATCCCATTTCTTTGTGGCGATGGCAAGCTCACCTTTCCAATGTTTCCAACGTTCTGGAGCCAAGAGAGGGATTAACTGACGCAGCCGAGCGTTGGATCAATTTCACTCCAGTGTGAAAATATATTTCAGTTGGCTGTGGATTCACTCCTGAATTGCAGGGCAAGATGCCCGAAACAATAACTTCAGCAACCGAAGAGGACAAACATCACAGCCCCCAGGCCTTAAGGACTGGGCTCAAGTGTTAAAAACACTCATAAAGGTGCTCCAAAAATGACCGTCATTTTCCAGGTGCTTTAACTCATGAGGGGCTGCAGGTGATTCAACCACAACCAGATCAGAACTAGCAGAGCTGCTACCTCCAAGGATCCACATTCACGTTCCATCTGCTTCAGGGCCTGTAGTGAAGGTACTTAAGCTGAACTGAAGCATTAAAAAGTATCCAGGTATATAAATGAGCAAATGTGTGTAAAGAGCGTAATGCTGTAAGTTGCTTTTCAGAAACCTGTCGAATGAATGCAATATCTTAACAAAGATCCCTGTAGAACATATGTAATCCAGATAATTAATAAAATGGGTATTTAAACCGCTTCTCAACTCCAAAGTGAAAATTTTAAAGTTACGCCCCTACTGAATCAGACTTATAGGCTGAAACTTTTAAATGAGTTTCAGCTCATCATCTTGTGAGGTTTAGTGATTAAAACATAAATGAATTTATTACAGTTGCCAGGCTTTCCAGTTTCTAAAGAATTGCAGGTTGGCTTGGAGCTGAAGTGTGGTGAAGGTCCTAGGCGCGCATCTAGCTGCGGCCAGGGTGATGAGTAGGTGTGGGAGTTTGCCGACAGCGGTCCCTGATGGCGTCCTTGCTGCATTGGTGTCCCTGCGTGGCTGCTTTTTACTGTGGACAGATCCCTCTTTCATAACAAAGGGATACGAACTGCTCAGAGCTGTGAGCTTAACAGATGCTCTGTGCAAACATTTTATTGATCGAATATCTCAGCGGCGAGAAGACCGAGCAGGACAACAGGTGGACCAATTTAGTCGCGTTAAATCAGCTGTCAGTTTAAAATATGAGCTGCAGGACATTTTTTTTATAACTCCCTGTGTTAGAAGATTTTACCTGAACTTTCTCAGAGGTGACTCATACCAGTGGAAAGGCAGACAGATACCAGCAGAGCCACGCTTGTTGTCACGGTTGTTGTTATGTTCAGCCTTAGTCAGGCAATGCCAGTAAGCAGGGTGGAGAGCCAGGTACCTCCCTGTGGAGGTTGGATGCAGGGGCTCTCATGTGGACTGTGTGCAATAAAACAACCCAAAAAGAAAATGTACCCCATGTAAACTGGCACCGTAAAGCAGAAAAGAGGCAGCAGGTGGCGTAGTGGTTATAGCCATCCCCTTGCAGCCTGAGGGCCCAGATTTGAATCCCACCTCCTGCTGTTGTACATTTGATAAAGGTTTTTACCCTGAATTACTACATTAAATATCAGGCACCTGTCTGTGTGACCTACAAATTGCCAAATCACTATTAGTGTGTAAACTTAACTCTGCAAGTTGCCATGTATGGCATCAAGGATTTAAAAAATAATGGAGAAGCAATAAAAGTGGGAGCCTGCAGTCACCTGTGAACAATTCCCCACAGAACCAGGTCCCTTGGCATTAACACAGCAGTGTTGTGTATGAAAATGGGTACCATTTAACTCTTAAAGTGGGCCTTTGGCTGAATATTTGTCCACTACAGGGGTCATCTGAACAATCATAACAACAACAATTATGTGCTCAATGAATTTATTTGCATGTTTATTCATTCCCACACACACACACACACACACACACGCACACGCTGCCCGGCAAAAAAAGTGAATGCACCAACTGACCAGGTTTTTCTATCAATGGATTTTTTCTTCATATTCCAAGATGAAAATGCCAGGATTCATGGGGCTCAAACTGTGAAAGAGTGCTTCAGGGAGCATGAGACATCATTTTCACACATGGATTGGCCGCCACAGAGTCCAGACCTTAACCCCACTGAGAATCCTTGGGATTTGCTGGAGAAGACTTAACGCAGCGCTCCGACTCTCCCATCAATACAAGATCTTGGCGAAAAATTAATGCAACTCTAGATGGAAATAAATGTGACATCATATAAGCTTATCGAAATGATGCCATGGCGAATGCGTGCCAGAATCAAACCTAAAGGCGGTCCAATGAAATATTAGAGTGTGGGACTTTTTTGGCCAGGCAGTGTATGAAATATAAGAAGGCTTTAATTTTGCTAACTAAGGTTAACTTGTAGTGTTACAGGTTTCCAACACCAAGGGTCACACAGTTTGTCCCCTGACCTCAACACAATAAAACAATACAATATTTTATACAGTATATTGTTGTATAATAAACCGGGCTGCACCCTAAGTGGGTTCTGTGCAACATTGCTGTCGTACAGTACAAGTGGTGAATGTGCCAGTGTGGTCCTTTTATTGCTTGGAAAGTGTGTTGGAGTATTGGGCATTTTTTGGTGCAGCTTTGTGAGTGAATTTTCCTCCCTGTAAGAAATAAAGATGATCCAGTACAACCCGGTCATTTTTCACTTGCACTGCCATGTGGCCAAAGAATGCAGGCAAAGTGTTGTTAAAGCTAACACGTCACCCACTGCGTAGGAAAATGTCCGGTGACGCACAACTTCTGATCCTCAGGGGGAAGGACTAGTACAGCACCATCCAGTTTTTATGCTATTAAATGTCAAGAATTTTATTTATACTACTAATTTGTTATTATATGGTCTTTCTTCTAGTGCACAGCTTGGATTAGCATTGCCTAACTTACTCTCACTAAGCCATTATTTTCAATTTTATTCTCGAAAAATGTTGTTATTATTAAAACCTGTCACTCTGTCCCATGTGTCTTAATTTGTGTGACTTTCAGTGTGACATTCAGGCTCTTTAAAGCGCTCTCACTGAGTGATGCTGCTCAGAGAAAGACCCCCACGTTCACTGCTTTCTGCACCAACTAGAATGAAGCTGTTTGAAACCCCGAGACTGGTCTCAATTAAGCCTCTAAACACCGTGAAAATTCTGCCGGATCCAAGCTGCCACCTTCATTTAACTGAGTTTAATGTAAGGGTTTCTTTGTGCTATTGTGTCATTTTAAGCTGCTGTTCTGGGGGGGGGGGGTCTAGTTATCCTGAATAAGCCTAAAGAAAAGCCAAGACCCCAGGACGAAAACTTCAAAAAGACAAAGACAATCTGTATGGTTAATAGTCATAGATGACCCCCTCAGGTAAAAAGGTGCATTACAAGGAAGTGGCCAGCAGGTGGCAACATAGTTAAAGACCCCAAAAAAAAAAAAAGCCATTGAGCCAGCTGTTAAACCTGAAAGGCAAATGGCAGAAGATTACAGGAGTCACTTTACATGAACGTATGTGCTGAGAACTGTTAACAAATGGAGACTCAAAGCAGATTGAAGAGCAATGATTCATTTCGTGACACTGAGCACAAATCGAGATTTTTTTTGTCTTTCAAACACACTCTGCCCCCCTCCCATATGTCTCATTGTTTTGGCCTGTTTTCTGAATGCGACAGGTGACTGCTTGCCTTTTTAAGTAATAATCTGAGGCAGCCGCATATACAAATTAGCAAATTTTTGAAGAGATTTAGGAGTTAAGCTATTTACACCGATTTACCCATTTATGCAGCATGGTAATATTTACAGTAATTTTAAGATAAGTACTTCCATCAAGGGCATTAGAGCAGGAGGTGGGATGCTGGGACTTGACTTTTCTGCCAAAAATACTTGATGAAATAAGTCAAGCAGTAGTATAGACAATTGGCTTTTTTTACAAGTTTCATGTCCTGCATTTTGAATGATTTTTTCCTCTGTTGGGACTGTTTTGTGGTTATGTGGGGCTGTTATATGAGTGCAGTGAAACAAACTGACATTCTTCAGTTGGATGGAGGAATAGGCAGCAGGACAGCGGGGATCTCCACTGTGTGTCACCTTGGTCCCTCAGCCAGGTGCCTACAGGTGACAGTCCCCCTCCCCTGCTGTGAGGGATGTACCTGCTCCTCCTCCAGGTCAAGCTTCACCCCAAAATGTCGACATGAAGAAACAACTCACAGCACACCAGGACAACAGGTTCTGATCAGAATCAACATCCACACTGGAGCTAAATTCACTGTCACATCTGTTTCTGTCTCACCCCATTGGTAACCACAGAAAAAAGGTAAAAAAGTAATGGCAGGTACCCAAAACCCAAATCACTTGCATTCCAGCACATTCTTTTGCAAGACCATAGTGATGGAGGTGTAACAGGGAGCAGAGCCTGAACATGCAGAGAAGACCAGCAAGATTGAGTCTTAGTACTAAAATTATGAAATCATTCTTTTTCAAGCCTTTAATTGTTAAATTTAACTCTCTCTCTCGCTCTCTCACACACAGACACACACACACACACACAAAGTCATCCCTTGGTTGACATGCACCCACACAACATGTTTTCACTACAAAATATTTGTGCTGCAATGAAAAAAATGATCCAAAAAGCAAAAAAATTCTACACTTGCTTCCTGTATGTGGTGGTATTCATTTAGTGCTGCGCAACATGGGTGAATATGGTATATTTAGTCCTTGTGTGTGTGTGTGTGTGTGTGTGTGTGTGTGTGTGTGTGTTTGATTCTTGAAGTTGCATGTTGCTCCATGTTTGCATGGGTTTGCTCCCACAGTCCAGAGATATGTATCACAGTTTAATTCATCATTCTAAATTACCTTCAGTGTATGAATGTGGGTGACCCTCTATGTGGCTGCTTTTACTGTGGACTGGCATCTCACTCAGGGTTTACCCAGACAGCTGATCCCAGGAAAAGCTCTAGACCAATGCCAACCTGCCCAGGACCAGCAGTTAAGGACATTGTGAGTGTATATTTTGCAGTAGGTTTTATATCTGAAATTTGTGTTTGGTTTGTATTTCTGGCAGATGAAACTCCTTAGGGATTCCTGAAGGTTGGCTATGAAAGGTGGTCACACTGTGCATGTTTAGACAAAGTCAGACAAAGTCCAAGGAAACAAAGGGAATAAAAAAAGAGATCTAACAGAGCCGCTTGGGGCACTTCAGAGTGAAGGGTCACATCAGGGAAGAATTACTAAGAACTCAAAGCTCCACATCGCCTTTCGTCTCTAAATATCTGGGATTCCCCATGACTAGCAGTTGATCCTAACAGCCGCAAGGCATCTAGTTTGAAACCCACTGTTAAGTCCTTTATGTTCTTTATTCTTTGTGTTTATTTACTGCATCTCATTGGCAGTCCAGTGATGGATATCCCATCAAGACTTTTCCTTTGCTTAGCAATGACCTGCTAGCCAATGCCAGCTGTTTCCTGTATCTTATCTGCTCCACAAAGTCATGCTTGCTGTGGCAAAACAAGCAAAGGACATTAAGAGTGTTACGGTTCTTGTTTTTTTTTTCTGGTGGGGAACTGTCGTGTTCCTGTTCGCGCGGTCTCTCCATAGGGGTTCGGCGTTTGACAGGTCCGTCAAAGCCAGGATTGGGCCGTCGGCGGATGACGTCACCCCTGCAAGCGCTTATCTGCGCGGACCACCATGGAGGCAGCGGCAATAGTTCAGTCTTGATCGTATTTTCTGGCATTCTATGTCTAGCGGAGGATTTTGCTGTTTGCCCTTATTTGTACAATGTTAGCACCAGGGAGTGTACAACCCCTGTTTTACCTGTTGCTAACACTACAACAGCGATCTGTTGTATTCACAACCACTTTAAACATCAGGCGTAGTGGCGGTCTCCCACCCTTATATCTGTTTGGTGGAGGTCGACTGGCCTCGAGTTTGTCATTTGTATTCTTTTCTTTCGTGGCCCAGGTCGGAACGTCCGTCTTGTTTTGTTGTTGTTTTGAGTTGGGAATCGCCTATGTTTTGTAAAACTGTTTTGAGCCTGTTTTCTGGTTTTTGTTTGATAATAGATATCTGTATATAATTTCATCACCCCCCCACTGTAAATAAATTTCACTTGGTCACTGTATCGGGTTCATTGTTAAAGGAGGTTCTTCCCTACCACCTACATTTTCTCCCTTTTCCCTTAAAATGCTACGATCCTCAATGCTGGTCCCCTAGCCAACGAGCCGGGTCGTAACAAGAGCAACTAAAGAACCAAATCCAATGTGTTTGCAGTAGACATGTTCTAAGGAGCTCAGCATCCAGGGGTGTGCTCCTCATCTCTGCAGATTGAATGGTAACTTTGAAGCACGGTCCTCTGAGAAATAGCCTTCAGCTTCCTTTCTTATTAGCTGCATGGCCTTTCTGGGAACAGCCTGGCATGGCAGCTGAGTAGGCAAAACCATCATCATCACCATAGCAGTTTCTGCCTGGGGAGTCGTCACCATTCCCCGCCACCACACTCTGCTGCTCACATTCACCAAATCAGAAGTGGAAATGAAAACTGTGGATTGACATGAGGTCACGACCCATAACGCCCACCCAGAACCAACCAGCAAACAGCGGCAAGGTGGGACTCACATTAGGAAAGATGCTGCACATGGAGGACAAGGAGAGCAATTACCTGTACAGTTCGATTTCTACTGCTCAGGGATTCAGGTCTTGTGCTCATTACTCCAGGTTATGCACTTTTGTACGACAGCCTTGGAAGCAACCAATTTCTGAACAGAAGCCCATAAAAATCCAGCATTACGAAGCTCTCAGCCCACAGTTTTGGCAGAAACCAAGTTACGGTGGTTTAGTAGTTTTAGTAGATTTATTTGTAATTGAAGTTGCATTAATATTTGAGACTGTAACGATTTATGAATGAAAGTCTGTGTGTAACTGAAACTGTAGTTACATTTATGTTTGTAGTTGTAATTGCCTTGGTAATTTTAATTAAATTAGAAATTATAATCACATTTATTAAATGTACAGTCTTATTGAAGCTATAATGATGTTTGCAATAACTGAAACTTATTGAAGCTGAAGATATTACACTTGCAACTGTTGCTACTTTTGTGAAATGAATTGTGATTGTCATCATATTTCTGATTGTAATTGCATTTGTAGTTCAAATTGTATGTGTTGCTATATTTTCAGTTATATTTGTCTTTGTAGTTGTATTTCTAGCTGTGGTTGTTATTACGTCTGCAATTGCAGTTGAACTTGCAGTCCACTTGAACGTTGAAAACTATATTCTCAATTACAAATGTAATTGTGACTAAAAATGTCAATGAAATTTCCTAAACAACTATAATTACCTTTTGAACTGCACATGCATGTATAAACTACAGTTACAACTGCTATTGCAAATGTAATTCATATTTCAGAAACTTTACAATTACATTTTCAATTACAATATTGCTCCAAATATAAGACAAACCTGATTATAGGACAACCCCACCCTTTTCAACACTCATTTTTGGAAAAAGGTGTTTAGAAAGTGATATTTTGTGTTTATGAAGAAAAATCATATCTATTCATGTTTATCATATTTGCATTTTTAAGATGGTCTTTTTGAGCTCATCGTCTCGGAACGCGACATTCTGCAACTTTATATTTAGCGGTTGCTTGAGAGTAACTTTGAATTACTCTTTTCCAGACCATCTTAAGGTTTTCTGTCTTTCACCCTCACTAGCCCCACTTCATCCTTTCTGTGGATAACTGATACCAGTAGGCAAGTGCCACCATCTACTGGTGTTATATAGCACAGGACCTTCATAGGTCTGGAATTGGAAAGTACCATTAAATCATGTCTGACTCTTATGCAACCGCTGGTGTGGTTTTCAGTGCGAAGAGGAACAGAAGTGGTTTGCTGTTGCCTCCTTCCGGTATACTTTTACCTTAGAGGGGTGCAAACACAGAGGAGAACTTGCAGACTCCACACACACACCCCTGAGCTGGGCTTGAACTCCACATCAGGCAAACAGACCCAGGAGCTGCGGGGCACAACCAAATCCCTTTTTATATGTCTGGTCCACCCCAATATAACCCCCCAGAAAGGGACTGTTGTTTAAAGGACTGCCTATTCAATTCATTACACTACAGTTAAAATTTCAGTTACATTTATATTTCCTTTTCAGTTACATTTCTAATTACAAATGGAATTAAAATTTGCACCAAGAACTACAGTTACATTTGCAACAAATATTTTCACAATCATTACATTTTCAACTACAAATGTGATTAAAATTACTGAAGCAGTTACATATTCAGCTTCAATGAAAGATTCCTAAACAATTACAATTTTAAATACAAATGTACTTAGAGCTATAATTTCAGTTACACATAGAGTTTCATTTATAAATATAATTACAGTTACAAATATTAATACAACTTCAATTATAAATAAATCTGCAACTACTAAACCATGTAACTTGGTTTATGCAAAAACCGTGGGCTGGATTTTTATGGGCTTCTGTTCAGAAATTGGTTGCTTCCAAGGCCATTGTACAAAAGTGCATAACCTGTAGTAATGAGCACAGGACCTGAACCCCTGGGCAGGCAAATTAGGGTTACAGTCTTGTGTGTCTTGCGTCATCTTTTTTTCTCGGTCCACAAAGATTTATGTCTGGAGAGAGCTGAAGTATATTTTTTTCACTGGGTGCTTTGCATGGTCAGATAATGCCTATGGTGTGCAAAGCCAGGTGACCAGGTGTGCCTTTGTTTGCCTAAATCTGCTCATTGGCAGTTTGACATGCAGCGATTCCATCACAATTAAGAAATGTTGAATAAAACAGATGCCCATCAAATAGGTGGAAATCTCAGGCTAAGCTGAACTACAGGTAGAATTTGACTTTTATGTTCATCTCCCACCTGACCTATGGAGGGTCTCTGTGTTATAGAGCCAATCCCAGAAGCAGGGACCCTGGGGACGGCACTCAAGTCCATTACTGAACTTCTACCCTATTGTATTTCATGAAGTTAAAACAATTTTACATTTTCATTAACTTAAAAAATAAAATTTTAAATGACTGCAAAAAAGCATTTGTGAATGTGATGTGAGCCAGCAACATGGTGGCATCAGACACACAAGCTGTGCTTTGATCGCGCTGTGTCTGAGTCTAACACTCTGTTTTCGATTCCCTTATGCTTATCTAGTTGTAAGTCATATTGAAAGAAGCTGCAGCAGTATTTCCGCATCATCAGGGGACTGAAAAGAGTTGCTCTTCCATCCCCATCCTCACCAGGTTCTACAGATGTGTCATAGAGAACATCCCAACTTCTTGCACCACTCTAATATGAGAGCTGCTCTGCTTGCTGACTGGGGAGCATTGCAAGGGGTAGTGAAGACTGCCCAGTCCATCACCAGGACCTCACTGTCTACCACCCAGACCATCTACAACAAGCAGTGTTTCAGGACATCCCACAACACCGCTACAGACCCCTCGCACTCTCCACCATCTGTTTATTGGAAGACTAGGTGGCAGCTTGCAGGCCAAACACCACCAGGCTCAGGAACAGCTTCCTACCACAGGCTCTCGGGCTGCCGAATTCAAGTCAGCAGAGGGTCTGATCAACACCATCCCCACTGACTACCCATCCACTGCATCACAAACACTATCACCGCTGGCTGCATTGTGTTACTTGTATCCATTTATGCTATATATGTTTACATATATTTACCTTCTCTTACTTCCTATACAGCTATTGTCATTAGTTCTGTATTTATTTTGATGTGTCAGTATTTGTTTCAGCTCTTATGCGTGTGCTTCCTCATTGTCATTCTGTCTGTTTACTGTGCTGTGTACCGCGGTGCAGGACAAACTACGCTTCATTCGCTCTTCAACATCTGCCTAAGTGCAGAGTGACAGTACAGTGAGCCTTGAACCTTGATATCAGCGAAAAGTGTCTGATAATTTTTTTTCCTTTCCATGATCATCGCATTAACTCATTTTTTACCCAAACTGTGGGCTCTTTTGAGTCGCTTCTACACATTAGCAAGTGGCTGAAGCCGAAAAGGACTACCTGGGAAAATTTCTATAGAAGAAACACCGGAAATCCTACCGTCTGCGATGTACATTTTACTGCATTTTTTTAAATTGCTGCCAACATAGGAACAGTTTGGTATTTGCTGCAACCTTTGCTTTTTGTGAAAAATGGGCAGTTTCATTAAGGACGCTAAAATTATTTCCTGTGGTATTTAGACTCGCATTTAGCAATTTGGGACTTTCCCAAAGGGATGTGCAATTCATAAGGGGCAGTAAGTTCATAAAAGTGGTGTCTACCCGATTTAAGGAGCCGGGTCTGAAACGGTGTGCCTGCCAGGCAGCTAGAGGGAGCTGCGGGCCCTTTTTTCCAGCATGAACCATGTGGCACTGCTGCTGCTGCTCCAGTGCAGAGCAACGCAAACCTTTACACAGGCAAACTTACATATTTGTTTCCTTTCATAGCTTTAGGGAGCATCTTACCTGGTGGCTTTGTCCAGCATGTGTATTAACTGCCGCTAATTCATCCGACGCTTTTCTCCACTGTGATGTACTGTGATTTATTCCTCTAAATAGCTGGGCAGTGAGGTAGTTTGACCAACAGTGTAACAGAAGGGGTAACTTTTGAACCTGTGTCCTCTGAATGAAAGGCAGGAATTCTAACCACTATGCCTTCCGCTGCTCTTATGTACTATAGTACAATAGGTGATTTACCCATTTACACCGCTGGGCAATTTTAACCGCATCAGCTGAAGGTAAGTACCTTGCTCCAGGGTGCTACAGCAGGGGATTCCTGGAACTCAAACCTAGATCACTTCCCCCTGCAGTGGTGTCTCACAGGTAAAGCTCTTGAGGTCTACGGAAAGGTGGTCTGTGAAGTGTAGAACCAGAGAGGGACCGTCATGGCTGCAGCTCGGGCTTCCAGACAGACATCACTGCAGTGTGACCAAGTGCATTGTGGGTGTACAGCACCACATTCTTACTAGTGCTGTACATTCCCACATTTTTTCACCAAGGTAGCGTGATGCAGTCAATGTGGGAAGAATGAGTGTAAGCGATTAGCGTTATGACTTGTGATGGAAAAAAAGACCATTTCTCAGAAGAAGGAAATTTTCCTGCTCAACTCTTTGTTTCTCCTGAGACTTTTCACTTCTGCATGAAGTCTTGTCACAAGAGGTTCATTCTGGAGCCATGGTTATTCTATTTGCTTACACATTTCCTGACCATCATTCGGCTGACTTCTTTCTCCAAGGTCCTTAACCATGCAAACTACAGTATGTTTTCTAACCTTCTTACAACTATTCATCCATTCATATGGCTTTGACAGTTTTACTTTCTCCCTCCAGGGTAAAGTAAGTGCAAGAAGTGATAACATCCACTCATTTATTATATTTTTTGAGAATATTTCTATCCATTAATATACAGTATATTATCTTCTTATTGGTCTAATTATTCTGACACCATCCAGGATATAAACTAGCAAAGGATCTCCTCCAATCACCTGGACTGGCCCTGTATGGCAGCAGGTGATGTGGTGGCTGGAGCTGCGACCTTTGGATTGAAAGGACTCAGGTTTGAATCCTACTTCCTTCTGTAGTGCCTTTGAGAAAAGTATTTGCTCTGAAATGAAGCTGTGAAAATGACCCATCCATGTGAACAGGGAAGTTCTTGTTGCCGCTGTAGGCGTTCTGCTTTGGAGAACATTGCCAAGCAAAAGAACAAATGTGAAAGTGACCGAATTTCAAATGTTGGAATGATTCTTGGCCTTGAGTTCCTAATCTTCTCCTGCCATTTTTTTATAAATGATTTAATGGATTGATGTTGCTCTCAGCTGGTGTGACATTTTGCTGTGATTCTGCTGTCTTCAGCCAGGAGGCCAGCACACGATGCCAGACGATCAGAGCAGAGCAGCTCTCCGGAAACCTGGTTGTGTCATAACTGTCAGGCCTCAACATTGTTTTGTAACGTAATAATAAACTAACAGTTTGATTTAGGAACATTGTTGTCATTTTTACAGTCACAAGACACTGCTGTCCTGTCCAATTGTCATCCTTCATTTGCTGTATTGTGAAGCAACTGGACTCACAAACAGGACAGTGGGGTGCATAGCAGTTAGAGCTGCTTTGCTAAAGGAGCCAGACATGTATTACGCTACCGGCTCTAGAACACGTGTGCAAGGTACTCGCCCATAACTGATACAGTAAATCTCACTCAACTGTATAAAAGGCTGAAGTATCTTGATTTTGTACACTGGTATTCCTTCCCGCATGAGACAAACTCCTACTCACTATTGCAGTACCACAAGGCCCTTCCACACCTTAGCAGATTAACAACAGTGACAGTTTAGCATCAGATATTGCATCCTATCTACCATCTGAGTCTAAGCATCAGTTCATCTTGTGCAATTGCATAAGGAATGTAGTAAAAGTCACCCATCTACAATTATTGTGAAACAAACCAAATGCTCTTATGTAAAAAAAAAAAAAAAAGTAAAAACAGTGATCACCCCAATTGTTTTTTTTGTTTGTTTGTTTGTTTGTTTGTTTCTGATTAAGATACGGAACACAAAGAAACATGAGAAAAACATGCAAGTGCCACAGAGGCTTAGCTGGATTTAAACCCACACCTGAACCCACAGCCCGGGTGCTTTTGAGGTGCTATCAGTTCCAGAACAAAACTATAAATAAAAGAGTGAAACAATAGCAGGATAAATGATGAGAGCAAAAGAGGAAAGCAGATCAAATAATGCAAAACATGTGCTTGTGCAAGCCATCTGGAACATGAGGGTCTTAAGTCTGGATTTAGAGGTTGAGCTGATATTCTGGACTTGGTTTTGAATAAGATTTTCTCCATGTTTAAAAAATGAGGCAGGTATTTTGTTTGTTCTCTGAATAAATGAGATGCTTTTTGCCACTCAACAACACGTTGTATTTTCTATTGAAATGAATGGTAATGAAAATTTACTTTTTAAAAAACTCACTTTATGATTCTTCCCTCTGCTGTGTTCTGCCATGCTATTTAAAAATAAAGCAGTAGGACACTGAAGAGGTGCAGGTGATTGGGTCAAATCTCCAGTGTTCCCCTCTTTGAGCTTCATTCAGCAGGGTCTCCATGTGGTGATGGACTCCTTCAGCAAGATACACCTATCCTCTCCATCCCAGACACTGGTGCCTCTATGAGATTTCAGCAGCTTCCCAGGTAACTAGGCATGTTCACAGTGGAAGGAATCGTGGGCTCATGCACATCATGTGCCCTCCACAATTTTTGCACCACCTGCCATACATAGCAGACTGGCACATTTCCACTATGGTCACCATGGTGCGTGTAGGTGACGCAACGTCTGCAACGTCACCATAGTGCAGGTCAACCCAGGCGAACCATCTGCTCTTCACACCGTGTGAGTACCTGCGCCGTACTTGCCCTCACATGTTTGCATACAGAATATCATTCCACTTTCAAAGCACCCTTTGTGTTTTATGAAATGTTGTGTTTAAATCTCTTTTACTCAATCTAACCCAAATATTTGAAATAGACCAATTCTACTTTTTGTGCCTTATTGGGAGTCCAGCATTGCTTAGGACAGTCACAGTGTTTTACAATGTTTTTTGTTTTTCACTCACACAGCACAGAAATTTTTACTGTACCAATTTAAGGTAAGAACCGTGATCAAGGATACTACACCAGGAGGAGGGTTTCCATCAGCAATTTTCAGACTGCATTCCTAACCACCTACTGCTCACTGTTTTTTATATTGCTGTCAGGTGTTCATCCCCAAGGGCCCACAGACATTGATCGCTCAGCAGAAAGACAGTTTGATTTGTCAAGCTTGATCAACTAAACCGAATCACCTGACCACAGTGAATGAAACCCCACTGTTATCATAAAACCCTTTAACATCGTGATCCACTGCAAATAACCGATCCTCATACTGTGCATGAAAAAGTCCAGTAATGGAAAAGGTAAAAGTAAAAAAGCAGTTTCCCATTAAAGTGGTTGCATTTAATATGTAAGTATTGTTAGCACTGCAGGGCAGGTGGATGCCAAAGAGTCAGGTGAATAATAACAGTATCGATAGATCCCTAAACTTTATTACCATTACTAATATGAGCAGTGTCGTGGGTGTCATATACAATTTCTTATTAATTTTTTCACTTTTGCTTACTGCTCACATGTACTGCAACATGCTTATGTCATGTGATGTGTACACAGCAATTAATTATATATAATGAAACGATATTGCCTTTAAACTTGTTGAATTTAGTGTATTAGTGTGTATGTGTGTGAAAATGTGTGTCAGTGTGTATGTAAAGGTTGTGTGTTGACCTTGGTTCCTGTGTGTGCGTGTGTGAGACAGACACATTTTCAAAATAGTAAGAGGCCATTTGGAGTTTAATGAGCAGAGATGGTTGGATGCTAATTCTAAGCTTTTTCTCTGCTTTGACTTTTGAGTTTCTGTTTTTCATTTGTTTTGAAAAATTTACTGCATGCTGCTTTTCTACTGGTTAATACCTGAATAGTTACATAGAGAGTGTCTGGTTTGCAGGTTGATTGATCTGTTCATCCATCCATGCAGGCATCCATCCATTTGTCCATTCTCCTGAATTAAAAATATGATTGTGTTTGGTCTATGCATGCGAATGAGGGAAGTGGAGTACACTGCTTGTATGAATTCCCAGCATGCATTTGAGGTTCCTCACTGGCACCCCACTGTTCTGTGGAATCTTTTGAAGGCTACACTATGTTCTGACATCTGAATTTGAGGTAAACCTGGGGTAAAATGTGAGGCACTGCCTGTGAGCTGTCAATTCAGTTTAATCTTTGTTCAGACAGCAGTCCTGGATCCAGCATTCATCCCTGGAGGTGTTCAAAGTCTACTGAGGGGTGTCAAAAGTTTGTGTGTGTGTGTGTTAGTGCATTTCCAAGACCTGAACCATAATCATGGTCACACACATTAAATACAAAGGTCACACATTTCCCAGAATGCAGTAGGCGAGTGTATGAGTTTTGTGTGTTCATTTTTATATCGTCAATACCTTTTTTACATTAATTGCTAATCATCCTTACAACCAGGGTGGTACAGTGGCACAGCAAGAAGCACTGGGATCTTCTGGGCTGGTGACCCAGGGTGGGTTCAAATCCCAATAAGTTCCAGAAATCGTCATGTTCTTTGTCATGTGTGCACGGGTCTCCTCTAAGTGCAGTGTGGCAGCTGTAACCCCTGGCTGGGTGTTAATCGTGCTCCCTGCCCTGCAGCTGCCCCCATTATGAAATGATGATAATTGTACAACCAGAAGCAGGCAGTTGAAGAGCTGTAGTAATTTGAAGAGGAGCGTTGCTCATCAGCATGTCGGACCAGGGCCCGAGGCCAGCGTCTCAGCAATGCAGAGGCTCGCAGAGGAAAGTGACATCGCCTCACGTCTTCCAACAACTCGACTCGAGTTTTCAAAGGCCAATCGTCATGGCAACCGCCTCCGTGATTTGCAAATGGGATAATTGCCAGTGGTCCCCCGGTACAGCAGCCCGCTGATCAGCGGAACACACACGGCTCCACGGATTTATGCCGTGTTCTGGAGCAGTGCTGCATGTTGAATATGTATATCTTCCATGAGTGAATCAATTCTAATTTCTCTGCGTGATTCTGCACATGAAGGAGAGACCAGCCCCCCACCCTCACCCCCCTTCTTGGCCAGGTCTGTTACTCTGTGCGATGACTCAGACAGTGCGGTCCAACTCCCATCCAGGCAGCAGGAGGAGGAGAATGCTGGGTAATTGCTCTATGTGTGATGGGAAGCCGGGGGGGGGGGCACTGGGGGGATGGGGGGAGGTTGTGAGGAGGCAGACGGAGGGGCTGAACCGACATGCTCCACTTCATTCCACTTGCTGATTAGAAGTGTCACCTGGCAGCTTTGAAACCCTCCGCCGAGACACTTCCTCTCACACACACCCACACGCACTCCTGCATACACCAGCACTCACATGCACATACACAGTGTGACACACATACACACAAACTCATGGCTGCAGAGATGTCAGTTTATTGAGAAGGTCATGCAGACTAGCCTGGACAGCAGGGGGCATGCCAGCTGAGGAGCTTAAGACTGAAATTGCTGTGTTTGTCTGGCAAAGCTATTTTCGCACCTGAATGCAGCTTTTCTGAGCTCTTTGCTGTCTTTAAGACTTCACTTCCTTTCAGCCCCCTCCCACCTGTCCTTTCACATGTGACCCCCCCCAGTTTCCTGTGGTGAAATAAACCCTACCCCCACAGAGCATTTAAAGCTGTAGACATTTACATACTTAGCTGACTTATTTATTCATCCATTATCTGTAATACTTGGTTGCCCACCATTACTATTTATGCTGCTGTGTGTCATCTCCTGGTTTGTGCATCTCAGCATGACGGATTGGATATTTTTTTATTTATACAGCTGGATCATTTTTATTGTATCAGTTTAGGGTTAACACTTTTATCAAGGACACGATAGCAGGAGGTGGGATTCAAACCAGGCCCTTTGAATACATGGCAGTATATTCACCACTATACCACCCACTGCCCCACTAATAATGAATTAAATGAACGTGCAAACTTCAGCCCTCTGAATCATCTGTAATGTTTTGTAGCCACCAACTGCAGCCATTTATATCTAAATAGTAAACACATATTTGTATTTATGTTTGTATTCATTTTTTTTTCATAATTTTGGTACTTTGTAGTTACTCAGGTTCTGTTCTAAATGTCTGATGTATCTGATTGTCAACCAAACCAAGTTTCTCGTATTTGTAAACTTACTTAGCCAGTGAAGTGTTATCTTATCTTTTCTTGATGGAGCGCCAGTCCTCTCCAGTGAACCCAAGGACAGGAGAGACGACCAGGGTGGGGGTGGCAGGGGGTGGCTAGGGGTCGTCGCTTGACCCCGCAGGCCGTCAGCACACCGCTCCAATGCAAGATCAATGGGAGTGAAGGAGAGTGCAGCCTTTGGGAGGTTTCGCCAAGGCCAATAAATAACGTCCTGCGGAGACACCCACCACCACGCAAGGGGCTCTCTGATTAAAACAGTCCGTGGGGGAGAGGAGACACGGCCCCACATTTCTGCCCCTGCTTCTCACCCCTTACCTCTGTTTACCTCCCATACATCTTGCAGGACAAAGGTGCACCTTCCTTTACTTTGCACCCTGCAAAGGGGGGATGGGCAAAGGCCTGGCGTTGTAACTGCTTTCATCCCATTGAGTGTGTTGTTGTGATGAAAGGAAACATGTAAAATGGACATGTGTGTGTGTGTGTGTGTGTGTGTGTGTGTGTGAGAGAGAGAGAGAGAGAGAGACAGACAGACAAACAGAGACAGAGGTCTATGACAGCTGTACACACACCACATACAGCTGTATTCACGGGATACCCCTGACCCAGTCCTGAAACCCCCTATGAAGAATCCACCTTATTACTGTTACTCACTGGTCATTTATTGTTATTAGAAACATTGCATTCCTGCTCTAATACCCTTGCTTAAGGCACTCATCCTGAATGCATACAGAGTAATCCAGCTGTATTCAGTAAACCGGTTTAACTGAAACACAAACTCCTGCAGCAGCAAAGCTGCTAATAGTGTGCAACCAAGTAACATAAATAAAACATAAAAACAACACAAAATATAACTCACATCACTAACATGACACTACCAAAATGGTGGCAGAAAACACCTCTTCATAAGCATAGTCAAAGAATGCAGAAGGACATTTGGCAAACTACAGTGGGAAGGGAAACACTTTTTCTGCCTTAAAACATTAAGCTGCTAACATTTATTGCCCTATTTATACAGCTGGGCAATTTTTACTTTGCAGATTTAAGAGCACATTTACATGTTTTTAGTTGACATTTTTCTCCAATAATAATAATAATAATAATAATAATAATAATAATAATAATAATAATATTCCTGTTTATGCAGCCTGGTAAATTCTTCTGCTTTACTTCAGACTAAGTACCTTTGTAAAGGTACAAGACGGCAGCTCTAAGCACTTAGAAAAACTGTAGGTGCTAGTGTGACCCTCCTGCAACTGAAACCTGTGTGTTTTTTCCCCTTTTTTATTATAATTTTAACCTTTTTAGGCCCCCACCTATTTGACTGCTATAATCCTCTGGACTGGTGTCTCTATACCATTATTCCCCTAAGTAGAGAGCCTGAGCTGCTCTAAGTGGTTTTATTGACCCCGGCTCTTCTGGGGCACGTGAACGGGGGCATTTCTGTCTGCTTGCTATTAACATGCCAATTGCCCCTAGCCACTGGCACCCCCCCACACACACACACACACGTCACCTCCACAAAGCCATCCATTAGATTTATGTATTGACTGAAAGGGGATCTAATGGAAGGTGTTAACCAAGCTGACAGCACTGTGGTCAAACGTGTAGTTAAATCCGCTGGGGAAAGGGGGGTGTTGATGGGAGGCCATGCGGAGGTCCTCGGGCAATCATATTTAGCCCCTGAAACGTAACCACATTTGTATTGTTCTTCTTTACAGCATACATTTTTCCAGTAGCAAGCCAATAGAAAGAAGCAAATCATTCCAGGGGTTCAAAGGTGGAGGCGGAGGGGTGTGGGGATGTGGGGTGGGGGGGGGGCTAACAGTCACATCAGGGGTAACACACTTAGCGAGCATAAATCAGCTGCTTTTTTTGCAGTATGAACTGTCAGAATGATGCCTTGAAATATGAGAAGCAGCTACCCCAGCAAAGCTTCTTCTCAGATGTTCCTTGCCCCCGGTTCTGCTCAGCTGGTAACCTTTGGGAAAGTTGTTTGGTGTTTGCTATTGCTCTTGTAAGTCATGGATGGGGCATAAACTGTGGACCACAGATTGTGGACTGTGAACTGTACAATTGACTGTAGACTGTGAATAACCGTATGTCATTGTTGGAACACAGGAGAGGAAGATGTTGCTTGCGTGCCGCTGTTCATTGTCTAACAGTTGGTTTCATTGCTGTGTTTGCTTGCATTCCACCAGGACTTAGTCGAATGGTGGAGCATCAGTCAAAATACCATGCAGCAAAAGCCATGGTGAAAACCATCTCAACAACCACAACAACCCTGATGAAGAACACTGTAGCACAACAGCCATGATGAAGATAAGTCAGGTGTGCCCCATTCACCCACCCACACCATTTGGTTACCAGGGCACATCCAAGGCCTTATATTGAACACCAGCTTAGTCAGACTTCCTTCTTCTACCAAACAATGGCATATTTTCACCAGCTGGTGTCATTGAGGCCCTCACACTCCCCACCTCCTCAACACCACATCCAAAGAGGAACAAATGAGTGATGTAACAAATAAAACAAAGGCTGCAGTTTGTTTGTTCTTTGCACTCCTCTATTATTTCTACACCTACCTAATTCCATAAGCAGGAAGTGCTTCAGTAAAAAGCCCAGCCATTTCAATAAACCAGTTTTGAGCTGGCGGTTGGCTGCTTTGGATGTAACTGGTTGGTCAACAGATGATATTTTCTGAAGGAGCTTCAGTGTTGCTTGGGCACCATGCGGTGTAGGTAGTTCATAGATGTTGCCTTGTGCTTGAAGGACCCAGATTTTAATGCCACTTCCTGCTGTAATGGGCTTGATGCATCTACGAAAATCCCTCAGTATCAGAATTTAATTCATTCTTGAAAACATCGCGTACTGAAATTTCAAATCGAGCCCCTATTTCCTATTATTTTAAAAGGGAAACGAATAAATAATGCGCTCCCAGCCCATCTGAACCTCCTGTATTACTGTCAATCCATGACTTCAGCAGGGTAAACCACTGTAAACACCAGGTACCCAAATAGAAAACACTCTACGCTGTCATTAAGTTGCGTATCTATTACAAACAGTATGGCATGTACAGTACAGGATGTTTTGCATGTTAGCACTGCCACTGGTATTTAAATAAATCGATTTGTTTAAAATTAAATTTTATTGTAGAAAATTCTAGATAATTTCAACAAAAAAAGAATAATATTTTTACTGGGTATCATGGAGCCTTGTGAGGTTTGTCATGTGGAGGAGGGAGGCAGCACCTAAATCACAGTAAATGCGGTCGGCGGTACCGTGTAAATGTACTCAGACAAAAGGAGACTCACAATGAAGCGAGAGAACAAGTGGAAATGTCGAACTTTTGGATTTTGGATAAACTCATATCCATATACAGAACAGTTTGTTACAACATAATACTTACAGTTTTGTCACTACCGTACACTGTATAGCACTGTATGATATTTCTTTGTTGAGTTTTTCTTTGAATTTAGATTTTCTTATTTGGACCAGCGCTGGATAAACATACTGTATAGCAACGTTTCTGTTCAGATGCTGATGTGGTATTAATTTTCAGGCGGCACTATGGCAAAAATTTGGATATGGAGGGATTACTGTACTTATCCCTTCGTGACACAACAGAAAGGTGAATCGATGTAAGAAGCTTAGGGCTTTCTCAGTTGCCCTGACGCAACTTTATGAGTGTGAATGTTTGCGAGACAATGGGACCACCACACCAACAGGTCACTTGTGCGCAACGGAATACCACGTCTCATCGCTTCTTGCAAACTGCAGATGTTTCGGTACGTGTATGCATATGAGCAAGCACAACTGTCGTCCTTCAGCCCAGTACTCAGTTGTTTGCGTCTTGTTCACCAGTATGGATCATGTAGCTTCTCAGCTGAAATCACTGTGTCCGCCGTCACATGCAACAACAGTTCGGCCAGCAGTCAGGAGTCAGTCCAGCATCGATTCCATAAATTACAGTGAAGCGATATTGTTGTCAAAAAGTGATAAACTGCTTATTAGCTAATTCTTGGATTTCACTAACAAAGGAGGCTTTCTCACATTTCAGCACAACGCGGCTGGAATATCGCAGGCCACTGAGCCGCAGTGGATGTCTCAGGCCAATGAGGAGAGAATGAAGTGATGTGTGCTGCTTTATCAGAGGATGCTGTGACCTCTCACATTTATGTCCCCATGTTTGGCCCTTACAATGCACAACATCTCCTGACCTTTTTGCATGTCACCTACACAGATCCCATTTCTACAAATTAGACAGGCCTTGGTGAGAAATAACCTGACAAATTATTGTGCATGACCGTTTGGGACAATGTCAACTTTCACCAAACAAGTGCCATCCAAGAATGATGTGGTGTCCACAAAAGGATGCAGATGGAGATCCCACCACCTTGTTCTCCCTATCTGAATCTTCTAGGGAAGCTCTTTTCAGCATGGGGATGAAAAGTCGATAATCATTAGCCTCATAACCAACTGTCCTTGCTAGGTGCAATGGATACAGCTTGTGAAGACATCAAAGCAGACCCTTGTAGGGGATGCTTGCACCATGTGAGAAGATTTTTCCCACATTATGTTGCAGGGGAGAACATCAGGTGAGACATGGATGACAGGATGATCACACATTACAGAGTGTTCTCTTCACCTTTATTTTGCTACGCTTTCTGGTTCCCAAACTACATGATTTGTTGCATTCATACATTTTTACACTGCAGTGCTGTGCAACTTTCCTCTTCATGTTTCTCATTTTACCGTTTTGTACTCTGTTGTACAGTCTTCTTCTGAACAAGTTACACATACATGTGAGGACTTTCTCCTTACAAACTGCAGTGTGGAACCCGCCGATGTTGACACTGGTGTCTGCGGCATGAACGGCATTCAGTCAGAGAGAAAGTAGGCAAGGACTGTAATTCGGAATTCCGGAGATAAGCGGCATATTTACAGTGAACACTGAAATTCTGACAGTTTGTCTAAACATTTTGACTGTCATGGTTTAGAAGATGATGAAGGTACTTTTCACTGTGGTGGTACTGACTTATTCGCTGATGAATGATTTGATTTTTGAGACACGAGCTAAAGGGTCTGAGCTGCGGCCTTTTGCAGCTTAGCCATAGCACTGTGCCACACCATGAAATCTTAAAAATGCACTCAGTTTAATGAGAATATTAAGAATATTTTAATAAATGTGGCAAAGCAATTGAGAAAACTGTAATTTTTTTAAAAAGTTATATTACATTTTTAAAGAGACATCTGATAAAGGATTTAATGTAAATGCTGAGAATGCCTGCTCACAACTCTGATGTGTGATTTCTGTGTCATTTGATGTTTGTTTTTTTTTTTTTTAACTTAAGCCCAAATTTGCATCTGTGGATGTGAGATCTGCCATAGGATGAGGTGCCTCTTGCATACTAAGGGAACTGTGGAAAGGGTGGCTGTCTAGCAGTCAGTGAGATGTTTCACTGTGGTGTCAGTTTGTTTTGGATTTCCCCTATCCGTGCTGCAGGGGTGCTGCAGGTGTCCTCTGCTCAATGCTATGAGGAGGCCTGGGGTGAAGCAGATTTTACTGGGATAAATGAGATGGGAGGAGGAAGCAGAGCCAGGAAGTACTAGGAATGGGGGGGGGGCACACCACTGGGCTCAAAAAGTACACAAGTCAAGTTCTGTGTGCGTGTGTGTGAGATAAAGTGACCAACATCTGTATGGGTGGTAGCTAACAGTAAAGCTTAGTTTTAGATTCCATTTCCACCTTGTAACAGGCTGCTGTTTAGATAGATAGATAGATAGATAGATAGATAGATAGATAGATAGATAGATAGATAGATAGATAGATAGATAGATCGATCTGAGGTGAGGAGGACTGTCAGGAAGGATTTGGTTCTTTCAGTAGGCCCAGACAGTCAGACTGAATGTGACCCATCGGTCTCCCCCACACAGACCCCCACAGTGTGACTTTCACCCCCGAGCTGCTCTACCAGTATCTGCACTAGCAATCAGCCCCCCACCACCTCTCCCACAAAGCACCAGGCCGATTTATCTGTCCTGCAGCACCCCATCCAAACCAGCAGGGTTACGGTCGCAGTTACCCCAGCTGCTGCGGTAAGACTGCAAAACCCCATCGCTTGCAGCTCTCCATCTAAACATGCTGCAAATTATATTAGGGGCTATTACCCCCACCCACCCCCATGCCCCCCGCCGTCTCAATAAGGCTGTTGTGCTGGGAGGCCTGGAGGGTCTCAATAGAGATACACCCCCCCAGCTCTCCTTCCTCTTGGCCCCCCGCTCCCTCGCAGACACCTCCGCGTCCCACACAGATGTGTGTAGTTTACGCTGCGCACCGCTTCCCACATGAAGGCACCGCGGAAACGCGGCGTTTTGGCGGAGAGCACAGCTTTAATCCCGTGCCTTTCACAGCCATTTCGCTGTCACACTCCTGAAGCAGGAAGGTGGACACAATGATCTCGACACAACACACTTGCTTCGCACACATACGATCACACCTGCTCCGCAGTGCTTTGTGACACCGTAGGGGACCTTAGCCCACAGCACGGGTGACACGGAGCCTCAACACACTAAGCAAATACACAGCAGCTCCTCAGCTGGGACTAAAGGTCAGTTTGCAACTTGTTTTCTTCAGAGATTTTTACCAGTAAATGTCAATCGATAGAAGGTTAATAATACACATTTCCCTCCATTTATTTGCTGGTAACATTCTGCAGTCATTTTGGGTATAGTTAGAATAAATAAAAAATGCATAAGACTTTATTTTGAGAGCTTATTACTATTCGACTGAGTATGGCTGTAATTCCAGTCATTTCGCTTTGTCATATATTTGATTTTTACAAAATCAATTCGACATAATAATATTTGAAAGAATGTTTTATCAGAACTCTGTGTGATGTGACTAAATGAGACCAAAAATACGAATACAAAAAGACTTTTTAGGGTAATGAAATAATAAATGCTGCATTGCAAAATTCATCCTCCACTTTAACAATTCATTCTTTTCTTTAGTTCTGGAAAATGCATTCGAGAAATAATATTGCGATGCCTTTGCTTGTACCCCTGTCGCAGCATTTGGTGACCCAGCTATACTGATATTTCAACCGGCGGAGAACGAAAGCAGAAATTTCTCCGCGACGTCCTTTCCGGCGCATTTTGCTGCCCGATTCGTTCCACAAACGCGTGGCTGTAAACTCCGCGCCCGGAGGCGGACGGCAACATCGGAGGCGCGAAGCTGCGTCTGCGGGGAAGGAAGGGTTAAGCAGGCCGCCTGCCGCAGGAGGCCGGCTGCGCAGACGGCATCATTAATTAACAAGCCATTATCAGGCCGACTGCTCGCCCGGCCAAGATTAATGTTGCATGGGGGTGCTTTGAGGCCAAAGGTCGCATCCTGTGTGTTAATCGCCCGTGACCTTTGACCTCTGCGAGGAAACGGCCGAGAACGGCCACATTATCGCCACCAGACTGGACACCAATTATTAACATAATAAAAAAAGAAGCGACACCAAGGATGAGCTCGGGGGGGTGATGTGGTTCAAGGTGCTCTGTGCGTGCGTGCGTGCGTGTGGATAAAAGACGTCTGATCATTTTCGAATGCGGCTCGGAGAGCACTGCTTCCCATAATGCAATTCTCCCTCACATAAACTTCAGAAAGAAGGTGACCCCATTCTTCCCCGTTACCCTTTCCTCCCACACGCACGCACACAGAACCGGCCGGCCTCTTTATTGTCCCCGTCTCCGCCGGTGCTTTCTGAAAGATGTCGAGAGGCCGGCGCCGTATTTCCATATCGTCTTTCTCCCGCTCGGTCCGCCGCCCCTCCCCTCTCATCCGTTACAGACGCGGGCGAGATCCTCCTCTCCGACGTGAGTCACGCTTCCCGGCAGCACAGCTTTGGATCTCTGAATTCCTCATCTGTGTGTTTTGTTTTCTCCACCGTGCTAAAGTCGCTAATTGGACTGTCAAGGTTCTTCTCTCCAACCTCTCATCTTATTTACTTCTTTTCACCGTCGCCGAGGAAAAGTACATCTGCCTGGGTGATAAGCGTCTTGTTTTCTTAAAACACGGGTAGGTTTGAGAGCGTTTGATGTACCCGTGCCAAAGTTTATCAAGTGGCCCCAACACTTTTAGGAGCGGTGCTTAGAGGTGCCATCGCGCAGTCAGAGGAGCCAGGCTTCGGTCCCTGCTCCTACAGCAGTAACCTTGAACAAGGTACTTACCCTCACCAAACACAGTAAGAACAACCCAGCGGTGGAAATGGCGCAAATCGGTCTAACCAGCCGGACACTGTGAGAAGTAAAGGTGAGAGGGGTCCAAAAAATATAACTATGCTTTTACAAACCACCCTCTGTCAAGCTAATGAGAACATCCATGTAAACTGCCCTCGGCAAAATAGTCAGCTAAAAACATAAATATTCAAATAAATAAAAACAAACCAATGAATAAATATGATGATGATGATGAAGATGATGATCGATGGTGACAAGAGCAGGAACAGACAGAATAACAGAGGGCTCTGCTGCACAAATGTTTAAATCGCTGTGAGTTGCTGCAAACAAAAGTGTCAGCTCAATGAACAAATGAAAAAATACTGTAAATGGAAATAAATACAACGAATCGGCGCACCCGTCGACTGAGGCAGTCCAACAGCATACTGGTGGGCCCTCGGCTGGGGTGCAGCGATCGTACGGCGAACTGAATGGGCTCCTCCTCTCGGGCCAAATGAAAACAGAGCAGACAATGGTCACCAGGGCGACGTTTCCTTTCGTCACTGTGCTAGGAGGTTGGTGCCGGCGGGTCACGCAGTGCTGGAATGTGGGCGGCAGCTGCATCTTGAGAAGCAACGTAAAGATCTCACAGTCGTCTCGGTTCCCCGTTGTCTGCTGTGATTTTATCGGCAACGCACAGATATGCACGGGCACACACACTGCTTTGTTTGTTGTAGTTTTTTGCCACATCCCAGGTGAACATTATGAGATTCATTGAAGGTGACCTGAAGGCTTTAACCTCACTTGTGCCGAGGCTGCCGATGCGGCGTTGCCACTTTTCCAGGGGCAAACAGGAGAAGAACATCTGATGCTTTGGAGAAAGTTGGGCAGATGTATGAGTGACAGCACAGGGTTCTGTGAGGACATTTACTGGAAACTAGACATGTAACACACTCCTTTACTGGAAGAAAAGTGAGAAGTGACATCATGGTCTCTTTCTGTCAAGTGAGCAGGAACTGTAGTACATTTGTGTCGAGGTCAAAGGCCACATGACCCGCGGAACCACACCGGTGTCGGGTCACTGCTGAGACACCAAAGCCGTCGAGCAGGATGTGTCACTCATTTTGTGAAGCCACCGCCACTCCGCTCCCAAAGCCCCAAAGCCCGCGGTGACTTCCCCAGCACTCCTGCAATGGAGGAGCTTCGATGAGTAATGCGATACAGCAGCTCAGCAAAATCAGGATTGAACAGCCCAGTTAGTCAGCTGCATTGTACATCGCAGCTGCTGCACGTGCAACCAGAAAAGAAGCCAGACTTATGTGACCCCGGCTTCCTCAGACAGGTACTTCGTAGGAAAGCGCTGACCCAGCAAGGGGCAGCACCGTGGGTAATAACCAGAGTACCACGAGCACATTTCACTACATGGTATACTCAGTAACCATGTACGTGACAAATAAACTCTTTTGACTCTCTTTTGGCTCCTTGACAAACTGCTCCAGAGAAACAACCCCTTTTCTTTAACTACTTGGTTCTATGCAAATGACATTTGTGTCATACAGTACCTTTTCGTTTCTCTATTGTGGATGTGAAACTGCACAAAACACACTCTTTTATGGGCAGATCAGTACTGTGGTGTTCAGTCATATCATGCAGAAAACTGCTGGTACATAAGATCTGTGAGCTGTTACAAACTTCTCAGATTACATTTAATTTATTTATCTGACACTTTTCCCCAAAGCAGCTCAAACTATCAAGTTATTTACAAAGCACTGTAAATGATAGTTTGAGCTGCTTTGGGGAATGACTGGATCATTTTTATTGTGTCAGTTCAGGATAAGTACGTTGATCAAGAGTACACCAGCAGGAGATGGGATTCAAACCTGGGATTCAAACCACCTAGTGTATGGAGCTGACTACCACCTTCGTGCATCAATGGGCTTGATGCTCAGCTGCTCTTCATGTGGCAGAACAACGGGGACCATTTATACGTATCGTGTTAGCAAAATTTCTAATGATTTTGAGACTGTAGCAGAGTAAGCAATGTTCTCACAATCTTGGTTTCATTGTACCAAAAACTCAGGAGAAAACTTATTTGTGGCCTTGATGTCATGAAGATGGGCCACCATTTACGTGACAAAATTGTAGAAGAAAAGGTATTTTTAATTTATAAATTTTTTCAATTTTGTTCTGATAATTCTAGAAAATATATTGACAAATGATGGTAAGGCACTAAACTGTGAGTTCATTCCAATATCAGGTCACATGCGATCCGGTCACATGCACGTGAACAGTGTATTCGAGTCTGTTTTCCCCTTGAAAAGGCTTCTGTGTGTCTTGTAAGGACCCCAAGAAGACCCCGTCTGTGGACCCTCAGTTATCCCCCACTGAACTTGTCATGGGGTCTTTGAGGACAGGGTGACATCTGTCCAGCAACAGTGAGGCTTAAAAATAACCCAGACGGCCCTCCCATTGTCCCATATGGGCATCAGTGGGAAGCTGCTGTGAGTCAACAGAGCAAAACACGGTGCCCCAATCCAGCCTTAGAATGGAAGTTTCTGGGAGAGGGAGTCTACAAATATGGAGGATGATGGCGAGTCTCTCCTCTTTTCAGGGGGGAACAGCAGGTGTAGTGGTTAGAGCTACTGCCCCCCATTTGAAGGAGGCTCTACGTTTGATTTCCACCTCCTGCTGTAGTTCCCTTGACAAATTAGTCTACAACCCGAAAAATACTGCAGTGAACAACTCCTCAGGCTTGATTTCTACATATTATTTAATTTCAAGAAATGTTGGGAATAATTCCCACAGTGCCTTGAGGGAAACATGGGAACACGACTGTGATGCCTCTTTCAGTGGTCAGGAATGGTCAGCTGTATGTGCCAAAGTTTTCTTGCACATCCAGGAGCAGAGCCTCAAGCTCAGCCACAGAATCCACCTTTCCTCAGCGCATCGCCACAGGATGTTTTCGGAAACAGCAGATGTGTTTTAAATGTGAAGCTGTAAGAATGATGCACCAACTCTGGGGCTCTGGTAAGACAAAAGCTCACTGGAAGGAAGTTCACTCAACCATTCAAAAAAAGTTTGATCTGTCACTTTCTACTCTGCTGTTAAACCGCAGTCCAAATTCTCTTTTTGATGAAGTCATGGAATGTATGTTGTTCCCACCGACACACTTCCAACTTCCTCTGTATGTGTGAATGTCTGTGTGTGTTTAATTTTCTCCCACCTGAAAAACAAACATTTGATCTGTGTGATAACTAAAAAGTATTTTAGAATGCATGGAACCCCAGAGAGCAGTACATGATCGTAGCTATGATGCAGTGTAAACATCTGACCCTCAGCCCTCTGCTCTGTGTATCTGAACGTGTTAACACTGTCTGTGAGTCTCTGCCTGCATGTTGCTGTGACCAAATGCTGGAAAATTGAGTGAAAAAGTCATCCAGCAGCATAAATAGGTAGGCACCTGTAAAAAGCTTAAGACTGTAAATTGCTTTGGAGGAAAGCATCTGCCAAATAAAAAATAGCAATAATTTGTTATCGCCGAAGTCGCCTAGGTACAGAGGGACAGCAGGGCTTCTCAAACACGCTTAAAGCTGTGACTGCCGAAACCCTTGCGTCGAAATCTCATTTGCTAGATAAACCAATCATCAGCCGCTTACACACTTCCCAAAACTTAATAGGTGATGCAAAACAAGAGTTTTTACATGACTCCCAGTTATGACCAAAAGTGAAGACTTAGTGATTCACTCCTCAGAAACAAAAGTAATGACTTAAAATAAGACACCAGAACAACACTGCAGTTATGTGGGATTACAGCGTTTCATGCTTCACTGTGAAACAAAACATGTCGATTATTTCAGTTACGAGAAAGCAGAGATGAGCCAATTCACACAGAGATCTTGAGTAACTTCAATCCAAAGTGTGCTCCATTTATTCTAATATTGTTATGCGGGAGACTTGTTTGTAAATGGAGCTGTTGGACGACTTGTTTTTAAAAATAAAATCTTTGATTAATAAATAAAGATAACTTTGGATCTTTTTTATCTGACCCATTTTTCCAAGGCAGCTTTGGTTTGCATTGTAAGCTCAATGATTTTCCCTTTTATAGTGGACTGTAAGAGCTCAGGGTGAGGGTTCTATAGCAGAAGCTGGGATTCAAGATCAGACTCTTCAGCTGAGAGTTGGTAGCTCCAACCATTTTCTTACCTGCTGCTGCAGATTTATTTATATTTAAACCACGTGTAGAAAGAGGCCCGTAAAAGTGCTGATGATGGCCAATGTTATGTCTGCTAAATTTGTTATACTTTTAAATAATAGCCAGATAGAAAATGCTAGAAACTCACCAGAACTCTCCTGTACCAATGGGAATGAGAAATGGGGACCGACATGGGGAACCAAAAAGGAGCAAATGAAAGCAGACACACACACACACACACACACACACACACACACACACACACACACACACCTGGGTTCAAGGCAATGCAGTTTATGCAGCCTCATGTCTGTGCGGGGCAGTCAAAGGGGTTCAGAGAAAGGAGATGAAAGACGATGAGAGAGAGGAAGACAGGAAAACGATGAGCAACAGAGCAAGAGGGGTAGGGTGTCGCTCCAGGGGCAAAAACTGCAGACAAACATCTTTTAGTTTTTGATCCACATCCTGCTGAGTTCTGAGTTCAAACACACACCAAGCTCACCTACCATTGTTTGAAAGAAAGGTGAAGAACACATCTCTATTCACACTGCACTGTGAGATCATAATCTGTCCAAGAGGTCCACCCCAAAGACCCCCCACGAGAATGGACAACTGTTTCCCTGTACACTGCTTTTTTGTCAGAGAATCTAACATTACACAAAATTATTACTGATCACTAACTTTTAATGTATTTCGATGTATTCAATTTATTGACCATTACTGATCATTATTTATATTATTAATACTTTGCATTTATTCTTTTTGAAAGCATGCACTGTGTCCTTTCTGAATGCAACAGATCTGTGTTCATATTCTCTGTAAGTATTCATTACACAGGTTGTCCTTAATTTACAACAATATGTGCAATAAAAATGCGGTAAAACACTACACACATACATCTGCACTGCACGCATTTGACACCGCAGCGTAACGGCTGCATGGTCCAATCTATTTAACACCTCAAACTTCAACTTATCTGTCCATAATACTCTGTCCAGTCATTTACCCTCCGGTGCTTGTTTTCTTTTGGCCATTTTAACCTTCATTTTCAGTTTCCAGTTTCAGATTTTGCTTTTTCTCCAGAACTTCAGCATCCTGGAGTCATCTTTACACTGCAGATGACACTGGTATTTGGCTTTATTTGTACTGTTTAAGGAAGCAGTCAGCTGAGGGCCTATAAGGGGTCTTTTTCTCAAACTCTAGACTGATGTTCTGATCCTCTTGTGCAGTTGTGAGTTTGGGCCTCCAGCTTCTTTTTCTACCTTGGTTACATCCAGCTCGCCCTCTTCTCTCTAGACAGTGGTGGACACCATTGTATGAAACCTTGTATGAAAGATTTCTGCTAATCTGATGCATGAAAGGACCTTCATTTCACAAAACAGCAACAGACTGATTCTTCAGAAAGCTGTTTTTTATGCATTTCAGCTGTGCTAACACAATGAAAAAAGTTTCTGTAATAAATAGTTATTATTTCAAATTTTTAAGGGTAAGTGAAGAGATTTTACCTTTAGGATGCAGAAAATTGGGCTTTGGCATCATATATGAATAGTAAATTATAGATCAGCCATTTCAAACAGCAATTACCATTTGCAACATTAGTTATGTCTTGGCTATTTTTTTGATATAATTTATTGACACCTCGAACAAAGTAGCTAGAACTTTCAGAACTTTTGAACACTAGTGTATTTCTTTTAGGTAAAATGAAATAAATAATTTATATATATGTAATTGTTGTTACCTGCACAAAGACGATCCTCTGTCGGTATGATCATCATTTTCATGGTTAACTTTTCGACAGGACTAAATGAGGACTGTTAACCTAACTATTTAAGGCGGCACATCTATTGCAAAAATAAAATTGTTCCAGCACTGGTATATTCTCCATAACTATGTAAATGAAAGCTGGACACTGAAGAAATAGAAGATGTCTTTGAAATGTGGTGCTGGAAGAGACGTTTAAGGACCCCATGGACTGCTAGGAAAATAAACAGATGGATGCTATATCAAATCTCGCCAGAGCTGTCACTGGAAGCACAAATGATGACTCTGCGGTTATCATACTTTGGATACATCATGAGAACACTGGATTCTCTTGAAAAGATAGAGATGCTTGGAGAAGTTGAAGAAAAAGAAGAGGATGAGCAGCAACCAGATGGATGAAGTCAATCATAGTGACAGTGGATGTCCCTCTTTTAGTACTAAGGATGTGAGTGGATAGCAGAGCTTTCTGGAAAAACTCTGTACATGTGATCAGCAACAGTCCAAATCAACTCACTGTTTCTGTACAATGAGACCCAGTTCCAAGCTTCTGCTGCTTGAATGTGGCCTCTGCGGATGAATGTAGCCTCTGCATGGCTGACAGTTTTGCTGTGAAGTGCATAATTTTAGGATAATATCATCCATTTCTGTGATAATGCTGTCCTTTTTCTGAACAAAGAAAACATTCCTTTGACTGGCAAGGCCTGTGTGTTTTTCCAGCGTAATATACATACATACACAATTAATCCTGTAGTTCTCCAAACATCTTCAGAACCAACTGTTCAGTCAGTAGAGACTGTAAGGAGGAGGCAACAATGCAACAAGGAAGATCAAAGCAGGCAAGATGCGGGCACCTTTGCCCAGGCCTGGTGCCCATCGTCAGCCCCGGCTGCCTGTAAATTGTGGTTTACTCGCTGATTCTCCCCCTCCCCCGCTGCTAAAGACAGAAGAGAACAGGCTGCACATCAGGTTTCCATGCACCGCTTCCTCCATCACTCCTTGGCAAGGCTAAGCATGAAGCCGCTACTACCTCGCCACAGCTCTATGGGCACACCTGTTCTGATCGTATCTACATCTCATGTGGTGTGGTGACCCACACTGGCAGCCAAACTTCCAAAGCTCATGCCTATGCAGTATTGACTTCCACAATGAACTTCCAGTCTAGTGAGACTGCAAGAGGGCACAGCCACTAACTGCTAAAACCTTCATTGCTAGGAACCACATCCTTTTACTGCAAAGTGAGAACTTTAACCAGTTCAGAACATACCTCAAGGATTTCGCATCTGCTCACAATTTTTGCTGTTCTTAAATTTAAAAAATCCATGGCTTTCTAAGCACAGCATGGTAGCGCTGCTGCCTCATAGCTCCTGGGTTTCGGGTTGGGATTTGGGTTTGAAATTCGCTTGGACTCAACTAGTTTGTGTGGAGTTTCCATGTTTTCACAGTGTTCTCACTATGGGTTTCTTCCAGGCCCTCTAGTTTCCTTCTACAGTCCAAAGACATGTTTCAGTTGAACTGCTGACCATAACCTCCCATTAGGGTTTTTGTCACTGCCCTGTCACACCATATGCTTCAAGTACAGGTTCTGAACCACTGGATGAGTGGTTACTGCATGTTAATAAGTGAGGGTCTGCAACCTGGGGTTAGTTACTTTAACTGATACAATAAGATACAAAAACTGTTTCTTTTCCCACACTGTCATGTCCATGTTGTTTGTTAGTCTGTGCAATATTTTCTCCCTCTTAGTACTTATTCCATCCCTTGCTATTTACACTTATTCTTCGGCACTGTCAATGCATCTTTGCACTTGTTGTGTGTACACTGCCAAGCCAAAAAAGAAGTCACACACTCTAATATTTTGTTGGACCGCCTCTAGCTTTGATTCGCTGGGGCATCGTTTCGATAAGCTTATGCGATGTTGCAACATTTATTTCTGTCCAGAGCTGCATTCATTTTTCACCAAGATCTTGTATTGATGGGAGAGTCAGACTGCAGCGTAAAGTTTTCTCTAGCACAAGATCCCAAAGATTCTCAATGGGGTTAAGGTCTGGACTCTGTGGTGGCTAATCCATGTGTGAAAGTGATGTCTCATGCTCCCTGAACTACTCTTTCACAATTTGAGCCCGATGAATCCTGGCATTGTCATCTTGGAATATGAAGAAAAAATCCATTGATGGAAAAACCTGGTCATTCAGTATATTCAGGTAGTCAGTTGACCTTATGTTTTGGGCATATAACGTTGTTGAATTGACCAACTGAAGCAACCCCACATCATAACACTAAGTTAAATCCAGGTGGAGACTTTTTTGGCTGGCCAATGTATGTGTGTATGTATGTTGTGTTTGTCTGCTGTACACTATGAGCCATTGAGAACCAAAGCCAAATTCCCGGTATGCGTGTGTATACTTGGTCAGATAAATCGGATTCTGATTCTGATTCTGATGTAACAACATGCATGTGGGTCACGGCATGTTTTTAGGTCTGAATACTGGGACAAGTTAAGATGTCCATATGTGCTTCTCAGTAGATTTAGTTTGACCAGGTTCAATTCAGTTCATTTGAAATTTAACATATAAACATGTTATACACTACTACATATAATATACATTTACTACATCAATGGGGTAAAGTAGGAGGCAGCGAATAACATGACCATTGTGGACGTAAAATGTTTGTCTAACCACTGCACTGAATAATATGCCTACTGTACATTCATTTTCATAAGCCTTTCATAATTTTTTGTCCTACAAAACTATGATATATGAGGGCCGAGTATAATAACATCAAGCACCATTGGAGTATGTAGGTATACTGTTGTAAAGTACATGTATTCACATCCTCAACCATTCATGGAGGAGGCAGTCGTCCTCATCTCCAGCCAACCCACTTTGGGATCTGTCATCTTAAACGTTTGGGCTGCTGCAGCATATTAGCATATTTTAGGCACAAATGATCTAACCAGAAATAAATTCCCTTTTCTGCTTACGTGCACTCTAATTAAAGATCTGCTTCCTGCAAGCCTGGCCTCAATTTTCTCCTTATGTAAAATGGTTTTAGTGTGTTTAAAATAATATCCACCATGTAGTGAATTCAGGGGATTACAGTTTTATCCCAGAGTTGTGAATGCGAAAGCAGCCATTACACCAGGGTGTGAAATTAATACATAAGTACAGTATTACGTGCTGAGGAACTGTTATGTTTCACGCAACCAGAACAAAAGTCTCACTGCTCCAAAACACAGCATCTGGCTAACAGGTGCACACAAGTCCCTCCATGTTACCTGTTTCCAGCATCTGTACTCCGTGGTGTGGGGTCTTGAGTCCCACTTAATTCATTTAATCATCGTCATTTTTTCCTTTTATTTAACCTTTATCGTATTCTAGGTCATCAAACTCTATCGCCCCCCTTTTTAAAAAAAAAAAAAATCAATTTTATGCCTATTTTTATCCAAAAAGAGGTGTGTGCTATATGTGCTATTCTTCCTCCATTTGCTTCATGAGGACTACCCCCCATGTTTTCCAGGTCAAGGTTCCATCTCACCTTGTTGTGACATTGCTTATGATGGTACCTGATGGAAGAAGTATGAATGAGGGGGACCAGGAGACATATGACTGCATCTATTGCCTTTCAATAAATGGACCTGGGTTTGAATCCCACCTCCTGCTGTAGTGTCCTTCACGAAGATGCAACCATCCCTCACCTACTGGGGTTAATTTTTTTTCATGAACTCAACCCGTCAGGCAGATTCCCAACTTAAGGGTCCTTCTACCAAGAAAAAAATGTCAGCTAAAGCAAAAAATTAAAGGCACAGCTCGCTTCTCTGTCTGCAAGAAAAGTGGAGACCCATGTTCCCCATTCAAGCCACCCATGCTCATCACTCTGACGGATGTGAATGTGAGCCACAGCAAGCATTCCTCTTGTCATTCTGTTTATCCTAACTTGGATTTTGACTTGAATATGAATACGGCCCTTCCATCTTTCTTAGTGTCAATCATGGATTCCCCGTGTGAGATCATTTGGTCTGCTGGTCATTGATTTTTCTTTATATCAGAGGTCTGGTTAGAACAAAGAAGAAGGTCAGAGGACCTGCACCCTGACACCTAAGGGACCTGATCACTCCCTACACCCCATACTCTTCCAGTCCAGCTTCTTGGTGGTCCCCTGGGGTGCTCTTTCTGACCCTCACAACTGCTGAATCCTTTTCAACATATAAGAAGTCATAAAGCCAACTGTTTCAGGCCTGCATCTCTTCTAATCCCTTCTTGCTCAATAAATTTGCATCAAACCCTCTGTAAGTAAGGTTTGTATTTCAGGCAGATTCTGCATGCAACTATTTGTGCAAAATGAACCATAAATGATAGTTTTGGACAAACTGACTTTGCTTCAGGAATGGCATCTAAGTTTTTATAGCGCTTTGTCTCTTGTGAAATTTATTCTTGTTTTCTTTAAGCTGTATGTCACTTTGAAGAAAAGAATGTAATGTAAATGGATGAATGTAAATGTGATGCTGTGCAGGAATAAATGACAAAGTAGTGTTTGTCTGCCTCTCCTGCCTTCATTCTACATGGCAGCTGGAACGTGAACCATCAAATAAGTTTTTTACTGCCACTGATAAGCAAAAGGTTCAAAGCTGCTGTCATCAAAAAGTCAACACATTAACGCAGCTCAGTTATATTTCAGGAAGACCTCAGGCAACTTCAGAGATTCCCCTGATCTAAGTGTGTATGTATGTGTGGGTCTGTGCATGCGTGTGCGCAGTCATGCTTGTGTGTACAGGTTTTTTGGCCTTAAAAAGCCCTCACTGTGATTGGGAGATAAAAGCAAGTAAATAAGAACATCTTGACAGCTGCACTTTCATACATTCTGTTATGTGTCCTTTGTTCATCTGTCATGCAAGACAGTTAATGCTATTGCTAATGTTAATGGTCTAGCATCAGTGGTGTGGGGTGGCATAGAACTGAGGACAGTTGGTCCCACAATTTGTACTTTGTCAGCAATTGCTAAAAATGTAGAAACATGCAACACAAGAAAAACCACAGCCACAAACTCCTGCCCATTACAAAAAAAATGCTTTTCATTTATATTTGGTCATTCACCGGATGTTTTTCTCCAAAGCAACGTGAAATGGTTACTAACTGAATCGTCATCCGAGGTGACTTATAGTTTAAACACAGTAAACTAAACTACTACAGTCATTTTTTCATTTATATAGATCAGAAATGTAACAAACACACACACACACACACACACACACACACACACACACACACACACACACACACACACACACGAAGGGTAATTTAAGGACTTCAGAAACTTGTCCGTTCACATGTCTTTGGACTGCTAGGAGGAAACCAGCGAACCCAGAAAAATGCACACAAATATATAAATGCCACAAAAGTGTTGCATGGGTGTACACATCTTTACCAGTGTACTTGTTAATATATAACTGTACAAACTAAATGATTAATGTAACACCTTTCTCCTTTTCTCGCAGCAAAGTGGTTAAAGCCATTGTCTTCCAACAAGAAGGAGCTTAGTTTGAATCCCACCCCCTGCACAGTATTTACCCTGAACTGTAAAAACTGTCAAGCTGTGGGAATGTGTGAATAGCTTATTTTGCAAGACTACTAGCATAAGTCAACATCAGATAGCAAACAAAGGCATCAGATAAATACGTGAGAAGACACTGAATGCTCTGGTGAGAACTGACGCTCTGTTGTTGCAACCTAATGTCCACAGGTGAGGTGCTGGGAGTTTGGTGGCTGACAGTGGGGACAGGAAGCGTTTGTTCGTCACCAGACACAGCCTGAAGATGCTCTTGCCACAGTCTGTGTGTCGCTCATGTTTTATCAGCAAAGATGTCCTGTAAACATTTCAGAATCGCAGAACACGTCCTGGCGACGGACCTGTTTACAGCAGAACCCCAGAGAGACGGTGGCTACAGCATCTTCTGGAGAGCCCTGAAAAGAGCATTACCTCATGACTGATGTTCTGCAGCGTGCACTCGGCCCTGGAACGCAAAACCCAGAGTGGATTGAAAACGCCCTTGGCACCGTTAGCCAGAAGCGTCCAATCCGCTGCTCCGCTCCGTATCTGTAATGGTCTCCGGGCGGGGGTCCTATGTCATTATCATGCCAGCGATGACACTCTGATTCAATTTTTTCTTCTCACAGAGTGCTTTTGGGTGTTTCAGACGATTCCGCAGACGATTCCCCCGATTACATATAAACTCCATGACACGCGGGTAGGGGGAAGAGATCGACAATCTTATCAGATCAGCTCATTCTGAGGGGCTGAAGGAATTTGATTACCTGTGAAAATGGGCCCAACACAGCATCCCGAATGGACCGTATCCATCCTTCTAGTCAATTTCAGAGGACACTGTCTCTGAAACCATCTGACAGGAGCTCAGCACTTGTCAAAAACAAAATTTCAAATATGAGGAAATGTGGGTTAAGATTAACACCTGGTGGAGCACTTTCGGATAGTTTTGAAGTAGATCCTCTTCGGCACAGATTTGTTTACTTTTCTCTTTTTCTATTTTTATCCTTTGGGTTTTAAGCGAGTTGATAAAAGTGTTTGGCAACGTTTGGCCCATTACATTCTTGCATTCACTTAGCTTAATTCTACAAGTTTCTTCCTCCAGATCCATTCCCTGATATCCACCCCATGCCCTGCTGTATAAGTATGGATAATTTCCATTGGGCTCAAACATTATTGTTTGCTTGAGGTTCTTCCTCTACATTTATTCCCTAGGACGCACACCCTCATGCGTGGATATCGATCATCTTTTTTGGCTACAACACCCCATTCAGCAACAGTTTCTTCTGTATTGAAGCTGTTCAGCCAGAGGGCCGCTGGGTGGGACACAAACACTATGAGGACATTCAAAGTTCTTCATGTTCAAAAAAGAAACAGCACAACTCTCCAAAAAGTCATTTAATGTAGCTGGGAGCAGTGCAAAGTGAAATTTGAGACAGTATGAATGTATGTTTAAAATTATTCTCCCACAGAAATGATCTTACTCCCTCACAGCTGTCTTTACCAACACCACCAGTTTACTATGTGGCCGCACTGTATGAGCAGCTATCGTACATAACTGCTTCTTGAGGTTGTCTCTGGGGAGCTATGACAGAAGGCTTAGTTCACCAACAAACCTTATACCGACCTGCCTCTGACTTGGTGTCTTTTGAAGGAACTCCACAGCTGTGCCACAGTACTTGGAGTTTTTTGTTTGCTCACAAGTAGCAAAGATGTGGGATTTTCAAATGTCAGCATTGTGATTTCTCACCGGAAGCATAATTGACAAGACAGGTTAATATGTTTTGGTCAAGTCGCAAGAAGATCGGATTCTCTTGATGGTTGGAAAAGTTGGAGGAAAAACAAGAGGATGACCAGCAACCTGATAAATGGACTCAGCTCCAGTTTCAACAGACACACCCCTTTCAAAACACTAAGGACAGGGAGACAGACTTTTGCACAAGAACTGTGGACCGTAAGGAGTGGACATTGGCTCAGCGGCACATAACAACAGCAACTGCAAGTAGTTTCGAGAACAAAGCTAACCTTACAAGTGGCCTTGGAGGAAAACGTCAGCTAAATATATAACATCATGTGGGTGTGTCATATTAGACATGTATCCGCATGCTCAGCCAGCCATGGATGTCATCTGGAGTCGATATCAACTCAACGGTGTTCAAAAACAACTCCAAGAGTATTTCAGCTACTAATAAGCTTTAGCACCAAAACCTTTAACAACAAAAATGCTCCTGTGGGGCCGCATACTATTCATATCGTGGGTCCTCATAAGAACCAACTGCTGGGTGCTTGCGTAAAATTAGCACCATTAACACGTTCTCTTGCTGCATCTCATAATGTCCATTTCTTCATCTTTATTCATTAGAGTCAATGTTCCTCTGTCTCCCTTTTTCCACTTTCTCGCTCCGCCTGCTTCGAAGGAACAGAACTATCACAGAGCGGACAAATTGGATCCAGAACACGCACCAACTCACACACACACAGATCTGCAGGCCTGAATTAGGTCACCCCTCTGGAACGGAGGTGACACATGTGATTTGTGAAAAGGAAAGAAGGAGAGGAGATGGAGAGGAGGAGTGAAAATCTCTGCCTGGCACTGCTCCAGGAGAGGCAGACGGGGTGAAAGAGGCCTGGAATTCCAACAACGCAGCCAGTCAGGGTATCCAGGAGGGTCCAAAACAGAGCCAGAAATACATATACATCTGTAACACAAAACAGAGCACAGAAACAGACACATGGAATACACTTCTTACACCCCTACCACCCACACACACACACACACACACACACACACACACACACACACACACACACACAGGCGCATGCACGCACAAAATACACCTCAGAAAACACAAACCTGAGGAAAACACATAGACTTAAATGCAAGACAGATGTAAAAACATATGTATGAGGGTAAACCAAAGTATCCACAACTAGCTGTACCCTAGAGCATAAATGGTGTGGATAATTTTTGACTTAGTCTCATACATTCAGACATTCAAACAAGACAGGCTTCAAACACACACACACACACACACAAAGGTAGACCCTTGAAACAAAGAGACATGCAAACAAGACAGCTCTCTAAATACACCCTAAAGAAATACATGCACACATACAGGCCATTAGCTAATGGACACTGTGTTCAGTCTGGAAGACAGGCGCTCCACTGTCGGAGATCCTCAGATCCCCAGTTGTGGGAGCGCAGGAGCAGGACCCCAGGGTCTCCTTAACATCTCATGTTTAAACAACAGATCAGGTGCTACAAAAAACCACAGTTTGCTGCAGGGGTTTCTCTCCAAAATCACAAGTAATAGCAACCAAAATCTGTGAGCCCGCCTTTGCTTGCAGGCCGCCCACTTTCTGCAGATGGCATTCACAGTGTGTGACAGGGATCCTGGGGAGGAAAAACATTCATTCCCACTGGAAACACTCACTGTAGATATGATCTGTATACCACATGAGTCCACATCTAAATGAGAAACCCAATATCTGACAACAGCGACTGCTGAGAAATATTTGTGTCTGCATTAACATGCATAACTACTTCAGTATAGACAGGATATGATTTTCTGTTATTTGGTATTTCGCCTGTTAGTTACATCCCTTTTATGTCTGGGATGCATTACATTCATAATTTTACTGTAACTGAGCTTTGAACCCATTTTTTATTGTATCCTGAATAAATTAAACTGGAATGTCTATATTTTGTTCTGTGGCTTGAATATAAAACAACCGCTATGCCACATTTTTAAATTGCCCACAGTGAAAAGACTCTTTTATTGAGCTCTGATGCTTTTGATAATGTGTCAACAATTGCATTTTGGGAGTTGTGAACTACTTTGAAAGACCAAATATGTAATATTTGCCTACTTTCCTCTGGAAGATGAGTTTGTTTCAGTACTTCCACCACCCCCACCCCCGTGGTTTATTGGTTGGGGGGGGGGGGGCGTGCAAAGGTCAGCTGCCATCTGCTTTCTGTAAGGGGGACTGGAGGGAAACGGGTTCACCTCACCTCTCATGTTTCCATGCATTTCACTCTAAATTCACAGGGCAGTAGGGGTCTGGTGCAGCTGGCACAAGTCCGAGCCCATGTGCCGCTTCTCCCAACATGCACCAGGGATGTTTTAACTGGGCCCTGCTGAGATACAGACCACTTCCTATCCAAACAGAAGAAGCTCCCACCTGATCCAAGAAAAACATTGGGTTGGGAGGGTACGGCCTCTCCAGCCCCCCGTGAGTGAACATAGGATTCAGCCTGTTGAGGATCCCTCACTAGAGGGCTGTTGGCCACAGCCAGTGAAACACGTCCACCTACCCTGCCACTGACGGAAGCTTACACAGATACAGGGGAAGTTCCCACTTGAGGGCTAGAAAAATCTGCAGTCCATCAAGGTTTATGCTCATCTGCCCAACATGCTTTGCTCTTTCTCATCATAAACGCCCACAGTTGCAGCTGTCTTGACTATATTTACATTTCTATACAGTATTCCTCCACCTTGCAAAGGTAATTCATTCCTGAAAAACTTTTCATGAGGTGAAAACACAAGACATTATTGCCATTAGTCTCAGTGTTAAAAATGTGGATATGTTCTTGAAAATGTACACCAATTTAAGGACAAATATCAGCAAATCCCATGCAACTAGACACAATAATTTCAAAAATTTACATTAGTTATTACAACACAACACAACAAGGCAGTTTCCCTATATTATTTGCTCTGCAATACCGCAAGGCTGTTTATCTGGGCTCATTCAGCTCTATTGTAGTTATTACATACCTTGCATTTAGCAAATATTCAAAATTAAATGCATACTTGTGAAACCCAGAATGTATAAATGTATTAACCAACCTTTATGGGGAAAAAACAACACCAAAGACAAAAGAAATTGATGAAAACAGTGCAAATGAATTTGTGGTTTTAATGGGCTGTAGTTACTAAGATTACTGAAGAAACTAGCAAACAAGGGGTAACGCAGGTCGAGATCTTAATGAGTTTACGGGATGAACTAGAACTGTGAAGAAGACTTCACGGTAGCTCTGGTCTTGCACCACTTAGTAGTCAGGAGCCACGAAAAGTACAAATTTGGGTTGTGTAAATGCAAAGAAATGCTTCAGTCATTTCAAGATAGGGTACTGAATGAAAATCCTTGCGAAGATGAATTCTTATAGTGTGCACAGGCATAGCCTGAGGGATAACTGTATTTATCTGGCACTCTTCTCCAGAGCAGCTTACAATGTTAAGCTACTTAAAGTGATTTGCCCATTTAAACAGCCAGGTAATTTTTACTTCATCAGTTTAGGGTAAGCATCTTGAATAAGTGTACTGTAGCAGGAGGTGGAATTTCATCCCAGGTTCTTCAAGTACATGGCAGCTGCTCTAACCACTACGCCATCTGCTGCCCCAGTTCAGTGAAAGTGGCTCTACATGGGCCTACCTGAAGCCAATGAATGTGGAACAGGGGAGGCCGAGGAGTTTTAAATGAGCCTGTGGAGGCAGAGCAGCTCCCCTACCACGCTTCCCACTGGAATCCGGCTGCCACCCTGGCAGGACTTCAGGCCCAGTGCCTCAGTGAGATGGAAACTCCATCATTATTTCATTAATGTCTGTAGGTGGTCGTCTGTAGCAGTCAGAAGCAGGTGATTTTCAGCTCCAGATTCAGCTCTGCAACTGCTGTAATGATCGCCTGGACAGGAGGAATGAAATATGCCTGCAGCCCAAATGTTCTTCAGCACCTGAATCACAGCCTGGTGTGTAATTAGACAAGGTGCTATATATAGCAGACAGGGCAGCGGGGAATCAAGTACTTATGTCTTAAAATACAATAGTTTTCTAGAAACACACATCGGCTTTGAAGATCAGCTCCTCCTTGTGTGTTCTGGACAGAAGGGTAATTTATTATTATTATTATTATTATTTAACTTGTGCTTTCCTCTGAAGCTGCTTTTCAATATTAACCTACTAACACTGATTCACGGTACGTACCTTGGACAAGGATCCAGCAAGATGTGGGATCTGAACCAGAAAATTTCAGATAGTAGACCAATGGTGGAAAAGCTCTGTGCGAAAGAGGAAAGGAAAAGGTGGTTGGGATGTTGACCAATATGCACAATCACAATTTCTGCTAGAAGGCTTGTATTAGAATCACCAGCCTGGTGTTATTGCATCAGTCGAGAGAGGGGCTCAGGACCAGCAGTGGCTCCATGTCAAAAGCCTGATGAGGGTGAAGATTTAGATTTCTTCAGAGCTTTATTCACCCTCTCTTCCTGCTTTCTCTCTTTCTGCCTAATTTTTCTTTCCAGTTCTGTTTTTTTGTTCTTGGCCATTCATTTGGAAAACCTCAATTAATTCCCATGTTACAGATCCGGGCCAACAGCTAGCTTTTAAATCAATATTCTCCCCCACTATTCCCCAGAGTGTCCCTGAGGACAGCATCATGCTGCACAGTCGCACAACCAAGGGCCTTTCATGTTGGCCTTCAGATCGAATAGCTTCTTCTCTCCTTTGCAGTCCTTATTAGCAGTGAAAAAGAAAATAACTGACAAGAAAGAAAATGGCAAATTGGGTTTGCTTTGGGTGGTGGGTTCTTTGGGATCTCTGGAGCTCAGATCTGCTCTTCACATGCTGGTGCATATTTTTCGGGAGGCCTTTTGAAAGGGCGGTGGCCATATGAGGTATGGAGAGTAGACAGTAGAGGCTTGGAAGGAGCCACAGCTGCTCATAGAACACAGATAGCTGATTGAACAACTGTTTTCTCCAGCACTCTCAGCGTGTTATCCTTGTATTTATATGAGACAATAATCCAAACTTGTGGCAAAAGTTAAATCATCTGCTTTATAGCTTCTTAGGTTGTTTAAATTAGTAGAGCAGCAGGTGGCATAGTGGTTATTGCCATCTCCTCGTATTCCAAGAACCTGGGTTTGAATTCTTGCCGTAGTACGATTGTGTAAGGTACTTACCCTGAACTGAAATGTTAAAAAAAAAACCCAGCTATATAAATAAGTAAAACATTGTACGTAGATTTGTGTGCAAACCTCATTTTATAAGTTGCTCTGGAGAAACGGGTCAGATAAAACAATGGCTTAAATTAAAATGACTAAACTGCACTGTTGTTGTGTGATTCAGCCAACAATGTAATGCACAATATTATTTTTTGACGTTCCAATCCCCCACCCACCCTACCAGCTGTAACAACCACAGAGCATGGAAAAAAAACCAGAGCACCATAAAGAAAATAACTCCATCCTCTCCACCTCTGACATCACGGAACATCTTACCACAGACCGTGCTAAATGTCAAGGCATGTATGGTCCAAAAATGACATAAGTGATGACAGCCACATCAGCTCAAACGTACACATAAAGACCAGAGAACAATATGAATGTTTCACTCTCTCACTTTCCAGAAACCAAAAGCTGTATTAGCATATCAGTGACCTGGCATGGTGACATGAGATCCATATTAGAATGACTGAAAAAAAATGTACAAGTGTGAGTAAAGCAGAGGGGTACTGGGGGAGCGGTAAAGGGAGTGGAAGTGCGCAGGGTGGACCAGCAAAATGGTGATTTGATAATCTGCTTCTCAAGGTCTTCGTCTGTTCTTCACTCTCAGTTGTATATGTTGTCTATGAGAAAATCATCTTGTTAATATACATAAAAAAGTTAATATAGCACCACCCCTCCAGGATATTTGTATGTTTCCGCTGAGTTCTTTTTGGTCACTCAACAACTGATAAGTTGCTACATCCTTCTGTTAAATTATATATTAATGACCCCAGCGGGTGCAAAAGATGAATCATAAATGACTGCAATGACTGTTGACACAAAAACCATAAAGAGACATAACAGTCACATTGAACCAAAAGGGGGGGCAGCTTTGAAGCCATTGTGAGGATGGGATTCGTAACTCAGACTCTGTTTCATCACAAATGTTGGGCAGCAGCAAAATGTGACACAAGAAATTATAACAAAGGGTACTGGAATACATTGAATTCACCATATGTACCTCCATTTTACAATACTTAGCCCAGCGTTGTTGCGTGAAAAGGTGTCACTGAATAAAATAATACACCACTGGTCCGGTTCCTAAATCACGCAGGAGGCAGACGGTGTAGTGCAGCATCTCTTGAAGCAGATCTGCTGGCCAGAAGTATTGAACGTGTCTCGACATTGAGAAGGTTGCGCAGCTTTAATTAGCCTCGCCTGCGATGTGGAGGTCGAAGGGAAGTCGGCCATGCTTTAATGTCAGCCTGTGAACCGGGAACAGAGAGGGAAAATATTGCCGAGTGCATCACACCTCATTTCGCCATGTGCCAAAGCAATGTTGTGGGTACTTGGGAACACAACCTGGGAATTCAGAGCCCGAATTGCCAGCGGCGTGTGCAATATCTACCTCTCCGGGGTGGGTGAGACAGGCACGTCTTTAAAGACAGGTTAATGGCAGTCTCCACTACCCACCTGGCCCACGCTTCCTGTGTGCCGCAAACACGTGTTCGTCCTTGCGTTCTCACCCGACGTGCTCGTATTCGTGCCGCTGACACGGTGTTCATTCTGGCATATGCGGTCACAAAATTGTTGCAGCTGTGTGGTTTTGTTTTCCGTTTTAGTCGCTCACTACCTGCATCGCAAATGTGGTGCTTTTGCTAGCGAAGGTCCCCTGAGGATGAACCTGTAACATGCTGTGCTGAGTCCCTGACCATGTGTCCCCATGGCCTACACAGGTAGCCAAAGCCAATAGAGCTATCACAGCTTCACTAAAGACATGGAAAGAACATTTGCACTTAAACAATGTTTCTGACACATCCACTTGTAACTAGAGGAAAGGCTATTGTGGCTGGGTGAGTGTGTGTGTGCCTGTCTCTGTAAATGTGAGGGCAGGGGGCTGTGAACCAGCTGAGCTGGAGGGTTTAAGGTTTCGGACCATTAACAGGGCAGTAGCCTTCACATACCACATCTGGAAAGGCCTCAGCATGGATCTCTGTGATCTTCCTGGAGTCATCCTTCACGTTCGACACTGTATTCACAGTCTGGTCACCCAGTGGGCTCCAAATGGCCCAGGCAGTGGGGTCCAGGGGTGCAGCAGCATGGGTTCAGTGCTCAGAGATCTGACAGAGTCATTACCTCCCTCCTCTGTGTGTGGGTGGGTGATGGGAGGCAGCAAGGAGAAAAGAAGCCCACTTCAGAAAAATGAATCACACCTATATTTAGTATGTAACCCTGGATTCTACGGGAAAACAACGACACTGTTTTCTAGGGGGCTGACAGTTTACCATTCCCACCAACAATATTTTTGTTTTATTAGTAGGATAAACAACACTGTTTTAACTCAGAAAACCGCAAAGATGGGCAAAATAATTAACATGTACCCATATGTGACATATGCTGCGCAGAAACTATATACTTTTCAGAACTATAGTTTCCTTTCTGTCTGACAGTCACAGAGTGGATATTCTATGGTGTTAAAGTATGGCAGACGGTGAGAATATATTTTCTCCTTTTTCCTATGGTGCCAATTGTTCTTGCTCTCAGTCTGTGATGTATCTTTAAAAAGAGACTTACATAGCGCTTACTCTGGCAGAGGGAACGTCTGCGCGAGCTGTAATACTGTTGCACAGCATGTCTGAGGATGCTTTAATGGATATTGCTGATCGATGGAGATGAAGCTGCATGCATATGGCAGTTAGGCAGGAACATTTACATGTATGCACTTGGCAGACGCGCTTCACAAAGACAATATACAACTCAGACTAAACAAAAATGCCTCACCAACTGATAAAAAGCTTTAAACACAGACACAGCTTGTTTGTGTGACACCACCAAGTTGCTGGTTCATGCCCCTCAAGTAGAAGCAACCCAAAGAAATCTCCATTAACTTGTATGTGCAACTTGGTTTTGGCTATAAAGTTGCAGTTACTCTTATTGCTTATAATTTCTCATACACTCACCATGCAGTTCATGTTGGATGGGAATACATGTAATTTAAATCTTAACACATTTTTTCTAAGGCAAAGTAAAACATTACATAATCAACTTTCTGATAGTTTATTGTACCAGTTTGGGGTAAGTACGTTAATAAAGGGCCCTACAACAAGAGGTAGGATTTGAATAGGAAATCTTCAGATTACAAAGCAATAAACCAAACCTATTACAAACCTATTACAAAGCAATAAACCAAACCAGGATACCTATGGCTTATTCAGACAGCAAATCATCTGTATGACTTAACATCAGATAATCTGTTTCATATCATTCGCTTCCTTTCGTTCATCCCTTGGACCTTTGTTCAGCGCTCAGCATCAGCCAATGAGGAGAACACTATATAAGATTAAACCAAAATGAATTGAAGTAACATATTATCATGGTGAGGAAATAAAAGGGTGCCTAAAAGATTTTAAATCTATTTTTAAATCATATTTCCATATGTAAATGTATCATGCAAAAACAGATGGTTCTGTATGAGGAAAAATGGCATCTCTATGTGTAGAATTCAGCTGAATTAGTATGTTTCACACACACCAAAGTTGAATAGAAGGAGTATGTAAAGGGAACATTCATCTGCGATTGAAGCTGCACACACATCATTTATATGAAAGAGTCACTTTAGCCCTTTTCAGCAAACTGTATATAAGATATGGCCTCAGAACTGATACAGGAGTGCATATGAAATCCATGATATTTCCATTAAAAGAGGTGAACCTTCATTGTGTGGATCCACTTTCAATCCAGTGTTATTTTTTGGCATTCATTATGTTGACCTGCAAAAAATAAAGCATAAATTTCAGCAGAGTTGACTATTGAAATGAGACAAACATGACAGTCTGCTTTTCATAGCGCTGTTCTCAGCAGTAAGTTATGGTTAAAATATTACTATTATATCCTGCTTTTTCAAATTTTACTGTCAGCAGATTATTTAAGCCTGCTTGTTGCCACATAGAATGTACTACCACTCAGAGAGACAATTTAATAGACTGTATTCAGAAAATAAAAAAGTGAGGAAGCATCTGTACAGCTTTTTACATTTTTGTATTTATAGACTAATACAGATTTCACAGTAAACAAACATGTGAAGAGCTTTCAGCACAGACACAGAATGATCAAAGCACATCTTGTTTGAGCGATATCACCATGTTGCTGGTTCACATCCCTCCAGTAGCTGCATGTAGAAGTGACATTCAAGCAGCAAATACAGAGAATAATTACAGCAGATGGTACTGGACTCATTCATGTAGCTGTGAGGAGATTGGGAGTGAAATGAATCCGAAAGAGATGGATTCTGACTCTTTGGTTCTGAGAGGGATTCAGTAGGACTGAGAGACAGAGGGAATTCTTGGCCATCATACACTGTAGGAAGGATAGACTTTCAGTGTTGGATCCATTGTGACTGGGAACACCATGAGGCCAGAGGTGGGCTGTAGGGAGAGATCAGGCCCTGCGGGTATTGAGGCGCAGGCTCTTTGGCCATCATGTAGGCCATAACTATAGAGTTGAACTCAGCATGGCCAGTTATAGGAACCCAGTGGAGAGACACAGAGGGGAGATACATGGTAATGTGCTGGCAAGGCAAGCAAAACTCATGCTGAAGCATTCTGGATCTTGTGGAGAGTCTTGGTGGCAGAGACTGGAAGACCAAAGAGGAGGGAAGTGCAGCCATCCATGTGGAATAGGAAAACTTTCTGGTATGTTGGTTACATACAGTAGTGTGGACAGAAGTAGGCCTTTCAAAAATAACAACTTCCTAAAAGATATTCAGAACCCCAAAGTAAGCTGTCGCAGTGCATTTTTCTGCTGAAGTTTAGAAAATATTCTGCTGTGTAATAACTTGTGTTGCTAACACACCTGGCTTTGGAAATACATTTTAGTTGGGACGCAAGCAATGGATCAACCACTTTAATTTCCTCTAAATGAGCTCTAAATTCACACTGAACAGTGCCATCTTTTTACTGGTTACAGTACGATTACAAATTCTGTTTTTAATACATTATTATTATGTTCATGTAAACATGTGTTGACTAATAACATGAAAATTGTGTTCCTGGTAATAAAGTTCACTTACTTTGGTGATGCTGAATGCATAGCAGAATTTCACAAAGCAAGAAGTTCCTTGTAAATAACTGCAAGAACACTTACAAGTACATGTGAAAAATACACTGTCTATATAAACAATAAGAAAAGAATGCTTTAATACAATAGTTAATAAGATTAAAGACTTTTTGTTTCAGGTTTTGCAAATGAGATGCCGTGAAAGGGATTTATGTTACAAAGCACTGTTTTTCTTCAGAATTATTACTTGACTTTATACATTATATAATGCAGTGCTACAAACAGGAATTTTTCTCAGTATGATTTAATTGAGCAGATGGAGAGGGAAAATATTATTGTTATTATTATTATACTGCACAAAAGATGTTATTCTTGAATTGCTTTGACAGCACAAGTGTTCATTTGTATGGCAATAAGTCACAATGAATCGTGAGACTGAAGTATGGGGAAAAAAGAAAGAAACGAGTAACAAAGGGGAACAAGAGAAAAAGAGAAGGAAAGGGACGCGTCGCTAAACATTTTCCGCCACGGCCGCTGAGCGAGTGGGCGAGCGAGAACCGGAGAGCGAGAGCGAGAGCAAGCGGGGGGGCGTGCGCGGGCGCGGGCACGAGCACGTCGACTGATGTGTCTACGAGAGAGAGAGAGAGAGAGAGAGAGAGAGCGAGAACGAGGCGACCTATCGGGAGAGCCCGCGTGAGAGGCCGCGAGGGACACGGCGGCGTTACCTCAGCGAGCGCGAGACACGACCGTTGGTGGGGAGCGACGGAGAGAGAGAGAGAGAGAGAAAGAAGGAGAGAGCAAGACGGCGGCTTCGTGTGTGGATTACTGCTCTCTAAAACACACGGAACTGCAACCGAACCAAGTTCGCCGACGGACTGGACTCGAACCAAGCGAGGTAAGACACTCGACGTGTGTGCCTGTTTTCTCCTGGGTGACGACTTGCCAGCCGGCCTGGATGTTTTTTTTTTTTCCTCCCTCTGGAGAAACGTTAGCTCCCGGTAGCTAACTGGCTAGCTAGCTGAGCGACCAGAGACGGAGGAGTGGTAAACATTAAAGATGGACGGCAGAGGGAAGCGAGACGGAAAAGATCGTGTTCTAGCATAGAACCGTGGGCCGAAGCTCTTTTATTGGCTCATTGTCCAGTTCCAGGCGTGTTTCTCACTTACAGTTATAGTCCTGGTTGCTTTTCACCTTCAGTGTGAAGCATGGATGGCCTCGTTCGGTTTCGCTCTGCTTTACCCGGGTTCACTCGGGTTTACGGCGCTTCGTTTGTTTCAGACATGCAAAACGTCGTGTTCCGTATTGGTGTTTTCGTCGCAGTCCCCGTCCAGACACTTCAATGGTCAAATGTCTTTCCTGTCATTGTTCGGTTTCATGTGCCTTAATACTCCATGCACTGGCGAGATATAAAAAAGAAAGTAGACCCTCTGTTACGGCGGTTTTACATATTAACATGTAAGGTTAGAATTGTTGAAGCAATACTATTTTCAGTCAAGGTGTGAAAGGTTTGTACTGTAGAAGCAGGACAGGAAATCATGAACCCCCTGGAACTTTTAAGGACACCAAGTACCTCTAGGAAAACAAACATGGATGCTGGACCAGAACTGGCACTGGGAGCACAAATGATGAGAATGAGGTTATGCTACTTTGGAAGTAGACTGGATTCCTTTGAAAAGATGATAATGATGGAAACAAGTGAGATAAAGAGTATGGGCTGGAAAAAATGAATGAACTCAATGCACATAACACTTTCAGTGCTGAGTGGAGGGGATACTCCATCTCTGTGGTCACAGAAGTGGACATTGACTCCACAGCACCACTGAGGGCTTCATCTAGTTCATAGTAGATGAATCTGACCCCATCTGAGAAATACATACAAGATTTTACCCAATTAAGTAGTAAGTTAAACTAAATGAGTCAGACGCCATGTGTAGAAGGAAGTGCACCTTTACTGCTTACATACAAATCAGCACAGTAAAGCAGAAGTGCCGCTTACCAACTGCACAGTGGGATGTAGAATTAGAAACTGTGACACTTTGGTCTGGAGGTTTGTGCTGCCACTGCATGTTCAGGCCAAAAGGTAATCTGTGAGCATTTCTGAGGAACTACCGTTGCTGCTCACCAGTCTGGGAAGCATCGTAGAGGCATTTACACATGGAATACATTGATGGCAGCTCTCAGTCTACATTGAAGTGGGGGTCTTAGCAAATTCATCCAAAAACTAGTGTGGAGCACGGAGAAGTTGGAAACCTAAAGCTACACTGAGGCATCCGCTGTCTTCTGTCCGTATGGTAAATTCTGAAGTTCAGGATTTCCGCGTTAGAAAACTATGAACAAGTATGGCTTTCATGGAAGTGTACCTGGGAGAAAACCCCTACACTCCAAAAATAACACTGCTTCACGGTTTAGGTTTGCAAAATTGCGCTTGACTTTTGGAGAACTGTCCTATGGATAGATGAGACCAAAGTGGAGGTGGTTGACTGTAATATCAAATGCAATGTTAAGGGAAAGCTAAAAACCTGCATGTCATCACAGAAACCTGTGGCTGTTTTTTTTTTATAAATCCTAAATGAACTATGCCAGAAGACAATAATTAGAAGCACACCAGAAAGTCTTGCTGAATGTCTGCAAAGGAAAAGAATTAAGATGGTTAAATCAAAGTCTAGACCTCAATCCCTTTGAGACATTGTGCTGGGACCTTAAGAGATCTGTGTGTAAATGAATCCCTTAAACAATAATGAGTTGAACCAGTTTTGTAAGGACTGGACCAGAATTCTTCCTGTGTGATGTAAGACTGATAAAGTCACACCAAAAATTTGCTGCTGCTAAAGGGGGCTCTGCAAACCTCCAAATCATGAGGTTTGCCTTTTCATACATGGCTTCTGCATGCTTTTTTTTTTTTTTGATAAATGACCGTAAAATATGTGTAATCTGTTATAAAGGCATTGTGAGAACTGGGTGATGGTTAGTTGTGTCCTAATACGTAAAACCATACAGTGGAAAGAGAGTGTATGCCATTTTTTCATATCACTGTACATCATAATGTTTTGTTGGGTTGTGTTTTTAAATTGTGCAGAAACCACTGGCTTTAAAAGAGGCTGCCATCCAGTATCTGGTTACCAATATGAAATTGGCTAAAACTATTTGTTTACTAATGGGTGACAATGAGAGGAAATGGGTTGTGTTAACACAAATGCTAAATAGAAAGTTATTGTAAGTGGTGCTTACAGATTTGTGAGGGTTACCCAATCCCTTGTTGCTGTCAGGGTTTGTTTCTGCTTGTTTTATCAAACTTCTTGAAATGCTGGTAGCGTTTATATTGAGATTTTACAGGCGGGAAAGGAGGATTCAGGAGAAGGCACTGAGTCCCAGGACTGGGTCACTGCTGTGGCTGGTTGTCATATGCAAACAGGGTTAGTCACCCTAAGCAACATTTGCAACAGTGTGAAAGAGGCAGGAGGTGTGCAAGTGGTTTGAGATTTGGAGATCCAGGACCTTATCAGCATTTCCAGCTCCTCTGGGGTGAAAATCTTACAATTTGCATGATATCCATAGAGCATCCTGTGTGTAGTTTCTCACAGCAGACCACTGACTGCTGTGATTTATGTCAGACAAGTGTGAGAATAACAGGCTCAGAAAGAGCACCTGCATCGTACCATAGGAGTGAAATGCTTTGGGTATCGACATAGCCGCTTATCTCCTGTGTATGTATGCGAGAAGGATTTGTCAACACAAAATCTTCCTCACCTCAGGCAGAGGCAAACCTGGATACTTACACACCGTCTTAGGAAAATAATGCATGCATGTTTGCAGATCCGTGACGTATTCAGTTCTTTGCCTTTCTGAGGTGGAATTCAAATTTGTACATAAAAAAACATGCACAAATGTATAGCTGGAATATTGTTTTAGAAGAATTAAGATGCATAATTACTCCTGGACTTGCCAAGTGTTCATATTATTTGCTTGTGCGGTACCTGACATCAAAGTTGGGTGAGAAGTCATCACACTGGTATGGTTACTGGCACTTTCTCTCTTTTAGTTGCAGCTCATGAGCTTTGCCCATTCCCTAAATATGCGAGTGACTCATTAATATATTGTTCTAATTTGTTGTTATAACCAAACAAAAATAAGGAGTCATGGAAAAATTTCTCTGTTCATGTTCTGACTACTTCCCCCTCCATAGCACAGAATGCAGAGATGTGGCACTTGATTTTGTCTTGGTGTCTTTGTTTCTCTTCTCCACCACAATGCTGAATCAATGACAGTGAGGGATAAAAGTGGTAGTGTGAAGGTTGTTGGTCTGCTGTGTTTTATGGGGGAGGGCCACTTAATTTTTTTCGGTTTATCTGGATCGGGTGGGTGAGTGAAAGCAGAACTTTTTGGCTGTGCCTGCCTCATGCTCTGCTTTTATCAGACCAGAAATTATTTTATGCATTTTACTCAAGTGTGCTGCTGAACAAGTAGTCCATAACATTATTTTTATTAGTGTATAGCTTGCTTTTGGCCAAAGCTTGAAATAGCCTAAGGCAGTTCAGTAGCTTAATTTCCTCAGTAAAATGGAGGGGAAAACCCTGTCTGAAATTCCTTGTCAGGATCCACATTATGATCTGTGATTTTGCACCCTTATTTAGCAGTTCCTGATGTACCTTAAATGAACTCTGTCTAAAAGTACTTTTCAGGAAAACTTTCTAGTTTGTGTGATAAACAGCAGCAGTAAATGAATAAGTTCCTTCTGAAAAGCAAAGTGGGATGTTTATTAAAATGGGCTATAAAGTTTGATCTGAAATATTAATTGGACTATAAATGGATGCCTGTGCTGTGGCCAGACAGAATTCAAAGTAGTCCAGTTTAAATTGGTTTGAGTGGAAACCCTTCACTCAAGAGCATCGCTTGTAGCTCCTTTAAAAAAAAAAAAAAAAAAAAAACACTCACTAGGAGTTCTTAATCAGATACACGTTGCTTTCCCTGCTAACCTTATTCACATTATAAATTCATTACTATTATAAATATTCACATGTGATCAGCTTTTCTGGACTGGACCATCTGTAACACAAAGGATGCCTATTTGGTCAGCCAGATTAGATTGAGACAGTGTGCTGAGCTTGTTTTAGAACCTCCGAGGCTTCTCCTGCTAAAACTGTTCTTCCACGGCTTCAGACAGAGTGGCAGAACAAGCTTTTAGCAAACACTCTTTAGAACTTTCTCATGTCTTGTTTATTGACATATCACTTCCTTGGGTTCATCTTAACCACTTTAACCAGAAATTCAGTAGTAACCGGAACACTATTTCCTGGTATTTAAAGCTATTACTGTTGATGTTTTTTCAGATGTCTATTGCAGCTGTTTTTCTGAATTTTTCATTTATTTCCATGTGTTTGTTTATTTTAGCCATTTGAATTGGTCTATATAACATTTGAAAGTAAATGATCATGTAACTAGTCTCATTCTGCATTTTGAGAGTTTTGGGCCTACTGTCCATGGTAAGGGATTCCTTTTGACTATGCTTGGATAAGTGAGCTGAAGATAGTGCTATTTGCATTTTTTTGAAAATGCATGTCTTTGTGTGCTTATCCTCCTTGAGATCCTTTTGGGAATATTCACTCATTTGACCAACTGTTCAATCAAGTTTTTTTTTTTTTTGCATGTTTTCGTATCAGTAAGATGATTTGACAAGCAAATTCTGTCACGTCTCCTATGATGATATGGAAATATCTTTCATCTATTTGCATCTGACAATGACAGTTACTGCTATGAATTGGGTGTGCCACGTCCTGTTCCCCCCCACCCCCAAATTTTCCACAGCCAGAAGAACCTGTGCTTAAAAGAAAATGTTTGTATTGACCTGGTATGGCCTCATTTTTTTTCATGTCTGCACTAGCTGATGGAAAAGCATGACTAAAAGCATAAATTGTTATAAATATCCCTCCTGGAGAAACCTACAAAACACATGTTGTATTCCTCTTGCTTTCTTTTTCTTTCCTCTTCTCTCTTTTTTCCTTTTTTTTTTTTAAAAATTTGTGAACTACTGTTTGGGATGAGCACTCTGGATCTGGGACCAATTTTCCAGCAGCCTGAGCTGGGATAGTCAGGAGCTGAGTTTTGGGCTCTGTATTTGTAGCTGTGTTAGGAGGGGTGTAGACTATAAATATGGCTATCGTAGCAGGCTACTTTTTAGGTGTAGTGTTCTGCTGATGAGAACAAATGCAGATTTTACAGAGGCCCTCTCTCCCCCATTTCTCTGTTAGCCAACTGTTTGAAGCCAATTTCTACTCTTTGCATTCTTTCCTTGTCTACTCAGGGTGGGGAGTAGGAGGGGGGTGGGTATGCGGGAAGTGTGGGGGTCTGTGCCTCTGAATACTGCAGCTGCTCTGTGCTGTGGCTGATGAGCACCGTGTCACAGACACAAACAGCCGACTGCCCTCCCCCCCAAGGAGTAGGATGAAATTGGAGCGTTTTCCAACCCACTGACAAGTACTCATGTACACACATTCACATGTGTCTGCACAGGCAGGCGCACACAAAAGCGCACATGTTCTGTAGGAGGTATGGTACATTTACGTAAAGTTCCAGTAACAGACACAAAGACGGGTTGTCCAGAGCCGACCAAAATAGTTGAGTCAAAGCGTAGGCCAGTCTTCCTGGCCGCACACCCACAGCCTCTCCAAATAAATAAAGTGAAAGTGCACAGCCTCAACATAATGAGAGAGGCCAAAATACCAAAGAAGCCGTTCACTGCTGTGCCGGCTGGATGACTCAGGGAGGACATTTGTATCAAGTCCTCACTTTTTTTGTTGCTGTTCAAAGTGTGCCAGGGGTTTAATTACTGTAAAGGGCTCTGGGAAATGACTTCTTACTGCAAGTCAGAATAAATTAAAATAATTAAACCTTGTACAACAGAGGTTACTTCGTCCCTCTCGTGACCCAGGATTGAGTAATATCCACAGCAAGACCAGTGTCTGAATTTCTCCCTATTGAGATCATTACATAAAATGGTCTGTTTGAGTGAGCAACTGAAGTTCACAGCATTTTAGTGACCTTTCATTTAACAGTGCTGCTAAGTCATGCCTTTCAGTTGGTCTTGTAGTAAGCTTGTCAGTGATATGACCTCATCCACAGCTACTGTGTGTATTAGAGGTGTACACTGCAGTTATAGATCTTTTATCTAAGGATGCATTAAGGGGAGTACAGCCTTTATATAGTTAATCTGCCTTCCTTTCTGATCGTGCTAATATTCCTGGATTATGATGATGTGTGATTTCAGTTTACTTGTTTGTCCAACTCACTGAGCATGAAGGAAAGATCTGTATGGCAATATGTCTGATTTAATTTATCAAAGTTTTGTGCATGTTGAGCAGGAGGCATGTGAATGGCAAAGTCCTGTTTTGCAGTGGGGCTGATTTCTGAGTTTTATTTGTGAAGCTGTCCTCAGTTCGAGGTATTGGTGTTCTAAATTTTTTTTTTTTTTTTTTTTTTTTTTTTTTTTTTAGAATTTTTCACAGGTATATTTGAGAAAATGATCTTGCTGTTGGGATGAGTAAGGTGCAGTGGGGTGTGGCCTCTGGATCTTGACTGATCCTTGATGGATATTTCTCATTGTGTCTTAGGTAGCCTTTTTTTATTTTCTACCTTTCTCAGCTACTTGTGTAATAACAGCTGGTTTTACTGCACTTTAATAGAACTGCAATAAATTTAATATAGGCCTCCATATCACATTACATTCCATATTTGCGTAGTAGAAACTTTTAGCCATAAAAACCTGTTGAAATCATCAATGTTGAATTCATTTTCAAGTGATTCTATAACTACTGCTTTTTACTTGTGCAAATGAGCAGAATATAGAACTGAAATCAATTTTTCAAGCATGTGCATTACAAACGTTTCTGTATTTAAAGGACATTCAAGAGAACTGAAAAGGTGGTTTTTATTTTAAAATACAGGAAATTAAATACCATGATCTTAAAGTTATTAACCAGAGTCAGTGCTTGTTCATCAAAAAATTAGAAAAATTGAGGTTAAAGTTCACTGGCATTTGGTATATTTAAAAAAAAAAAAAAAAAAAAAAAAAAAATATATATATATATATATATATATATATATATACACACACACACACACACACACTTATATTTCTTTATTGCCTTAGCTTTTTGCATGATTCTTATTTGTCACAATTTAAGCTCCCCAAATTGTTTCCAAAGGAGTTTTAATCATGCAATTAATGCTGAGGTATGAAAAGAAGTATAAGAGGAGAGAGGAAGAAGGACATGCTGGTGCAGGGATTTGGCTTCCACAATGTAGCAATGCCAAAATGGAGCTGCTTTGTTCAATGTTGGCAACAAACCACACTGGAGATGCCAGTGCTCAACTTGGAAATATCTGTGATGGCTGTAGCAGTGGGGCCAGTGTGATGAGGATTGTAGGGTTAAAGGGGAAAAGGACTCACTGGGCCTGGTTGTAATCCCCTGGTAGTTTGATATGAGGAGGCTTAGATCTCTGGGAAAGTAAAGTGAAAACATGAGCTTTGTGACTGGAACTCAGCCCAGTGCTTTTGAGTTTCATAGTTATATGTTTGGTGTAGAGGTGTTAACTATCTCTTGTAGGAGGATAGAGCTTTGCTAATTCTGTGTGCTACTTGTTGCCTGGTCAGGTCGCCTGGAAAAGGAAAGGGTTTCATATGGGCAACCTCTAGTAATGCTACAGCTTTTCTGGAGGTGTGGGTGAGCAGTTTGTCCTGTTGATGCGAACCTTTGTGGAAAGTATACAACTCCTGCAGTAGATCTTGGGAAAATGTCCTTATATAACCATTTACTGTCCAAAATAAAATCCTTTGATAACCTCTTGCTCTTCTTCCTCCTCTCTTCCATTTTATGTTTTGCAGGCATCTGCATTTGTCGTTTGTTTTTTGTGGAAATGGGGGCTTTAAATGTCATTTGACAATGCTGCTCTCTTTCTGAATATGATATGAAAGGGCTTTCTCCTGTACCCATGCCAAACAGAAAATGCCAACCAACAAAGCCCTCTGAAATAGGCTTTCTGTTCATAAATCTGCTGCCATACTTTTCAGATCCCCATCCAGTAAAACACTGGGTATTGTTGAGTGAAAGAAAGTTGAAGGATGTGTATTAGGCGGTGGTTAAGGGTTGTGAAGGTCTGTTTGTCATAAAGTCTGGGAGGCAAGATAGTCACCTTGAAACACGTTTTTTGCTGACAGTCCCTGGAGGTCCACTGACATTGACTTGGAAGTTCCCACTCCAGCTGTGACCTGTAACATTCATCAGGTATTTAAGAGGTGCACAAGACTTGTAAGACTTGGACACGTTGTTAGCAGATATAGTTATTTGAAAAAGATTATTAATAGCAAGATTAGAATGGCCTAGTTTGGTTCTCATGTATAATACTTACAAATTACTAGTAAACCCAGTAACACAGGTTAAACAAATGACATCTGTTATGAAATTTGATGCTTTTTAGTTGGCTTGAGTCTCTTGGGACTGTAATGCTGTCTTTTGCTGGTTCCTGTTACTCTATGGTATTAATATGAGGTAACATGCAAAGAAAATCCCTTTGTTGTCTGTCATCATGGGTAAAACCATAGAGCTTCCTGCTAAAATGAGACAGATGGTTGTTGACCTGCACAGATCAGGTAACAGATTTTAAAAAAGCATAAATGGTTGAAAATAAAACTAAGCACAGTCTTGAAATAATGAAGAGTCTTGAAAGTCAGGAACAATTGCAGATTTGCTAAGAGGAGGACCCAAGTACATTTTGGCGCCATGCTTGGTGAGGAAAGCAAAGGAAAAACCAAGGATCACAGTTTCAAAACTGCACAGTGTACCAGAATTTTGGGGTTATCAAGTTTCAGAATCAAGTGTTAATGCACCTTCTCTATCTCGACAGGCTGTTTGGAAAGGTTGCACGGAAGAAGCCCTTACTGAGTGTAAGCCACAAACTGGAGTGCCTGAACTTTGCCAGATATCATTAGAACTACGGTTGAAGTTGTGTGCTCTGATCAGATCAAAATTTTTGGTCATTGTCATCTGTACCTTTACCCGCAGTAAAATATAGCTGCTTGTTTGGTAGGTAGTGGCCAAGGGGCTTTTGTTGAAATTCATGGTATAATGCAGACATACTCAGATATAATTCTTAGACATCCAATTGCCAAGTTTTCAGAGTTGAAAGCCCACAGAATGGCAGATCAGAGGAGAAAATAAACATAGCATTTTGAGCAAAACTAGGTACAAAAAGCATTGCAGCATTAACGGGAGAATTGACATCTTTGTATAAAAACTTATTTTTTTAATTATTATTATTATTATTTTAATTATTTTTTTAAAATTCATTTTATTTAAATTTTGCACTAAAGGTCTGATGACCAGGTGGAGACACTGATTCATTTGTTGTTCTGCTTTGGTATGAGTTTCTTGCTCAAAACAGTGAGGCCTCCATTACATGTTCTTGCTATGTCAGTTATTTAACCTTTATTCTGCTCCTACCTTAATATGATGATTTCAGCTGGCTTAAGTTTGTGGTTCTTGCCTCAGTACCCAGGAGATAGTTCTGTTCTGTTTGGGTTTTTAATGTCATACATACACTTCATTACAAATTAAGCACATCGGGTTTGTGCATGTCTTGGGTTGAATGATCTCGTACTTCTCAGTCCACTCATTCTTTAATGTGCAGTTTTCACTGTCATACTTTCTGTTCGTTGTGTTGAGTGATTTTGAATATGCCATGTTACTATTGACCATAAGCTTTAACCATTGCCAATGAACTTGAAAATGGCATCTAAAACAGCAGCCTGAACTGAGAGCAGATGTACTGTAGCTTCTGATCCAGGTGGCCGGTATTGCCTGGACCGGCACAAATGCCACAGTGGGGTAAACCCTCCGTTTTGAGGAAGGTAAAGTATGTTTCAACACGGCTGAAGATAGGCTCTCAGCTGAGTTTGGTGAAGCTCCTGACTCACAAAAACACACAAACTTAAAAAAAAAAAAAAAAAAAAAAATAATCTTTCTTGTCCTTAGTGGCACAAATAGAATGTTATTCTTTTTGTTCAAAAAACAAACAGGTCGTTGCCAGTTGGGTTTCACACCTGTTTATCACACAAGGAACTAAGTGTAAATTGTCTGGAAATGAAAACTATTTCAGTCAAAGCATTTCAGCTTCTGTGATTGAATCAGATAATAAAATAAAATGAGAGCATGCAAGTGATGTGTGTTTTGAAGATGGATAAGTAGCTCCTGAAACATACATCCAGATCAACACTGAAATGGTTGCAGGTGCACAGAATTAGTGTTTTTCAGTGGCCATCTTAATCTCTTGATTTTGAACCCTGTTCAAATCCTGTGGTTTGTATTGAAGAGTCCAGTTTAGTGTACACCTTCTAGTCCAAAGGTGGAAACCTAAAAATATAAAGGAACTGGAAATGTTTACAAGGAAGAAGTGGTCCAAGATCCCTCTGCAGGTATTTTCCAACCTTCTCGGATATTACAGGAAGAAGCTTAGCACTGTTGTTCTACAGTAGAGGCTTCAGTAGTGAGGGTGCCAGTAATTTTGAAATCTGTTTTGTAAACAAAAAAAAGCACTGTTCAAAACATGTTTTACTATTGTGTTAAAATAAGTCTGTGGCTTCCCCATATATTGAAGCCCATAATATCTATGTATTAATTTTTACTACTAATATACTGTATATAAACACAGTATGAAAGGTGCCAATAATTCTGGAGATGGCAGTAGATAATGATGAACTCTGGTTTAGCTTTTATTTAAAGGGGTCGAACTTGATCAAGTCAGGTATGGCACTGAATTAAATAACCTGGAATTATTTCTTTGGTTTAAAAATAAAAGCATTAGGGTTACTTGTTTGGGGGGGGGGAATTCAAGACAGGCTTGCATTTTCCGGCAGCGCCTCTTCTTGGTCGGTATTTGGGAACATTGCCTCGGGACAACTGGTGTTTTTCCTACGAGGCCTGCACGCATGATCTGTACTCAAGTGATCATGTTGCACTGAACTGCAGCATAGTACTGAGTGTTTGTTTTGGAGTTCCCAAAATTCTTAGTAGATGTGTGGTCACGAAAGGACCTCTTGCTAATTTTAGTGTTGATATTGCTATATCAGAAAGGAGCCCATAATGGTGACAGCCAGGTGTGAATTCTTTTGCAGTGTCTGACAGTGCAGGCATGAGTAAAGGCCTGTATTTGTCCCCTTGTAACTGATGATTTTGTGCAGTGTGCACCTTATTTCCATTCATGAATTCACTTGTCAGGTGTATTGATGCTCTACACCTTTGCCTCATGATAGCTTTGGGACCTTGGTCACACTGACTGGTTACCATTGAAAGAATGCTAATAAACTTAACAAAATCAAAAACAAAGGAACATTTTTGCATGAAAAAGAAAAAAGTTTGCATTCAGGGAAACATCATTAGAAATTTTCCAGTAAACATAACTACCTTGGCTTCAAATGAAAAATGTTGATGTACAGAACCTTTTTTCCTATAGGAAATCTTTCCTATGAATAACACAGGTGATGACACTGCAATGACTTTGGTGTGGGGTTTTTTTTTTTGTTTGTTTGTTCTGGTGAACACCGCAAATCAAAAGTACAAAGTTGAGGACATAATAGGCCTTTAAATAAACAAAACAACAGAAAAACAAGTAAGCAATACCTGCAATGCTGGTCTTGCCTCTCTGGGTAATGGTGAAAAAGTAACACATACTCTGTCCTTTTACCTCTTCCTCTCCCTATTTAATTCTCTATCAGATCATATTAGCTGGCTGTTACAGGTTCTACTTGGTTCATACAGACTTGGCCAGACACTGTTGTGAAATGTGCAGATATCAAAAAATGACACACCCAGTGGAATTCGCACACAAAGAATCTTGTTCAAACATTTTAAACTCCAGCCTGTTTTTTTTTTTTTTTCTTCTCCTCTTCGGTTATGTCTTTGTTTACATTCAGGAAATACACTGATTACCTGCATGTGGGTTATAGCTTTGCACTTTCAAACTCATCTCATTTGAATTAACAGCTGTCTTATGCAAAAACCTATAGGCTCCTATAATAATCCCAGGAACATTTTCTTATTTATATATAATTTGACCATATTTTGGAATTTGTGGAAAAAGACATACTATATGTGCATTCTTCATTTTTATTGAACGCAGAAGAAAGTGAAATGTGTTTGAACAAACTCACATTGCTGGAGCCACATCATCATCATCAGCAGTCGGTAATGGAAAGAAGAGCGAGTCAGGAGGTGGAGTCACCCAGGGGCCCATCTTGGGCAGACAGTCTGCTGCTGACAGGGCTTGTAAACTTCGAGCCTTGTTCGGACCTGAGAGGGTGTTGGTGGGGCCCTGGCAGCTGTTATTGATCACGCCCGCTCCCATGTGGCATCACAGCTCAGATCCCCAGGATCTTCTCCAGTAGCCTCCACTATCCCTGCTGACGTCCAACTCCTGATTTTCCAGGAGCAACAAGTGCTCTGACATCCACCATTGCTCCTGTGAAGTTAAATAAAATTGTGGCATGATAAGGGAAAGCACACAGATACCCCAGTGAGATCTGTCAACTCCTGTAATCCATGTGGGTCCAACAAATAGTAGCAGGATGGTGCAAGTTTTTGCTTCTGAGGCATGCTGTCTTATTCTTGCCTTGGCCTCTTGTTACCTAGGCCTTGGAAGAGGCGTGTGCTGGCAATGTGGAGATTTCCCTGGCATTATGATTACCTCCATAGTCTGTATGTTTGCTCTGGGTGTAGCCTGGATGTAGCCTGGGTCCAGTGTGCCTTTGGCTGTGTTCTTCTTTTGTGGGGCTTCTAAGGCTGCACTCAACAATTTAATAGCCCACACATACTAGCATGTTAAGCACTTAGACACAATGACAACAAAAAACAAAGGGCATTTTGTATGTAGTCATGCAGCCTGTGAGCCTGGGATTCAGTCTCCACTTAAGGTAACGTATAGCTGTGATCAGTATGTGTGCACGTAATACAAGTCAAGTCAAGGTTTATTTGTCATGGGTGAACAACACAGCATAGCAGTATTGTCACCATGAAAAGTTTTTAACAGTGCAGTCCTTGACATAAACTTAAGGTTACTGGAAGGTATAAAATAAACTGAATCAATAATGAATCCAGGTTCAGATTTGAATTATTTTGAGTAACTCACATCAGGGGAGAAGACTTTAAAAATTGTTCTCATTCTGTTAAAGCTGGTTAAGCTTATATATTACTGAATATTGCTGCTCCTTTTTCTGCAAAACAGTGGTGAACAGTGAAAACATGCTCAGCTTTTCCCCTTTTTAATACTTATGAATGCGGTATTAAAACTAGCATTGTGTATTGTTGTTAACTAGTGTGTGTAGAGCTGGTGAGACAGGATTTTAGGTTACCTGTTGTCCTCCGCAGCTCTAAAGTGAAACTGCTTTAGTGTCTTAAACATGTGCAAGCTGAAAAGTTTGCTTCTGGACAACCCCTCCCCCAATTGTCTGGTAATGTCCCCACCCCCGATCTCCAGGGCCCTATCTTAGACATACCAGTCTGTGGTGCATTTTGAGTACAGTTGTGGAACTCATTATGCAAAGTGATGGGTGGGGTTCCCTCTTGATGAAAAGCTCCTGGCATGGGGGGGGCTAATGGGGTCTCATGGCGAGACAGACTTAGGGTCTGCTGTGATGGGGGTGGGGGCTGAGAAGGATTTATTGTTGCTGGGGTTTTTGTCTGAGTGGTCTTGAACAAGTATGCTTCCTCTGAGGGTTGGAGGGGGGGGCAGTCTCTGGCCCCAAGCCCCTGCGGATGTCTCTGTGTTGGGAAGTGGGCCTACCTGGCCTGGTCCGTGTTGTCAAATGAAAGGGTTACGCTGCCCCCCCAAGGGCCTCAGTGAAAAATGAACAGCAGGAAGATTTCCATTCTTTCAGAGGGAGGAGGGGCTAATTTCACATCTCAGTGCACATGTCATACACTTTACTGAATTTGGATATGATCCAGAAAACAAAAAAATGGACGTGATAATATTTAATATTTGAGAGGTGGGGTAGTGACATACAAGGCAATTGTTGTCACGTGACAGCCTCTTTAATGAGCCTAGTTTCCAGGCACACAGACCACGACTCAGGAGTGAGCTCAGCCACCTGTGACTAATCATCATTCCTAACACTCCCAAGTGCGAAACACACTGCAAAAAAAACGGATGTGCTTAGTTGATCTTTCTGTCCAAAGCCTTTCACTGCATTTCACCCATTTTGTAGGGTATTTTACTGTATTGCAGCAGGAGCAGACAGTGGGACTTGAACTGGCAGCAAAGTTCAGGCTATGAGTTCACATCTTCAAACCCAAAACTGGTTGACAGTCTACATCAGACAGATGGAGGATTTCTCCGTTTCATTTGCATTAAAATTGAAAAGGGTTTCATTCAGTTAAGCTCCACTGCTGAAAAAGGCATGCAATAGTGTATTAAAATAAATAAAAATATTAAGAACAGAATTTAATATGAACAGCTGCTACTGGATCTGAATATTTGGAAAGGTACCCATTTGATAAGACCAGAAGTGAAATTTATAGATAAGAGATTAGCGTGAAAGTTTTTTTTTTTTTTAATTTTTAAATTTAAAGAACACAGTGCCACCTATCATCGGAAGGAACAGGATATGAGTGTCTTTGTGTGCTGTGCAGTAATGTGTGCAGCATTTTGTTTGGATGCTGTTGAGATCTGACATGTCTGAATGGTAAGTGGTGCTGATGCTGAGGTGAGTAGGACACGCTTTACTGCAGTTTGCATCCGTGGGTTTCCCGAGTGACGCACGAGTGTACTGTGCTCTTGTCCTCAGTGTTCACACTGCCCACTTGCTGTAGAGGATACCAAAGTGGCAGCTCTGCTCTGGTTCTAAAAGCAGTTGTGGAAACCTAATTCATTATGAAGCGTGTAGTTCTCGCCTACTGGAACTGACCCTCACAATTTGGTTGTTCGTGTACAGTTGTTTACACATACATACAAATATACTATATACAATGTAAGAACTTCACCTTTCTTTGTGATGGGTTGCAGTACATACTGTAACTCCTAACCTCACAAGGTTTCAAAAATTCACTTTCCTTGTCCAGACATTCTCCTGGAAAAAATGTCAACCTCTAAGCACCGTCAGACAATTTTCAGTTAATACCTGCAGAGTGGGACTCCAGAAGGGCCTGAGGAAAGTGGTGACATTGTTATGGTGCAGTAAAATCTCCCACCTGTGTTTTATATCTCTCAATCACCTCGATTAAAACCAGGGTGGCAGCTACAGGAAGGAAATGGTTAAGGGGGAGTGGGGGGGGGGGGGGTTCTGTTTCCCTGGGAGATGGCTGCTCATATTGAGAGGTAGCTGAGCAGAGCTGTTAAAAGGAATTGGTGGGGGTGGGGTGCTTTGGGGGGTGATAGATTTCAGCTCTTGTGCTGTCTGCTGGTGGAATGCCAGCGCCGCCATGGTTACGGGGAATTATTGCTGGCAAGCGGAGTGGAGAACACAGGCCCCCGCACAGTGCCCATGGGAGTGGGGGAGGGGGCGTTATGTAATCTTCCCGGTTGTGCAGGGACACATTTAATGGGGCTATACTAGATGCTGCCGCACAACCACATCTGGCATTACATCCTTTCAAACTCCACCCACCCATCCTCCACACTATCACTTTGGATGTGGAGGTTGTTTGTGCCTTTCCATTCAATCATGTTCTCTTCTGTCATGTTTGTTTCTGAAAACCAGCTTGTACTGCATCAGTTTGCTCTGTGTGTGTGTGTGTGTGTGTGTGTGTGTGTGTGTGTGTGTGTGTGTGTGTGTGTGTGTGTGTGTGTGTGTGTGTGTGTGTGAGATTGTGTAATGGCATCTTGGCACCATCAGAGCAGCTGTACCATGAGTGTATTATGTGTACATTTTTACTCTCCGTATCTCATCTGCATGCAGGCTCTCAAGCCCTGCTTCATCTTCTCCCTGTGGCCTCCTGCCAGCTGTTTCAATAACATTGCAGCAGTGCTCTACAAAGTGCTTGGAATTCCTATTTTTTGCTTTTTGTTTTTGTTGTGTGTGTTTTTTTTTTTGTTTTTTTTGTTTTTTTAAACCTCTTGTGGATGTCGTCTTTTGTCTCTGCTATATCTGAATTCTAGTTTTGGTGTGGTGAGACAGTAAGTTATGAAACAGTAGGTATGACATTTAAGGTCTTTCAGCCATTTTCCCTGTTAAACAAGTCTTTTTAGCTGGTGAAATAAGATGCCCTTGGCACCCAGCCAGGGCATTTAGAGGAAAGTCCATTAATTGATCACTTTGAGGAGGGCATTTGACAGTAGCTCTGCTGCAGTGTAATTGAATTAGCATGAACCAGCAGGCCAATGCAGTTTAATGATCTGTGGATATTCTCCATGGTGAGGAACTTGTGGATTGTTCACACATAGTTAAATTGTTTTCTTGAGCCTTCCTTGATTTTTCTTTATTTATTGATTTATAAAAATCTGAGACTGATAATCACTACTAGAGGATGACAGGGTACGTGACAAGTTGGAAGGACTACCCAATTTACTTTGACAGATACACCTGATAAAGATGCACCTCAGTCTCTCTAGGAATGTGAGCGAGCGAGAGAGAATGTGTGCATGTGTGTTGTCCACTGTTTCCTTCCTCACTTTACAACTTATGCAGCTTGTCACTTGCTCTGTGAGCAAAAGTCTGAAAACTGGCCCAGTCACAGTGCTTTCAGAGCCCTCCTGCAGTGGATTTGAGATTTTTTGACATCCATGGCCAACTCGCGGTGCTTTCGTTGTTCTCCCTGATGACTTTCTTGGGCTTCCAGCAGTCATGGCTGACTCACAGCACTTTCGCACCTAGTGACTTTCAGAGGTTCTTGACAGCCACATTGCAATTGTGCCTATTTCACAGCTCTGCCAGTGAGTTTTTGAAATTTCTGACTGCTCGTCTGGCTGAGTGCCCACCTGGAGGTAAAGCAGAGCTAATTGGCACAAAGGGATTTTTCCCCATGATATTTTTGATGACGTTCTGGCACAAAGTCCTTTAGGTTTTTCTGTCTGGAGAACATAAAATGTATTTTTGCCGAGTTGTTAGCGTTATAAGAATGTAAGCTATGTAAAAATATATGAAAGTGTGAAGATGCTTTCTGTAGCCTTAACTGCTTGTAATAGTAAGCATGTTTCAGTGCTTCTCAGATGGCTCAGCTTCTTAAAATGAATTTGTATTAATAAGGCTACACTATTATACACAGAATCATATCGGTATCTGCTAATAATTGTTTGTTAAATTAATTTTATTTAACCAGTTATGTTCATACAGCATGAAAATGTCTACTATGTGGAAGTTTTTCAAAGTATGAGTGACATGAAATATAGCATTCCTAACACTTGTGAACTTAGTGTCCCCAGTGAGAGATTGTTCAGTGCAACCTCTAATGTGCTTGACGAAAGGAGTTGAGTGGACTGCAATAAGGCTGAGATGCACTTGTTTAAGAAAAACATGCCCCTTGTGCTAAATAAGAGAATGATCTACTTCCAGGATAAAAGTTTAGTGGTGTTATATTGCTTTACCCTGTTTTTAGTTTGCATTGTTTTGATTGTTAGGTTTTTTCCATCAAAAAGAAAAATGTTACTCAGCATTTAAGGCTATAGCCTACAAAACCATTCCCTATTTAAGGATCAGGGATTGTATATGGTCTGCTGAAATGAAATTGTTGCACAGAAAATGGTACATCCATATGTAATTCTTATCCAGGTAGATCGACTCCAATTTTTTTCTTTATTTTATAAATGTGTATATTGGTGTTGTCTAATAAGTACATAAATATTGGCATTGGCACAGAATTCTTAATTCTCACTCACAAGATTAATTAATGACCAAAATATCTTTTTGTCCTTAAATTTGTTTTTGCGTAATCTTAAGTTGTAAAATTTCTAGAAAATGGTAGGCCTCTGTCCATTAATGTTCTTCTGAATATATTTTTTAATCAAAGGCAGAACATTGATAGTTGCTAGAAACTCAGTGTGACTGTCCCTCAAAAGAGAGACATTCTAAGTCACTGTTATGCACAAATATTTTCATGTTTGCTTGTACACTGGCTTGGTTTTTCCTTTGAACACACGTATCTGTGGTTTCCTGGTATTCAGTCTGCCACATTACATTATGTGTTTTGTTGCTGTGCTAACAACATACAACCCCACACAGAATTGTTTTTCATGTCTGACTGCTGAGAGTATGTTTCATCATGGCATTGTGGTGGTTGGCCTGACCTGATGATTTCAAAACACAAGTCTTAGGAGCACTGAAATACCTCACCTTCTGTTTACAGCTTGATGTCACAGGGACATCTGAATGTGTCTGAAGACAAATGGCAGTGAGCATGGTTTCTATATATAAACTTGCAAAGTTGCTGTCTTCTTTGACCTTGAGGTCTCCATTTCATCACTGTCACTTAGACCTGACCTCAGGGTCTCCATTTCATCACTGAGTGTACTCTAAAATGCAGCACAAAAACCCTCGAGGGGTGCTATTACAGCTGGTCTGGGGACAGCTCTGTGCACTTGGTCCTGCTTGGTTCCCAATTCACAACTTTCCCTTAAATACAGTAACCACCTCAATGAAATACAGACTCTGTTAATGTGTCCTTTGAAGGCTCCATCTGAAGCCCAGCAGTAAGAAACACTAGTAATTCTGTGACCGCCTGAGCATTGCATTGCGTGTGCATGTGTGTGTTAAGATGTTTTTGAACAGAAGTCTCGGGACCAACAGACACCTTCTTCTTTATGATACGGGGGTTTTCCATACTCTTCTCACACAAGCCCTAGACCTGTGTCCCTTGATCACCTTCCTGTCTGTGCAGTCTGATGACAGCCTTTATCCCCTCAAAGTTTTCACTCTGCTGAACACATTTGAAGACTTGTCTTGCTGTACAATTATGTTCTTTGTCTTACTCTTACTTCAGCTGTATAAATCTCAGCTCTCCCTGGATTTAGCCCAAACAAAAGATCTGAACTGACTGATTTGATGCCAGTGTCTGTTTTGGAGGGATATCTCATTACAGAAGAATGCATAGTAGGGCCCAAAATTGAATATTACATGAATATAGATTTGAACAGTTTTCATTATTATTTCAGGAAGTAAATGATCAGCTAAAACATTTTTAATTGACAAGAAATACAGTGCTACTCATTCATATAGTTCTGTAATGCACTCATGGAATTGTAGGAGTGGTGGGTGTGCCTCACTTTGTTTTATCATGTACCTTAAGTAATTGGAGAGATGGCCTCATGCTTTGAATAAAAAGGATGCTGGATGAGAAACCCTTATCCAAGCCGAGAGGGCAGTAAGTTTTGAGCTAGTCTTGCAAGCAACACTGCAAACCCGTGCAGATGAAGTCATAATTGAGATTTTGTCTAGAGTACCCACCGTGGATATGTGAGAAAATGAACAAGACATGGTTATTAGAATGAAACTTTGTGATTTGAATGTGTTGTCTGTATCTAACTGTCCCCAGTTTGTGTTAGTACACAGTGTTGCCTGGTTGCCATCACAACTTCATACCTGTGACTCAGACAAGATCCACCTTTCCTCAACTTGCATGTGTAGCTGAAAGTCTCAGCAGTGCAGTCTGTGCACCTGCAGTCCAGGGAGGAATTTTGACATGACCATTCATTCCTTACCTGATAGAGGCCCACATGTGGATGTTGGCCCCAAATTAGTTCCTTGCTGCACCACTGTTGGAGTATCTCAGGAATTTGGTGGCACACCTTAGTGAAATAAACGCTTGCCTGAGAAATAATTTGTCTGGATGCGCAGCCCACAGGGCTGTGCTGGCAGACTTTCATAGAAGGTTGCTCTTCAACACTATTTCTTCCATAGCAATGGAGAAACAAACATTCAAATTTGACATCCCATTTAGGTTATGTTTTAAATTTGGCAAATACGTTGTGACCACTGGTACACACCAGAGAAACCACATTAACTTTCTCATCAATTGCACATTGACAAAATTAGAGGTCACAGGCATGAAGGTTCACACATGTTCAAAGCAGAACTGTGAGATGTATTGAGATGCATAGCACACAGTGCTTTCTTACTTTTCCACCTTATGATTATGAGCACATTTGAGGTATATTTTGAGTTTACCCGTGAAAAGCTCATTTGATGTATTTTATGATGTTTGGTGACCACTAGACTGGCTCAGAGGTTGAGAACTAGGTTGTAGGTATCAAGCTTGATTTCCTTAGTTCTTGTCTGGATGATCCATTATGCTTTCTGAGCATGAGCTGTTCCCAAATTATCTAAGCAGCTCTGTTCTCTGTGGTGACCAGCAGCCACTTTTATACATGTGTTTAATAAGAGATACAAGCTGGTATAAATAGGTGCTGCGGTGGAGCTGCCCGGTGAGTTCATGTGGGTGGAGAAGTTGGTGTGTTGAAGCTATATGGCAGTTGACTGTGTGCCAGCCATGGTACAGCAGCATTATCTTCCTCTGGATCTCTGTGTACCCACTTGTCTGGTTATGGGATAGGATGGCTTGTCCTGCCAGCTTCTAATTTTCACTGCCTGGCTGAAGCAAACATCTCCCTGGCAGCCCCACGAACCATCTTCCATTTCTTGAAACGTATGTTCTGGGTCTGGGTTTCAATGAATTTGTTTTAAAGTGTTTGGAAATAAAGAAACCAAAAAGGTTTTTTTTTATTTTATTTTATTTTTTAATCTGCTGCTGCTGTGCTACTATGTAATATTTTGAATTATTCCTTAATCATAAAGTATATTGCTTATGGCTGTTATTTTTTTAATCTCTTCACTGATTTAACTTTTCTGGTTTTGGCCATGTTATTTTAGCAGCACATATTACACATATTGCACATATTACTTTGTCTCCAGTATGTTATTTGGTGTTTTGCATTTGCTTTGTCGTAACCTTGTAAATGTGCTCTGAGCCAGTGCTCTGTTTTCAGGATAGAGCACTATATGTCAAGAATGCTTACAGATACTGTTGGCACATTATGGACAGTTCTACATTTTCAATGAAGCTTGCATCTGTCTGTCTGTGTCTTTCTCTGTGTGTGCGTGAGCGGGCATGCATATAAGTTGCAAAAATGTTTGAGAAATTGCATTTTTACTCATTGGTGGTTTCATTTCTTCTGAATATGAGATGCATTAGAAAAACAGTTTAAACTACTACTGAAGGGACTCCTGAATTAAAGGACTTCCCTACCATGTTCCCTCCCCCCTTAGTGAGGTTCTTGTGGTCCTTCGGTACTCTTAAAGTGCCAGTTTATTGTTAGACGAAGATGCAGCTATGTGTGCAGTGTAGACAGTGCAGTACATACACAGTGCAGAATATGGTTGCATGTCACTCTTGTAACAGTGGAGCATGCGAGGTCCAAGCCTGGCTTTGGTACAGCAGTGGGTGTGTGGGGTGAATGGGTTCATCTCGGCAGTTGGCGGAGACCCGCTGCTGCCTGGGGGTGTCTGTGTCTGTGCCAGCGCGTGCGCTTGGCCTCCCGTCTGGGTTAGGGGAGGTGTTTATTGGTCTGAGCCAGTTTCTGCTGTTCACCCCCCCCCCCCCCTTCCCTCCAAAAACTGTGGCTGTGCTGATCCAGGGGACGTTTCTACTATGTCGATCAAACTCTATAAGGCGGGGGGGGGGTTCAACACAAAAAGGTCTTTCTTTTTATTCTTCCCCTTTTCTTTTGGTTGCATCCACAGTCTCCCTAGAGCACTCTCCGTAATCCCATCCATTCCTTTCCAGGTCCTTTTAGATGTTAGCACAGCTGCAGATGGTTTTGTGAGTGTAGTGCGGCATTTTGAAAGACGCTTGGAAACGCATGTTGGAACTCGTGAAAGGACCTGGTTAGTGCCTGTGCATGCCATGCTGGGATGATGCTTGCAGGCATCTTGCCTTTAGAAAGGCCAGTAATGTTACTTTAGTAGTATTTATGTTTAGATCTGTTGGAAGTGTAACTTTGTAAGCTGCAGGTAATGGGACACAGTTCAGGATTTTAGTATTATTGATGTTAACAATAGATAGTTTCTAAGGTAGTCATTTTAGTCAGTAACGTTTATGGAACATTAAAATGTTGACGTAAGTAACTCATTTTCTATAGCTCTACACAACATCAGTGTATCACGATGGTCATGTGACTAGTTCTTCAACCACTGTGACATTCGTGCCTGCAGATAGTGTGACTGCTGTGTAACTGTCATGCCAACCTGTTTGTAACCTCAGAACACTCCTTATGATGGGCAGCATGACTGACAATGAAACTACTGGTCAGACAGTGAAGAGGAAGAAAAGGTTTCTGACTCTGTCTGTTAGCCTCTGTGTCACTGTATGTTTTTCTGATAGCACAGTGTACCGGGTGAGCAGGGAAAGGCCATCTGTATGCATCCACTGCGACATAATTTACAATTAACTCAGCATGTACTTAATTTCTTTTTTGACATTATTGTGAAATATATTTTAAATAATGAATTTCTGTACACAGGAGTTTGCACTCCTGTCAACAGGTGTCTGCAGGATAGCAGAGAATTTGCTGTTTTTATTTACAGTAATTGACTTAACTAACTGGTAGTTGAGAAGTAATTCATCAACAATATTGGGAACAAAACTGCAACAAAAGGAACCAGTGGTTTGAAGTTTTCTTGGTATGGTATTAAAACAATCTTTAATAGACATCCTACTGAGTATTTAACAGCATCTGACATGTGGTCAAGGATGGGAGGAGCAGTTTGTATAAAGTTTTTTTTTTTTTTTTTAAAAAACCTTATTTAGCTTTTTTAAAACCCTGCACTGACAGCTGATTATTTTTAGCTTGATTGTTGCCTTATAAACATGGCGACATTTTTAGACACTCCTAAAAGAAACATTTCCGTTGTTTTGCAGAAATTTTGTACAAAGAAAATCATGTATAAAGCTTGTTGCCTAATCAAGCTTTACTGCCATAAAAAAGAGACACTGAAAGCACCTTTATCATGATTGAAAAGTTCCAGTGAGTTCTCACTCAATACTTACTTAGTTTAACATAGTTTATCATTTAACACATTAACCTGTTGAACAGACTTAAGAGAGGGAGGTCTGCTGGAGTGAAATAGAGAAAAGTAAAAGACTTTGCAAGGCCCTTGGTTGTTGACCCCTTGTGAGAGGACATCAGAGTTCTGTTTGGACTCCAGCTCTGTTGAACCTCTTGTATTAAAGTGGGGGTGAGGCTGAATAGTCTTACATGCTGTTCTCCAAACAAGACTGATGGCCACCATTCATCCCTTCCTTTTACCTCACCTGCTTGCTTTTTGTCTCTTAATGGAAAATAATCCAAAACTTATTTCTCCTTTCTCCATTTAGTCAGTCATCATTACCATAGGAATTTAGATACAAGTTTGGATGACTTTGTGTGGTCTTTGCCTCAGTGTAATCTACATGGGTGTTTTAACTGGACTGCTATTGATACAGGATCAGCATGACCTCTTTCTGAAGTATCGGTTTCAAAACTCTACAAGCTGGAAGTGCTGATGTTCACTCTTCTTGAGCATCTGTGAAGTTACCTCCTCTGCATCACTTTTTCTTACTGGTTGTCTGAATGATGGATTCACACTGTGATAGAGTGGTGCTGGAAAGTTTGAATCCTACAATTTTCAAAATTTCCCTTCTCTCTCAATTTCTTAGGTTGCAGGTGACCGAGGGACCCACAATGCATACCTCTGGGACCTGCTTGTAAAGGGACCATGTCTGCCCACCCCCAGCCTGTGCCCCAGGGCCGGAGGGCTGTGGATGCCCGTCACTTGCCCAACCCTGCCGCTCTGCCACTGCAGCTAGCCCGGACACATGCGGTATGTCTCACGGGTTTGCTGAGGGAAGTAGAAAGGATTGGAGCAAACAACAGGAAGGAGGAATGGAGAGAGGAAAGACTACACATATATGTTTATCACAAAAACCACTAGCACTGAAGTAGCAAAGTAGTGAAATGCTGATGGCAGAGGAAAGATAAAGGTAGACCAACTAAATGTTGGTACACTTTACAAGTATTCCCAGATGTTTTAAATGGCTAGTATCACACACCCATGGTGAGTTTGGGCTTTGTGTTTTATGATGTATGGTATTTTGCATGTAGTCAGCTAAAAAGACCAAATACAAGTTGTATAAATACCATTTTGCTGTATACTGTGTGTTTATTATACTCATCATTTTATACCTGACAAATACAAACCAGACTGTTCTGCAGTTTAAAACCTAATTTATGTGTAGCACATAAGTCTGATGGAACTTCCAATTTTATTTGTTTTAATCATCACCAGTATTCTGTGTTCAAATGAGAAACGGCCTCAGCAACTGCATCACATATAGACCTGCATCTGTATGTTAATTCATGTTTTGTGTTGAAACTGTTTAAAAAAAAAAAAAAAAAAATGTTCTGCAAAGCAAGCATTTTAATTTAATTTTGCTGATATGGAGCAATAGCCTAGGAGTCATTTGTAGCTCTGGAATAGAAAAGTACACTTAATTTTAAATTTAAACTGTTGGGAAAATAATTAGCAACCTTATCTGTCATTGCATTTTTGTTCTCTGACAGTAGCCAACAGTTGCTGCTTTTCACTTTTCAAATAATAAATGTTGCATCTAGTGCTGAGTCATGGAGGTGGCAGTTAGACAGCTAACTGAAGTAAACACATTACTGTCACAGCTTATTGAAAAATATGCATTTTTCTTAAACGGCCACATTACAGTTTGACCATAATAGGAAGAGTTGGTTTTGTGTACTCTACTTATGCCATTTAATCAAATAATGATTGAATAATAATAAACTAATTTAAATATTCAGCCAATAGCTAAAATTTTACTCAAGAAATCTTTCCAATTAAAAGTTGTTACCTTTTTGATGCTCTTTCCAGTGTTTGTGTTGAACATTTTTGCACACTCTAGCAGCTTTTAAGCAGATGTGTTTACAAAGATAAAATGTTATCAAAAAATTTTATGTAATGTTAGAAAATGTTTGTGGAGAACTATAAAATGTAAATGTTTGCTTTACAACACCTCTACATGTTTTGTCTTTTTTTTTTTTTTTTTTAAAGAAAGTTAAGTGCAATGCTTCTTAAGCCCCATTTGGATGTACAAGTGTTTAGTTGTTAGGACTGTAGTGTCTACCAGTGGGCCACAGGGATTTTTCCACTTTGACCTGTTTAATAGTGTTTGTGAATCTTTCTATTTCAGGATGTAGGACTGGTTGAGTATCATACTCACACACGAGACTACACCTCTCATTTGCCCCACTCAGCCCTTGCCCAACCCCACCGACGTAGACCATCCCTACTGTCTGAGTTCCAGCCGGGGAATGAGAGGTAGGCCACTGGTTTAGAGCAGCCAAGACCCATTTTTCTGGGTGTAATATTTTGCTGTAAGTGCTTTAGTGTAGTTTAAAATCTGATGTGGTTATCTGGCATTTTTATGCATGTAAAACGGAGTACAGTCATATCCTGAGATGTTCCCATTTAAGTTTTTAGAATTTGACTTTACGAGGAGTTTCATTTAATACCCCCTTTAGCTTACAACCATTTTTTCCTTTTTATGAGGACCAGATTTGGATTTCAAGTACCTTCCACAAGCTGCACAGTGTGGGATGTTTACATTTATTTATATATCAGAAGCAACATGAAATGATTATTAACTAGTGTTTAAATGACTTTCTTTTAACCAGTGTGATTTCAATTACCGTATACACTACAGTTAATTCCCTACGTATTCGATAGAGCGGTGTATTACATGAACACACACACTGTGGGCAGTGCATGTTGACAGAAACATGTCATGAAAGACCAGATGAAGACACCAAACCGGTGTCTATAGCCAAGTCTTCCTGTTACTGTGTAAGAAAAGTGCTCTATAGAAAATAAATTGAAATGAATATTCAGCAGTTCACCAGCAGCACCGGTCTTTGGGAGAAAACTCGATGATAATGAGAGAACATGTGAACTGCACAGATGAGTAGGGATTGAACCCACAGTAAATCGCACAGCCCAGGTGCTGGAAGAAAGCTTATTATGTGCATTGAGCTCAAATCCATTTGCATTATTTTCACAGATTTGTTGTCTTCACTGTTCTGTTTTGTTTTGGATGCTGTGTATGTTTTGTTTGTGAGTGTCAAATGAATGGAAGGTAATGGCTACAAAAGAGCTGAGTAAGTAGAGGTATACATCTGTAGAGATTAGAAAGAAATTGAGGGGAAACTGCCTTGTTACATTGTGTTATAAATAATGATGACTATTGAAGTAATTCTCTCCCTTTTATTGGGATTTTGTGATATTTTAACACATTTTTGGGACTTAGGAGTGCATGTAAATTTTTGCTATTAAAACATGGTAATTACCTCTTTGAGTTATGGGAATTTATTACTTTTGTCAGGAGGTGAAAGACTAATAGGCTGTTAACAAATCATGTTTTCTGAGCAAACAGATTTTTACTCTATGCAGTGCCTGAAAGGTGATACCTAAATAATGTCTGATATTGCCCACTGATCTGAAACTTCAGTGAGCACAGAGTGTCGTCCTCAGCAGTGCACACTTTTTACTTACTAAGCCTCCGACTTCAGCTAATTAATCTTGGTGAGGAGAATGGTCCATTTAGTGTGTTCTGAGCTGCACTTGACGTGAATTCACACTGCAAGGCTGCCATTGCACTATGTAACTAGTATCAGTTTTAAGACAAAGCCAGGATACTGTCACACAGTTTGACACTGCTTTTGTAGTGCTATAACTGTTTTGTGGCACAGAACAGATCACTCCTTTTCATTGTGTGTGAGAGAAACATGCATTAAAGCCAGATGGTCTCATGCTGTTCATCATCAGGGCACCTTGATGGTTGCTGATGTGCAGTGTTGCATTCTGAAATTAGCACTTTCCTGTAAGTGCCTGGGAAATTAAATAGCAACTATGAGTTGGTTTATGTCCAACTGTTACTGTGGGAAAGCGACCATTCACCTGGAAAAGTGAATATTGTCTGGAAATTGTCTCTTCTTGAAACGTGATTAGTTTAGCATCAGTGTTGGATGTTGGTGTAGCCACACCTCTGTCATCCTGCACAGAGCTTGACTGCGAGTAGAAGTCAGGGAATGAGAAGATCTTTGTACGCAGGGCTGAATTTGGTCACTTGAATGTGTGTCTCAGGCTGTGTACCTACAAAAGAGGCTTACTTATTCATGGACACCCGCTTTTCCCCCTAGCACCGTGTGGCACAGCTGACAATGAATTATTTGTGCATGTTGCATTAATTTTGCATAGCCTGCAGGGGAAGGCCTTAAAGTTGTTGGGCCACGTTTGACACCATGACTGGATGTTCTTGTATGTAGGACAGTCAGAATTGTGCCCATGAGAAGCACTATAACTGTTTGTTTTTACAGCAAATGAAGGTGTGAGACTATCATTCTCCAAATAGAAGTGGGCCTTCTGAAATCAGACTTAGTATACAGAAAAAAATGAAACAGTTTCCTTCTGGTCTCAGTTGGCCTCAGGCATATTTGAGATGGTATGATGAGATGTATAGAATGGAAACTGTTTTGGCAGGTGAACAGGGGTTCAGTGGGTTCTTTTCTTTCCAGGCACAGGAAGTTTGTCGGTCCCTGCAGGAATGAACAGTTTCATAAGAATTAAAGCAAATTTAACTAATCTCAGCATTTGTTATGATAGCTTACAATTATTTCCAATTGCAGTTCCACAATATTTCTGCAAAAAAACTGCCAGTTATTAAAAGAAAATCATCCAATCCAGAGCCATTTATATGAACCCTGGTCTGGATCAGTCAAATTCATTAACACGTTGTGTATGCGTGTGAATGTCTGACAACATTTTCACGGTACAATTTTGTGAAAGAAATGTGCTCAGATCATTCACATTATCACCAAAAATAACAGTCAAAGATGGTTGAAGGGTATCCCTCAGTGTTTTGCGTGAGAGTTGGAGTAAGCTTTTTTATTCTAGTATTATGCTGAAACACAAGCCAACACCATCAGTTTAATGCTGTGAAACACAAAAGGACAACAAGAAATACTTCTTATGGAAATCATTTATTAATTCATTTAATGTAATTATTTTAATTAGAATTAAAATATGGAACAAAAATTAGATGTGTGTACATGTGGGTATGAAAGAAACATAGTGGGTAACTTTATGCCTGCTTCACAAACATTGGTCCAACAGCACTCATAGCTCCCGTGAATGGAGTGCTCAGTTTAGATGTGTATTGGGGTGACCTACAGGAGAGGTTTCTTGTTCTGAGCATCTTTGCTAAATGGTATGAAGATGCTGTCTGAAACTCTGCAACAACATCTACAAAGCTTGTGGTGTCCGCCATAAGAGTAGCCAGTGATCAGCAAAAAACCTGTAGGCTGCAGTCTTTTTGTGTCTCAGCCAGCAGCCTTGCAATGGGGCTTTTGATATGGACAAAGTAGTGGAAGATTCTGAAAGTGACTTTGAGCTCTAGTTTCTAGGTTTATTGCAAAAAAAAAAAAAAAAGACTTTTTGTTCTTGTAAGCCCACAGAATTGTGTATAAAAAGGAAAAAAAAAACTATTTTTGTTTTCCTGAACCTTCTGTTTGCATATTTATTACTTAATTGATTCTGTGTGCGAAAACATTGATATGTGTTCCTCTCCTCAGTAGTACCAGTTATATAAAGTGATTATTGATTATTTATTTTAAAAAAATTGCCTTTTTATTTTGATATGCAATTTCCCTGTTTCCTGCAGTTTTACAGCAAACTATCGGAAACAATCCTGGAATTGGTATCTCAATTTTTTGAAACACACTACTGCAAATTCAGTCATTTTTGGCCACAATGTAGTTGGCACCACATAGGATAATTGGCTTAATTTGATATTGTTTGTATGGTCCCATTTTGGTCCCATTCACTTCAAAGGGACACAGTTTGGTTAAATGGATACCTGCTTAGTGGATAATCTGTTTTAGTGGATGAAATTTTCTGTCCCACAGCCCATATTCCTATCTTACTGACCTCATTTAAGTGGATACATACTGTTCCTCCCTTTGGTGATTGTAAATCAGTTAAACTGGTCTCACCAACGTGACTTTCAATTTTCATTTGGCATATGGAGCTGGTGCCAGACTGTAGACACACGCAGAGACTGCTGCACATCTCTGAAAATCCACCACAGTTGCTGCTACCGGCAGACACCACTTACACTACCCCTCCCCCTGGCTACAAGCGGTGGAATATTATGTGTTGTGTTATGGGGGCCAGCAGTTTCCAGAATTCCTGTCTCCAGAGCCTTCTTGCACTAAAAAAACATAAAACCTTCACATAACTGTGTATATGCACTGTTCTAGCTGGCCGTTTTTGTATATCGGAACTGCCTTTTTGTCAACACAAACACCTACTCTGGAGCACCTGATTGGGCACTTTAGTTCTCCCAGTTAATGTAAAATATTTGTCGTCAGTTGGTGGGAGGAAACTCATGTGAACATTTGGGAGAACATACAAACTTCACATTGACTGAGTGGGGATTTGAACCCATTTTCTCTTGCATTGGCCAGATGCTGTGAGGCAACAGTGGTGTCTGTGATGCCACTGTGCTGACACCCCCCCCCCCCAATTCATATTCCTGTAATTTAATATACTTGCTGGATATAACCCCTTCTTCCTTGTGAACATAAAGATTTCTGGACTGTGTACAAATAGTTTGTTTGGTGCCATCAAGATTTCTGGAAGCAATTGTTTTGTGTCCCTGTGATACACCCCCGCTCCTTGAGTGACACTGAGAGCCAACACAGCACCGTGAGGACAAAATGGGAGAGAGGACAGAACAGTTGGAGCTTACAGTTTCTCAGAGTACTTGGAAGGAGTTGCAGTCATTAGCTGATTTTCTTGGTGTGCTGTTGTCAGACTTCTTTGCTTGGCAATTTTGTTGTCTGGGAGGGAAACAGAACTGTCTGGAGGTCTGCTGAGGAGATGACTTTGTACAAAGCTTTAAGGTTTTTTTTTTTTTTATTATTTGTTTTTTTTTTGAGCTGCATAACTGCTGAACTAGACTGTTCTTCCTCCACAGCAGGCTATCTTCCCTCACTTTCCCTCTTTGCCCTCACTGCGTCCTTCCTGCATCTCTGTCTTAGTGGTACTTTTTATCACCTCAGGTGTCCTCTAACCAGCAGGAGTGAGGTGGAGTGCATTTTACTGTACTGCATCAAAAAGCTCTTACGGGTGCTTGAGTGCTGTGCTCTATTTCACTGGAGGTTGCTGGAGTTCATCTAGAAGAATGCAGTTCTACTGCCGAGGCTGTCAACACCCTAATTTCCTCAGTGCTCAATGGCTTGCTTGCTTCAAGCAGCCACTGAGATGGCAGGGATGCCACAGTGTGTGACATTGGGGCAGAGTTCTGGCTTCCATTGGCCCTTCATTGGCAGCAGATCCCTTGACAGTGCCTGACATCTGCACATACTCACTGGCTGCTAAGTGCCACCGCCATTACCCCCTTGTCTCTCAGACAAGCACATGTGCATCACCTTCTGCTCAGCCGGATGACTAATGCTGTCGGGTGGAACCAGGAAAGAGTATGCTGACTGGAAATGGCTATTGCAGTGGAAAGCCAATAAAAATGAAATGAGACCAGAGGCCAGCACATGCTGAGAGCGAGAGATAGACAGTGCAGTTGTTTATACTGCCAAGCGATTAGAGGCCAGGCATAACTGTCTGATGGTCTTCATGACTGATGTAGAACGCTTCTGATTGCCTCAGATACTCCCATTGTTTTCATCTCCAGCTTGCGTTCACTTCATGAAGGCTATTCTTCTGGAAATGGTGGTGTTGTTCGTTTAAACATGTTCCACACTGTTGCTAGTAGAACATATGTATGTTTTTCAAAAACATATGTATGTATGGTTTTCTTTCTTTTTTTTTTTTTTTTTTTTTGGGGGGGGGATCTGGTACACTGGCTACGTGTATACTGTCCGTGGGCTTGTGCACTGTTTGCTGCTGCCTGCTTGCTGGTGATGGGCTAGACAATGACAGATGTATTCTGGACTAACAGCACATGCAAATTTCACATTTGGTTTCAGAGCTAATGACTCACTCATCTTTCATGCTAGAGATGCTAGTTTGTCATGCTAGCACCACGCTAGCTTTGGAATCTAATGGCACACTGTCATCATGAATGATTCACCTCTAGTTTGTAATGGGGTTGAAGTCAGATGGGTGTCCTGCAGTATTGTGCTGTACAGCCCCCACCCGGCAGTTCTCTTATTTGACAAATCTTCCCTGGGGGTGAGATTATGTGGAGCGCTCATGCGTGGGCTTAAAATGAGGAGGGACAAAATGGAGCACAATATGAAACGAACTGGAGCCCGACGGTGCAGTTATGTAAGAGGCGGACCTGTACGGAGCACTGTGAAAGTGGGAAATGAGTGTGTTTGTGTGTGTCGATGCGGTGGGGCAGTGATCAACAGCAGGGATTTTGTTTTCTTTCTTTCCTTTAATCCACCAATAAATGATTAGAAATGAGAGAAACTGGATGAGCTCTCATTGTGCAGTGCCCACATGCTAATTCAGCCGCCTGGCGGATTGCATAACAACAGCACTCTACCCCAGTACCCCCCTTCCTGCCTGGTGGGTAATCACACTTCAGGCTCTGTATAGAATGATCCCATCTGTGACATCATTATGGCAAACTAATGACGCGTAGAACTGGTTCAAGCCAAGATGGTGTGCTTCTCCGCATGCTTTATTTTTACCAGTGACTTTAAACAAGGGGTTCTGTGCAGACGTATGTAGGTGGAAATACAACGGACACACTTCTTACCAGCGTGGACAAATCTAATTCACTCTAGTTTGATAATTGTTGCTCTTTTGGATAATTTATGGTTGCTTGTCATCCTTAATAAAGATGAAAGAAAAACATAAGATGGAAAAAATAGGCTTGTGACATGTTTTTGTTCAGATTTTGTCATTTAATATTTTAAAGAGTAGGTATGTCGATTACTATTCAAAATGTTTAAAAAGAATTCAGCCAGGATGAAAGTGCTGATAACATTGAGATCAACTCTGTTGGTCTTCATCTTTGAGAAAGAGGAGCATTGTCCATGGCATTCTGAGGAGCACAGTGTCTGCTCTGTGTGGTGCTCTGATATCTAAGGCACCTACCTTGTCATAGAAATCATTCTCAGTCAGCAGCTGCACAGCGAAACCTGCAAGCATTTTCAAGCCCGTAGCTTCACTCACTGAAACACGTTTAATGTGCCACAATTCTGGTATAATTTGTCATCTTCAGGGCAAGTGCAGCTTGTCAGCCTTTCGCGTAGGACCGAATATGTAGAGTGTAATTCTGAATTTTACTACATTTTCGGTGAGGCACCAGGAGGGATGTATCCACCAGTGCTGATTGGCTGGAAAAGTTGTGCTTTGGGGTACTTAAAAGAGAAGCTTCATTCCCTGACAGGTGCATGAGCAGCTGCACTGGTTCCAAGCCAGCCTTATTCTGCCGAGCCACTGCTTTTATGTTTGTTGTAAGTACTGCTTTTTGTGACCATGCCTGGAACCAGTTCTGATATTGTCAAAATCTGAATTTATTTACTGGTGTGCTCTTGATGCTGAGCAAAACAGTATTATCCAGATGAGAGCACAGGGAAGACTGAGGTAGAAGTGAATTCACATCTGTTGTGAGAAGGTCTGTTTCTCAATTGAGCACAAGTAATGTTATCCTGCAGTATTACAGTTTGGTTTAATAGCACACACCATTGTTTTGTGGCCAAGCCCACAACAGAACAGTTTGTGCTTTTGGCCATTTTCACTGAGCAGGGGAAGGGTACTGAAGCAGAAGGATGTGGATCCCTTTCCAAAATTGCACCTTTCTTCCTGGAGTTTAATAAATGCCTCATCTGTCACTAGCAACTGTCTAGCTCATTTCAAAATGTTTCATCATTGCAAATCAGGTAGGGAAGTGGTCTTTGCGTGGATTCTTAAAATGTGTCTCTGAGAAGGAGAATTTTAGTGCAAAATCTTGCATGAAGTGTGTTAATTCTGTCACGGAGGTGTCTACTTTAAAAGCCTCAGGCACTTACTGCCCTTCTCCTGCATCGCTGCCTCTGCAGCTTTGTAGTCACTCAGAGTTAGCACTGGTCATGAAAAGGTTCAGAAAGTCCAGAGACAAATTTTCTCAGCACTGTACAAGCCTTGGCACGTCAGTAGGCTTGCAACCATGTTTTGGAGTTCTTTAGGCATGTCCATGCAGATAAATGAGCTGGGGGACAGTTCTGTTGCAGCATTTTGCCTAGAGGAGTGACAACACCCCTCAGAAAGGATCTGTGAGAGTGAGCTGGGCTTGGAGGAGAAATCCCTCTCTGTCTGTCTTCTGTCGGATTGTCAACATCACCCCAGGCAGACAGCAAGACAGACACAGTGTCGGGGTGCTGGGTGAACATCAGCATTTTTGCCTTGTGCTATCTTTTTGAGAAGAGCTAACTAGCACATGGCTGTGTCCAGTTTTTCACTTCTAGAAACTGAAGTACTGAAGTCCCGGTGTGTGTTTGTGTTATGTACATGTCATTTCTACCTTCTTTTTAGCGTCGTAATGAAATCTTCAGCTATTTTTTCTTCCCACTTCCTCTTTGATAGCACCTAGTGCAGCTGACCTTTGGGTGAGAAGCACAAACTAATGGGATGACAAATTTTTCCTTTCAGTTAGTGGATAAATATTTTGATTATTCTTGTCTTCTGCATTTTGTAATTGCAGAACACTATTTTAAATCTATTTATGATATTAGATTTCAAATCACTAGATAATGGTTTATTCTTTAAAAAATACATACAAAACATTATGCAGTGGTAAAACTCATCAGTTTAGATGTAATTGCACCTTTCTGTTTAGTTTTTACTATCCTCTTATTTTATTATTACGTGGTACACTCATTATTTTATATAATAAATGGTGTGACACATTCTTCTAACAGCATTAAACTGCTTCTGCATGCTAGATGCTGACCAGGTAAAAGAGTGTCTGATACGCTTACTGTTTCTGTAATTGTTCATGTTATGCCATGCAAATGTATTAAAATGGACAGTAATAACTGTATTTTTTCCCATTGTTACACAAGTACTTCCAAATGATATGTTAATGTCAAGACTTTAAAAAGTAAAAAGAAAAAATTACAATAATCTTTAGCACCTTTTTAAAAGGTTTGCAGTAGCACCCACAGGTGTGTGACCAGTGGCTCTTCTGTCAGATGGCCTCCTTAAGTGGACAAAGCCTCATACACTTTTACACCATCACAAAATGCAGAATAAGGCTCTCTCTCTCTCTCTCTCTCTCTCTCTCTCTCTCTCTCTCTCTCTCTCTCTCTCTCACACACACACCTTTTCTTTCTCTGTCTCTCTTTATCCTCAAATTATGGGGGATTTTTATTAATAGGGAGGGATCTCTTGGAATTCTGGCACAAGACCTGGACCCTTTTTGTATCGCTCGCTTAGTCACTCATTCTCTCCACTCTTATTCCCCTCTCTGTCGCTTCTCTTTCAAGTACATTTTGCTGTGTTTCTTGGCCTGGGATGAAAAAGGTCTCATTATGAAGCGGATCAAAGAAAGACTGACTATGGAAATGAATCTCAGATTACATCTCTTTTTTCACTCATCTTTAAACCTGTATCCAAGTCACACCCTCGCTGGCTTCCAGATCTGTATACATCTATAGGAACTGTGGATATCAACAATCCACCAGCGTTTCTTATGAAAGTATGCTGCAGAGTGAATACATGTCAGAACTGTCTTTACGTTTAGGTCAACTTGTGTCAAAAAGGAAACTTCTCACAGAAATTCTAAATGAGGTTTACCCTTGTTGTGCAGGGAGTAAAATCATAACCCTTCTACATGTGTCGCAAAGATACAGTACAGTTCTGAAGACCTTGTTCCCTGGACACTTCGCCATGTTACAGGATCCTGCTCGGGCCCGCTGTGTGAGCTTTATTGCAAAAATCCCTGCCTCTGGGTTTGCAGATGATATTTACTCTGGATGGATGAGTGGAGGCTGCGAGCAGCATAGGAGGACAATTGTCACTGCGTTCCCCAGGCACTCCTCACATAGGGGTAGCCAGGGTGATGGGATTCTCAAATACTCATAGTTCACCTATCAACCCGTATCACTCTAGATTAAACGAAACAATGAACTCTCAGAACACATTTTATGACATTTGACTCATGGGTGCTATACATTCCATGCTTCATTTAAAATAAATAAATAAATAACACGTATAGATCAAACTTATTTATGTTAACTATAAATGAAAAATTACACCCTACCACAGAAAATGTTTGAAGCATTTTTTATATCTGATCAAGCTGCACGATAGTACTTGATTTTGAAATGCCCTGGAATTCATGTTCTTGGTTTTCCTCTAGTGATCTGCTGATATCTAAAAACGGGCTCATAGTTTTCACCCAGTTGTTGGTAAAGTGTCCTTTCACCTTGTTCCCCTGTAAATATTCAGCTCAATAACCTTCTATTTTCCAGATTTTATTTTGGAGCACATTAACTGTAATGTTCTGAAGCCAATCAGTTAGAAAGAACTATAGTGTGACTTCTTTATGGAAACAGAAATAGAAATTACTTTATAAAATGCATGCCTATCAGTTTAATACAGCTGGATTCCTAGTGAATTTATCTTTTATGTTGTTTGCTTGTCTCATGAGTACAGCTGCATTTATTCTTCTGGGCTTTCAACTTGCTGACCACACATTTATTTCCTTAACCGTCAGCGGGTCCTGGCTGCTGATGCCACGTTGTAAGAAGTGATAGTTTTCCCTCTGTCCTCTTCTATGTGAACGCCAGTGGAATATGGTAATCACAGTACTGTTTTCACCATGTCTGTGTATCTCAACACCTTGGCTGTCACCCAGCTGGATTTATGGCTTGCTCTTAAGATCTCCTATTTGACAAGCGAGTCTTCACAAATTGTTCCACACCTGGTTTTCCACAGGGAATCAGAATACAAAGAATCCTGGCAAGAGTTGAGTCTGAGATTAGCTGTTTGAGTTGAACAAATTGATTTTCACTTGTCAGTTCAGGTTGCCTGTATTACACTGACTGTAAAATATTTGTCCTGGACCTTTAAATGGACTTTTACATTGGTATTTTCCATGTTTGCGTCTTCCCGACAGAGGTCAAGAGCCCCACATCCGCTACGAGCACATTTACATGCAGGAGCCCAGCAGTCAGTCAGAGGTGGAGTATGCTGAAGTAAAACGCCCCCGCCTGGAGATGGGGGTAGAGACTCTTCTGCGACACCCTGCCCATCGAACATCTGCTCAGCTGCCTGGGTCAGAGGAAGTTCCCAAGGTGAGGGGATATGTACATGCACTACTCTTGTCAGTCTTTTTCTTTGTGTGGTTCTCCTGTTAGCCCAACTACAAACTGGATGTGCGAATTTAAAATCGTTCACAATAGGTAACAAACTGCTATTATACTGGTGCACAAGCTCTGACCAGAGACAGCCTGACTGTTGGTAAATAGCAGCAAGGGGATGTTCTTTTGTGTACTCCCAGGTGGTCTGAATGGTGTGCATGTGCATTTTACTGGGTGTTTTCAAATGTTTACTACATGCTCCCAACCGCCAAGATTCATTTATACAACTCTTAATTAACCGTGTGTCACTGGGTCACTTTGTTGCATTTGTGGCTATTGTGTCTCATTCCTGCCTGTATCCCTACATCCGTAGAGGTTGTAGAGACTTCAAACACAGTAATAGCATATGTGGCCCTTGGTTATAGTCCTGCTTTTAGGGGAAAGCCCCTTCTGGATCAGTGACAGCGCTTACTCAGTCACGCAGCTCCATGGTGCTATGACCATGGATAACTTTTGATCTGTGGCAGGAAGGTTTCCACCTCTTTCTAAGCTTAATGAGCTACAATCTCACGGTGGTACCTGTAGCCCCTGATGCACCTATGGCCTTAGTAGAGTTCTCTCCCTCTCTTGCTTGCTCTACTCCTTTCTATCTCTGATGTAAACCTCTTTGACATAACACAAGTGTTGTCTAATATTGGCACAGCACTCTGCAGTAATGTAAAACAGTGCTGTAAAACCACCCGCTCTGTGGTCTATGTTGAAAGCTGTTGCCTTGTTCGTTTTCTTTTTCTCGCTCTTCCTCTTTTGAAATTGATCTGTAGAGCTTTCTGGCAGGATCAGCAGGCTGTTGTCATGGTCTATACGCAGTATAAATGTACCTATTATCACATTCAGAGCACACCTTTTTCACAATACTTTTTGGCAATCAGACTGCTGTGGCACCATGAAGGTCTCAGTAATGGAGACAGTTGACTGTTTACTTGTTTCTTAGGTTTCAGTTCACCTCAAAATTGCATAATGAAAATGTGCATTGCTGATAATGTAAATTTGCCTTCACATTTCACCCCCTCCACCCGTCACTGCTCCTACCTCCTCCAGCTGCCTTCCAACTCTGGGCCTGCTTCACTTTGAAAGGAACACAATGGCAGACAAAAACATCTGTTAAAGAAGAATATACTGCATTTATTCATTTACCTGACACTCTTAAACTTACAAAGTTAAACTACATACAATGATTCACAGATAAATATAGCTGGGTAATTTTTATTGGAGCAGTTCTGGGTAATTACCTTACTCAACAGGAGGTGGGATTTGAACTTGTGACCTCTGAGATTAGAAGCAGCAGCTCTAATCACTATGTTGCCATCTGCCCACCCCCCAGTCTAGGTGGCTGAAGATGTCTGCGGGGGGTGGCACTCTTGTGGGAGGGGTAACAGAGCTGCTCACACACCATGAAGCCAATGTCTTAGTGTCTCTCTTACGTAAAGATGTACCTGCCCTCAGATAACAGAGCCACTGAATGTGTTTCATGGCTCCTGTTCCCTGGCTGCGCCTGGTACTGCAGTCTCTCCTCGCTTTGTCCACAATGTGTGATGAGAAGGACCAAGGCCTTTCAGTGCTGATCTGTCCCAGCCCCCTCCACTTCCTGTCAAAGGTCTCATCCCGGGTGTCCTTTCAAATCTAGGTTACCCCTATTATTTATTAATGGCACTTTGGCAAGCGCCTCCATGTCCCTTAGCTCCTCTTACGGTTGTACATAGTACCCCCCCCCCCCCCCCCCCGCATCAGCTTGGCCTCTTGGTGGCAGTGCAGCACTAAAAATAAATGCGCGTGTGCAACAAAGGCAGGAGGTCACGAGGCCGCCTCTTCTGGTTTTCTGTATTCTGTAGCATGGCACCATGTCTTGGCATTCTGTGAGTGAGTTTCTGCTTACCAATGTCTTTGCTTATAAAATGCCCTTTTGTTGAATGAGGCAAGCAGGGTGCTGTTATACCTTGGAACAAAGTCTTTGTGCTGGGACAGTACTGAGGGTTACTTTTAGTAGCAGTGCTGTTGGACAGTAGGTTGTGCTAAAAAAGAACTGCTTAGCTACTTGGTAAGATGTGAGCAGAGCTACCCAGAGGTCACCTGGCCACAGCTGCCTAATCCGTGTGTCACGGAAACTACCAAGGGTAGCTGCATGTACCATGTTTCCCCACTTCCACCTGCTTCACTCCTCACACAGGCAAACATGCGGACACCCCACACCTTCTTTCACCTGATGTGTATGTGTCTGTACTTGCTGTAATTTAATGCAGCAGATCAGCCACACAGCCATGTGTGTGCGCATCTGCGTGTGCGCGTGCTTCAGCAAATATACAAATCTGAGCAACTGGATAAATGGGAGGAAATCATGAACTGCATTATTCACTCTGGAAGGAATTGCTTGATGGAAACTAACTGTAATGTCCTTGGATTTTTCCTCCTTTTGTTTCTTCACTCTCTCCTTCCCTCCCGCCATCCCCTTCCTTCCACTCTGATTGTCTGTGTGCGTCTTTCTCTGTGCCAAGCCACCGAAATATAAGTGGGTTAGTTTCCAGCCAAAGCAACGCCTGCAGCTGTTCTAATGGGTTTTAGGGATCTCACGTCTATAGATAGCACCATAATTAGATGCAGAAATATTCAAGCTCTCGTAATGCATTAAAGCGATTTTAGCACAGTCAACAGAGATGGTGTCCTTGATGGGCAAGTGTGATCAACGAATTAATCAGTTCCAGCTTCCATTGAGCTCAGCCACCTCCCTGCTGAAAAACACACTTTCCTTCAGCGGGACATGCGGGGGGCTTGCTCCTTCATGTTCTCACAGTTATATAACACTCATTTTAGTGGTTTAAAAATATCGGGTCTCCATATATCTCTCTCTCTTTCTCTCTCTCATCAGTAGCAGGTGGGTGTTGTGCAAAGCTGATTATTGTTCTCCACTTAAACTGTACAGTTTCCATGCTCATACAGGGAATTACATTGCCTTATGTAGCTGATTGGCCAATGCTTTCATCTGATATTTAGTTTGTTTGCTTCTTATTTTACTTTGTTGGGCTCACAGATTGAGTTGCATAGATTTATTTTGTAATTTGAGCCTATAATGGTGTAGTTATGTTGCCCAGGGCCCAGTGCTCCCTGGTTTGGCAGATGAACCTGTGAGGAAGGACACTGGGAAGGGTGTATGTGAAGGGCTTCAGGTCTGATTGAGAATCATGTCTACAGAGCTTAAGAAAGCGAGGCACACAGTGATTGTTGAAGTCCCCTCATGTCAGGGAAAAGGAGGATGGGTGCTCGATTTGGAAAATACACCTGGTTTAGTCTGATATAAAAATTTCTACATACATTACTCATTAGGACTCTCTTATTGGGACAGTTCTTGGAGGCATGTGTATATCTATTCATGTATCTTCTGTATATGTATACATGCACAATGTATGGGCTTTTTTTTATTATTATTTTACTTGACCCCCCACACACACACAGACAAAAGTATTGGGACACGCCTCTTCAGGTGTTTCAATCAGACCAATTGCCACAAGTGTATAAAATCAAGCGCCTAGCCATGCAGTCTCCATTTACAAACATTTGTGAAACAAAATGGGTCATTATGAAAAGCTCAGTGACTTCAAGTGTGGTACTGTGATAGGATGCCACCTTTGCTATAAGACAGTTAGTGAAATGTCATCCCTGCTGGATATTCCACGGTCGATTTTAAGTGGTATTATTGGAAAGTAGAAGTATTTAGGAACAACAGCAACTCAGCCACAAAGTGGAAGACCATGTAAAGCCATAGAGCAGGGTCAATGACTGCTGAGATGCATTGTGCGTAAAAGTCACCAAAGCTCTGCTGATTCCATAGCTGAAGAGTTCCAAACTTCCACTGGCATTAATGCAAGCACAAAAACTGTGTTTCCATGGCTGAGCAGCTGCATACAAGCCTCACATCACCAAGTCCACCAAGTGTCGGATGGAATGGTTTAAAGCACACACCGCCACTGGACTGTGGAGCAGTGGAAACGTGTTCTATGGAGTGACAAATCACGCTTCTCTGTTTGGCAGTCAGATGGGCGAGTCTGGGTTTGGCAAATGCCGGGAGACCGTTACCTGCCTGACTGCATTGTGCCAACTCTGAAGTTTGGTGGAGGAGGGATAATGGTGTGGGGCTGTTTTTCAGAGTTTGGGCTAGGCCCCTTGCTTCCAGTGAAGGGCAATCTTAATGTTTCAGCATACCATGACATTTTGGACAATGCTATGCTTCCAACTTTGTGGAAACAGTTTGGGGAAGGCCCTTCTCTATACCAGCATGGCTGTGCCCCAGTGCACAAAGCAAGGTCCATAAAGACATGTTGGATGAGTTCGGTGTGGAGGATCTTGACTGGCCCACACAGAGCCCTGACCTCAACCCCATCTAACACCTTTGGGATGAACTGGAACGGAGATTGCGAGCCAGGCCAACATCAGTGCCTGATCTCATAAATGCTCTACAGAATGAATGGGCACAAATTCCCACAGAAACACTCCAAAATCTTGTGGAAAGCCTTCCAAGAAGAGTGGAAGCTGTTGTAGCTGCAAAGGGGGGACCAACTCCATATTAAAGTCTATGTATTTCAATGCAATGTCATTAAAGTCCCTGTTGGTGTAATGGTCAGGTGTCCCAATACCGTTCACACACGTCTGTGTGTGTGTGTGTGTGTGTGTGTGTGTGTGTGTGTGTGTGTGTGTGTGTGTGTGTGTGTGTGTGTGTGTACACATTCCATGTTTGTAAGGGTACTGTGGTTTTTATTTCCCTGCTGAAGTACTGCTTTCTGTACTGCTCAGGAGCGTAACAGTGGCCTGGGAAAGCTGGAGCCTATTTCCCCTGTGAGCCCAGCCCAGATGGACGCTGAATTAGACCTGGTGCCAGCCCGCTTCTCCAAAGAGGAGCTTATCCAGAACATGGACCGTGTGGACCGAGAAATCACCATGGTGGAGCAGCAGATCTGCAAGCTGCGCAAGAAGCAAGTGAGTTTCTTTGTGTGTAAAAGTCAGTGATGTCAATAATGAATGTGTGTGTTAGCAGCAGAGGATGTGAAAACTGCGCAGTACTTGGGGACAATTAGAGTTGACCTCAGAATAGCTGCTTTGCAACATTTTAGAAAGTCACAATACAAAGACAGTCACTTAGTAACTACTGAGCAAGAACAACAAAAAACGGGCATGAATGATTAAATCTTTTTTGGATGTAAAATGTTCTGAAGTTTAATGAGTTATTCACAAGCAGGCGACGTCTTCAGGACTGCAGTGGACCTGATCTGTTAGTCTGTCGGCCTCATGATGCCAAAAAAATATTTGCTGGGGAAATGCAGGCCTTTGATTTGCATGTTTTGGCAGGGAAGAGGCATGCTGTCCTTCCAAGTTTATCTCTGTGTCCATGTGCCAGTTCTGTGTAATACTTGTGTCTTTATACGTATATAAATAGATCTGTTGATGAATGTGCATCTCTATGCCATGGAAATAGTTATGGATATATCTATCCATGCTTTATTATTAACCTGGTCAGGATCATGGTGGGCCACAGCGTATCCTGGCATCCCAGACTCTAAGCTGGGTGATTTTACCCTGCATTGTAGCTGCGTATATAGTACTTCCTGTTTATATTTTTGTACTTGACTGTATTTCATATTTATATCATGCCATGATGCTATTTGAGTGTTTTCATTTTGGAAATAATTTTCAAAGTGGTGAAGGTTCAGTTTCTAAAAGTTAAAACCACACGTCTGCCAAAGGGATTCAAACCTGCAATCTTTTGGTTGCACTCCCTGTTCCACTGCAACGGTGGGATTGGTGCAGCCTATGATGCCTGCTTCACCACCCTGCAGTTAAAGAATTGTTCCTCTTTTTCTCTCTGTTAAAAAAAAAAAAAAAGTGGGGGGGAATAGGTCAGATACAAGAGGCTGTAAATAAAGCTCTCTGGTGGAGGGTGAGATTATAGCCCACTAGTTGTGGCTGTCAAAGTGCTCATATTGCTCACTGGCTGGCTGCTGGCTTCTCGCCATGTTGTGTTTTAAAGAGCACCATTCCTGCTGCAGCACTGTTATTAATGGTCCTCACATCACTGGGCTGCCACACCACCAACACACAGATATCACTGGCTCTGTGGACCCACCCCCTTTCTGGCAGCTTCTCTGCTGCACAGCTACATAAATCAAACAAACCTGTATTCCATTGCACAGTCCAGTGTGCAGGCTGAGATCCAGGCAGGGGAGGTCGGGGGTGGGGGTGCGGGTAGGGAGGGATTGGCCTTCGAGGGGGGAGGATTCTTAGAATGATTTAGAGAGTAAGCTGTTCTACTGAGAAAAATGAAGCAGCGCCCTTTCTCCGGGGGCCCCTGTTCCCCCCATGCCTTTCCTCCCCCTCCAACTTGCTTCAAGCACTAAAACATCTGCCACAATTACGTGGTGCGGTAAAACTTTATTTAAAGAGCACTGGCAGACGGGGGCCACGCTCATGTGTCATCCCGCCTGTGTTCGATCAGCCAGGGTTTGTTTTACTGAGCTTAGTGGTGGCTTCACCCCAGGCCCTCCATCCGCATGCCAGAACTGTAGATTGTTGGGAAACGGCACCCCGTTCAGCTCCCTTTCCTGGACCAGTAACTGGATTGTGTGCGTGTGTGCTTGCTTGTAGCCCTTTGGGTTTCTGTCCTGTTTTTGGAGAGAGCCCAACTTAGTGAGAATGGAAGCCCTGGGTACTTTGCCTGTGTTGGCAAGCACAGCAGCGCCTCCCAGTGCTCAGCCCTGGCAGCAGAAGGGGAGCACTTAGGATAGCTGCACAGCAGGCGGTGCAGAGGTTATGAACTCTGGCACTATACTCTTGAACAGGATACTGAACCTGAAAAACTTCCAGTTAAAAGTGCAAAATTTGTAAGCTGGGATGGATAAAGGCTAGGCTAATAAATTGAATTAATGTAAATCAAAGTTGCTCTTTATTTTACCGAGTGAAGGTTACATTGACTTTTATTCTCTACAGCTACTGCTGTCCCCTGTATTTGAGAAGTCCTAATTCTGTCAAGTTTCTATTGCGCTAACTTAATGCAATGAAACGGGTCTCGCCACTCTTCTTCATAGCTGAGTGTACAGTATCTGAGTTTCTCCTGGCCCAGGGGGCTGCCCTTCTGTACTACTACCGCCATGGCATCATGACATTTCCCTGTTAGCCATGACATGCCCAGGCACTGGCAGGAGAAATTATACCTTCACCACCATGAAATATTTTTTGAGTTTGGCCAAAAGAAACCAGAATAAATGTCCATTATGGGTGTATCTAGACTGTGTGTGAGTGAGAATAATAATTGTGCTTCTTGTGTCACTAAAGCCTTGACTTTCCTCTTAATTGAACCAGTCTCTGACATGCAGTAGAATGATCTCTATTTTGATGAGATTGGGTATTTGGGGCTGTCAGTGTCTTCTGGATTCCAGCAAGTAGGAAGAGCAGTGTGTGGGAGCGTATTGAACACCGTGATACTGCAGTATGTCTGGAGGCAGCTGAAGTCAGAGATCTCATTCCAAATAATAGTCAGCAACGTACAACTGGAATATTCAAGAGAGGCTACATTGTTTGCATACCTCTAAATGTGACGGTGCTTAAAATATGGAAAGATTTTGTAGGGACATGTATACGTGTCTTTGGATGTTGAACAGAAGTAATGATAGCATTAATTCATTTTACTTGTTGCTCACCATGCTAGAAGTATTGCGTGTCAGTAGAGGAGAGTGATTCAATCATGCAGACTTCCTGTGTGAACTGAAGGAGTGTGTTTGGTGTTGTAAAGGGCATTGAATGAAACGGCTCTGTGTCTATCTCAGCAACAACTTGAAGAGGAGGCTGCCAAGCCCCAGGAACCAGAGCGGCCGCTATCCCCTCCACCCAGCGAGGCCAAGCACCGCAGCCTTGTGCAGATCATCTATGATGAAAACAGGGTAAGATCTTCCACTGATTCTTAGAATCCTGAGTGTTCATACCCATATACTGCATATAGACATATATCGCAATAATAAATACCACAGTGGTATTATGTGTTGTTATGCTGTTCTCACACTTCATCACATTTTATACACATACTTATAGCAATAATCCCTATGGTAAAAAAAAAAAAAAACATTATCACAGTAATGATCATCAGGTTATAAAGTTATATAATTTTTAAACTGAGGATTTTCAGATTATAGCCATGATTGGTCTGATCCTGTCAAAATACTTGTTTAGCTTGAATAGAATAGTACACATTATGTTATATAGACAGGTATTTTTTTGTATTATGTATAAAGGTTGAATGGCCATTAACTTTGTATTAAATCTTTATTGTATTTTTTTCTACTTCTGGATGAAACATTTCTATGGAAACGAATGCTAATGTGATTTCTCACTGCTCTAGAGCATTTTATGGAGTGAAAGCAGCATTTATCTGGTATTTTTCCTAATCATTGTTCCCATATTGAGGATGTGGTGTCACCTCCTTGGTTTTCCTTGTTATCCTCTCCCTGCTGGTCCCCAGCTGACAGACAGACACCTGTGCTAAAAGGGAAATGTCAGAAAAAATTGTGATTTGGAACGTATGCCTCAGGGCCAGTGGGAAGTGTTGTCCACAGGTACCCTGGCTTGACACACATTTCTGCACATTTGCTATGCAGCGAACCTTGAAATTGTAGTGAGGTCTACTTGCATTTCTCCATGGCTGCTTTCCCCCTTTTTGGCCACAGGGGGGCTTCAGCCCTCATGCTTTCTAGGGGCTGGATGGTCAGGTCTCTCCTCTGTTCCCTTGCAGTGTGGTCAGTGTTTACACTGGATTTCCCAGAAGTATCCATCAACAGCTTTGTGGCTTGTGAAAGTTGTAGGTCCTGCCTTGTTTTCACACCATTAATTTTCAAGTTTTCTTTTGTTTTGTTTTAGCATCGTAATGTCAGTAATTCATAATCTTAGTGTCATCGTCCCACACCTGCTCTCCCATCTGTACTTCCTTTAAGTGTCACTCCTTACAGTTGGACAGAGATTGTAGAGTGGGCGTCTTGAACGCATCTATTTTTTCTGGGACTTATAACTTTGAGTCGCATGGTGAAGTAACGCTATGCATTTGCTGTTTCAGTATTGCACTCTTCTGTTTGTAGTCAAATACAGCCATTTTCACTGCACATAGAAGAATATCTGGTCAGTTTTGAAGCTCAGTACTTCAGCAGTTACTGTTCCATCTTTTTTGTGACCTGAGCTGCTTTGTTTACACATCTGTTGCAAGATTTGATGAAAAACTGTCTGACAAAATGGGAAGGTTCATTTCTCGAAAAGCAATGCAAGTGTGAGCATTTAGAAGTGAAATCACAGGAAGGAGAAACTCCGGATTGCAAACTTCTGCTCAGTGTCAGATTGTGCTGATCTCATTTTCATCTCCTCAAAAATGAAACTGTTACTAATTACCCCATGGTTGAGCACTTTAATCTGCTACCAAAACCCAAGCCATGACCTATAATGTCTGACTTTGGTTTTAAGAGAGTTTTTCATGGGTCCCCAGTGCCTCTGGATGCAGTAATGTTCTGTATATCATATAATTCCTTTTCTTTATGTTGCATAGTAAGTAAATCTGTGAGTTTGCAATTGTGAAAGTCATGCCCCCCCAAACAGCTTGCTAAGAACAGTTGGCTAAGGTTAGTGTATCACAGGTATGATGATGTACCACTAGTACATCTAGTCTAATACATTCCAGAAAGTTGTTCATACATTCCAAACACTTTATTACTATTACTGTGCAGATCAAATGTTAGTTTTTCAAGTGGGAGAAAATTAAATACTTCAGAAATCCCCATATACAGAAGGAACTTTAGGTGTAGACCAAAGCATTAAAATACATTTTCTTGCCAAGTCTGTCAGTGTCGACAACATGCGTTCTATGACTATCAAAAAGAGAATTGGAGTTGTGGTACAACAGGAAAGTTAATGGGGACAAATCAAACTGTGCATTGAAGGGCTTTTGAATGGTTGTGCTCCCTTTTATTGTCCTTGTATCGCAGTCCTAGAACAGGTGTATCATTGGTACAGGTTTATATTTAAAATATAGCTGCCGCATTCTTGGGAACATCATGTGGCGATGCACTGAGGAAAGGTAGATTGTATGAATGAGTTTGAATTTCTGCTCCTGCAGGCACAGGGAGGTGCTGGCTGGGAAAAATTTGCACTTAGATGACCATTCATGACCACTGAAAGATGCGTCAAAGTTACGTTCCCATGTCTCCCTCAAAACACTGTGGAAATTACAAGTATTCCTTACTTGTAAGCATAATACATTTGTGGAAATCGGCCTGTATGGTGAAGTTGGAGGTGCAGTTATCATTACGGTGCAAATGGCTATTGTTATTCGTTAACAAGGAAAATCAGTCTCATATTTTATTATAATTCCTTAACTGGTATTAAATCATTTGTATTCGTGTATGTGAGCCAATGATTGACATCTTGAGGAATACTTGTACTGCCAAAGCTTGGTTTGGTTTATGCTGTCCAGGTCTTGGAATTGAATTCCCTTGGTCCAGATATTTACCCTAAACTGATTCAGTAAAAATTGCATAGGTGTATAAATGGATAAAAGATTTAAGTATGTTAGTGTATAAACCTTATTTTGTTAGTCACTTCAGATAATGAATAATATAAATGTATCATTTGGATTTTTGCCCCTGCTGACAGACTGAGGGTTTTTGTGGCTGAAAGATCCAGCTAGAGGTTTTTTTTTTTTTTTTTTTTTTTTTAATAGTAGTGAGGAGAAATAGGGGAAAGAGTGATGTGGAAGGGAAGAGGAAGAGAAACACCAAGGAGTGAGCAAATGAGTCATGTGGGCAATAATTAGCGTGGACCTTGCCTCTCGCTCAGCCCCTCTCGCACTTGCTGACCCCAATCACTCCCCCCCTCCCCACCCCTGGCCGTGACGCTGCTGCAATAAATAAGGGGAAGTGAGTTGTCTTGTTCCTGTGGGGATCCCGTTTGAGATACAAGCAGAAAAGGGGGACAGGTCAGGGCTAGTATGTGGGAGCCAGGGGTGAGAGAGTGATGGACCTTTGGATGTGTGGGTAGGCTAAATATAAACATGTTCAGCATGACACAGAGATGAGTTTTGGCCTCTGCTTCACAGATCCTGCCATTCTCTCCAACACAGGAAATGCTTTTTCCTGTTTCTGCTGTGCAGTGTCAGAGTTAGTACAACTAGAGGTCAGAGTGTTTTCTCTCTCGCTCTCGCTCTCTCTCTCGTTCTCTCTCACTCTCTCAGGAGGTGCGTAATCCTTTCTCTGCTGTGTGAGAAGAGGTAGGCACAGGACAGTGTGAGCTGAGTACCTCATCGTAAAAGCCTTATAAATAGGTCCATAAGTTCTAAGCCCCAGGGCTCTGTTACCCTGTGGTCCTGCGATCAGTGACTACAGAGTGTTGCCATGGAAACAAAGCAAGCTATCCATTAACACGTGCTTCTCCCCCTCCCCTATCTCTTCGTGTGTTTCGTATCCCTGCAGAAGAAAGCGGAGGAGGCCCACAGGATCCTGGAAGGACTGGGGCCCAGACTGGAGCTGGTAAGATGCAGACACAAGCTGTTCTTTTTCTTTTTCTTTTCTTTTTTCTTTTCTTCAGTTTTTTTCTTTTTGTTTTACTCAGATGTTAATGCTTGTTGATTGTGGTTGTGTGTGTATGTGTCTCCAGAAGAGTTTGAGGTTCTGTGACTGGCTGCCCTCACCACTAGGCCTGAGGGGGTGGAGTGACAGAGAAACCAGTGAGGTCAGCTCCACCCAGAGAAGGGCATGTAGACCTGAACTTTCACTCTGGGCAGGCTAGTGCAGTAGCTTTCTGCTGGCAAACACGCAACCATCAGTGCATGTCAGCAAAGCCCCAGGTGTCTGACGAAGTGTTGAAGGAGCACAGTTGTGTGCAGGGCTGTAATATTCTCAGCAATGGACATGACTGGTGTGTTGTTTATGTACACCCAGGTCACAAGTTCTGCTTTGCCTCATGTTGTCTGGTTTTTATGAGCTCATGATCTCATGTGCTTTAACTTCAATGACAAAGTTGCACAGCTGAGAAGGGTGCTTTCAAAATGATCTTCGGGGGACTCTGGGAGCCCACCGGAGCTGCGCTGTGTATGCCACTTTAGTGCCTCTGTAGTCGAGTTGTATACATTTACTTGTTTTGTTTACACATCAGCTTTCTCACTGCTTCACGTTTTGTATTTTGATTATTCCCCTGCTTTTGTGATGATTAAACAAAAGATTTTCCGCAACATCAGATGCTTTTTAAAACGGTTAACACAGATCCACATGTATTTGAACTATTATATATCTGCAGGTAGTGCTAAAAATAAAGATAATTTTATTTAATAATTTTAAAAACAGTTTGGCAAAAGTGCCAAACAAAACCAGTAATGCACTTATCAGCTTCCCTTTGGGGTTTTCTTTTTTGACATTTGGTTTCCTGGGGTTGTATGTGTTCCTGGATGGGCTGGGGTTTCTCTGTCTTGTCCTTGTGTTTGCCCATATAGCCCTTTTCTGAGTATTTATTATATGTGCTGTTTCCCCTTCAGGCTCTGCATACTGGTCATGAGGGGTGTAGCTGTGGTTTGGCTTGTGTTTGCTTGTCTTGGAGGCATATCTCAGATGCAAGTGTCTGCAGCTTAAAAAAAAAAAAAACTTCAAAGTTCACTGGTTCTTCAACTTAAATAATTCAACTGGGGCTGGATGTCTGTCTCTTAAAAACATTTTTGATTAATTTGAATATAATAGATGATAATTGCCGATTTCTGAGATTGTACTTTACTAACCAGTTTCCAGGAACATTTGATGCTTGTAAGTAGGGGGATACCTGTGTGCACAAAAACTTACTAATTTATTAAACAAGTGAGTTTATTAATGCAGTTGACCCTTTATTTATGGATTAGGTTCAGTAAAAATTTGTAATTTTTTAAAATGTCAATGCATTTTGGTATATCTTTATTCATTTCAAGTTGTGTTCAAATTCAGAAAAATTAAAAATGATTAAAAATAAAAGTGGCTTCACAGACTCCTACTCAGCGCCAATTTGTCATGTTCATCATCTTCCTAGGAATCACTAGTAAATACTCCTAACAAGCAGATATGAACTGTAAACACTGTGAAGTTGAATTAAATTGGTCCCATTGTCCCATAATTTTTGTTTGCATTTTACTAATGGCTAGTTTGGTAAGCACAGCATTCTGACCCCTTCTGGAGTTAGGCTCGGTCAAGTGCTAGGTGGCGAAGGGTCCATACATAAAAATCTGAAAAGGGAAAGTAAGGTGTTGAGTGTGGTTATTGTCAAGAAAAACAAAGGGATTTTCGGGCAGTGTTTATTGTTAGGTACGTTAGTAATAATTTGAAAATATACAAATATAATTGTGTTATGCTCTGACGCGTCCCCATTCAAAACAAACACTTGTACTGTGTGTGAACCAAAGACTGTCCATCTCAAGCCTGAAAAGAAAATGTGGCAAAGCTGAAACAAAGTCTTCCATGCCTGACTGACTATACTTATGTAAAGTACCTACCAAAATGAACAAATAGAAATAGGACATCACTCTCCTTACAAAAACCATACAGAAAATGCAAAAGCATACACATGGACACACACCAAATACATCATATCACTACTTTGACCACACCAAGTATGCACGCAAAACATACTACCACACAAATCTACTTACTAACACACCAAGTAACACAAACTAGGCAAAACACAAGCTAAATAGCCAAACTGCACATCTCAGAAACAAACGGACAGAAGTCTAACGACTGAACAAAATGGCAGGGTCCTCGAAGTGGCGGAATCAATTGGTCCGGGTGGAGGAAGTGATGGCGGAACTAATGATGAAGGATATGAACCAGTGCCAGACAGAGGACCTGTACAGGGACATAACAATCGTTTCTATTTGCATGTGCAGAATGTTTGTATTTTAATGTTTGTAACACGAGCCAGGGTATGAGAGGTATTTAAAATGGATCTTTGTACACTTCCCAGTCTGTCAGTGTGAAGTCAAACTGGCAGTTCGTGACTTCAGAGCAGTGCTGCTGAATGTGAACCATGCCATTCTGCTAATACCTTCAGCTGCATCTTTTTTTATTTATTTATTTATTTATTTATTTATTTATTTTTTACAGCCCCTGTACAACCAGCCCTCAGACACAAAGCAGTACCATGAGAACATCAAAATGTGAGTATGCACTGGGGTATGTCTGCCTAAATGGGTGTAAGTGTTGCGCGTGTGTTGCTAATTGCTAATGTGGATCCATTTAGACCTTCCCCTACAGTGTAGTTGAACCTGTGAGTCTGAAATTATGCCAGAGAGGGATACATGCAGATGGGCAGGGCATACAGAGTCACAGCTTTTGAGCTCTGGTAGTCAGTACAGCAGTGACGGCTGGACAGCCATACTGGTGTGGCCACTCACTGCTACCTCCTGAGTATAGAAGGCTGTCGCCATGTTTAATGATTTAGATCAGCCTTGTGAGATTTCCCTACATCCTTCACGCGTCTCCTATTGCCCAACCAATGAGAACACAGACAAGTGTGTTATAATGTGCCCGATTTTGTCTTTGGTCACCACTGTAGCTGAATTTGCCCAGAATGCTCTCAGATCAGCCTATAGTAGGTCTAGTGGATCAGCTCCGAGTGCAGAACCTTACAGCACTTGCTCTGGTCCCGCAACCAAACACTTCCAGTTAGAAACGTTTACCATAATCTCCTGGCTATTCACAGGTATATGAGTGAGTGTCTCACACTGAGTGCACATTCTGTGTTGGGGGCCTTCTGTTTGTGTGTGTGTACTTTTCCTGATTTCGTACACACAGATGCACAGTGCTACAAGGTGCTGCTTTGTGCCAACATTCAACCCACATTTTGTAGACAGCCAGCACACCTTGTGTTGACTAAGATTACGTTAATTTGGAAGTACGTGACCTCACACCACACAGATTAAGTGTAAAGAAAGCAAAATAAATCTGCCCTCCCAGAGAGAGAGTGAGATAGATAGACAGACTGCGGCTTTAAGAAGATTAGTGATCTTTGTTTGACAAAACGAGCCCCCGTATTTGAACAAGACACACTTTCAAAGTTTGTTTTTTTCCCTGTCCTTCCTTCCTTTTTCTTCCTCAGGAGTTAGAGTTTAGCTGCTTAGTGGAGTCACACGGGGGCAAGAATTGGTGTGTCTGTCTCTGTCTGGTTGTCCATCTGTCTAGTTGTTTGCCATTCCTCATTGATCTCTCTATAGACACTTTCAAAAAGGAAATCAAAGAAGAAAGTACAACATCTATTCCCTAAAGTTCCCTTTTAACTACAAATCTTGTCCATATTTGGGGAACAATACTGAAACTACTTGACAGAGTTATGAAAAGACAATTACAAAGGAGTCCAAATATCCCAGAGCCTTGTAGGTCACCTAAAAGCTTCTTGAGAGAAAAGTGGCAGATGCCTTCTTGATTAAAAGCACTTTTGGTGCAGATCATTAACCTAAAATGTTTTCTTTCTTTTTCTATATAGGAATATAAGATATTTTTGTGCCTGGTGGGGGGGGGGTGTGTTGTAATGAAAATTGTTAAAGTATACCTCCTACGTCATTTCAAAGTCTGTTCTTAGTGTTTAGTAATAATCTGTTTAGCTCTCATTTTGACACTTTGCTGCAGACAGACCCAGCATGGCGCTGCCTCTGTTTTAATCTGCCTTGCATGAGTATAAAGACACAGGCACATGTGCTTGTGAGAGTCCTTCCAGCTGAGTGAGGTCCTTTACATGCATATGCTTAGTATGTAATGTGTGTGCAATAAATGGTAAACAGCATGCAATAAATAACAGAGAACTTTTTAATCCATGATGTTTGTTGTCTTAAATCACAAAATCACTGGTAGTTATACACAAAGAAGATAGACAGAAGTCCCCATAAATGTTGGGCAGAGTCTAGCTGTCCTGTACAGTTACTCATCATCCCTTTATTAACACTAAACTTTGTCAACTTCTGCCTTTTGGGTTTCTTCCCAGATGCGGTGGCAATAGTCTGATCTTATTCTTGCTCTTTCTTCTGCCCGTTCCTCTTTGCCCCCTACAGAAACCAGGCGATGAGGAAGAAACTCATCTTGTACTTCAAGAGGAGAAACCATGCTCGTAAACAGTGGGTGAGTAGTTATTCGGGCTACAGCAAGGTGTGAAAGCTGACTGGTGATTGTACATCAGTGAGAATACACAGGCCTCTGCCTGACCTCCTGCCTGCTAGGTATTTGTGACTACCACTCTGCTTCCCCTGTTGGAAGATTTTAGGTCAGCAGCTACCCACTGAAGACTACCCAATATTTTGTCTTGGTCTGCTGGTGTTCTGATCTGATCCAGTGTGATATACTATCTGTATTTGCATACTTTACAGCACATGATAAGGTTCATGATCCATCAGAAATGCTGGATCAGAGAAGGAAAAGAGATATGTGAACATGCGCTTGTCCATGACAGAGCATTACAGTAACCATTGCTCGGTTACACTATAAATAATCTGGATTGATTGGCCAAGCTCTGATCTCAGAACAAAGTGGATCTCTCCAAAACCACTGATCTTGACACAATTTTCAGTGATAATCATGTCTTCCCTTTATGGTATAAGTGTGTGTGCAGCAATGAAAGCTGACTAAAAACATTTGGTTCATGTGCTAAAGTGTCAACAGTTGTGTTCTGTTGGAAAACACTGGTATGAGTGAGCAGGGATTTTGAATTGCTGCTGCAAAATAGATAAGTTTAACCTTTAAGACCCAAAGCAACTTCACAGGAAATACGCTTAGCCTTTATATAACACTTCTACTCGGATATGAAGATAATCAAAGTCATGTTGGCATTGGCCAATATTTGTCAGATTTTATCAGCATGCATGGGACCGACACTTAGATTTGACTGATAATTTAGACATGTATTTCACAACACAGTCATTCTGGATGTGCAGAGTGTTTAGGTGATGCTGACCTACATCAAAAAAATTGTCTGCAGTGTGGAAGTTTTTCAAAGTAAGAAAAATACATTTAAGTGAGCCATTTGTCGCACTTGCACGTAGCTTGTAATATGGTCAATAAATTGAATTTCTTCTGACAAGGCAAAGATGCACTTGTTTGTTAATAAAAATGTCCCCTAAATAAATAAAATGATGCACTTTCAGAAAAAAGTCATTTATTAATAAGTGGTGTTACTTTTTCCTTTATTGTTGTATTGTTTTACCCTTTTTCTCTATTTTTATTGTTACAGCTGTTGTTTCCATTTTTTTCCATTGAAAATTAACCAGAAAGGGTTATGCAGTATTTAAGGATACATCTGGCAAAACAATTCCTTACTTAAGTATCAGGTAGCCAAATATGGTTCAGCTGATGCTATGTGTTTTAACGATTGTCTGCAACACTGTACTGTTACACAAATTAATGTTACATTTCTCTGTAATTCTCATCCACACAGATCTAGGCCCATTTTGCTATGCATTTTTATAAATGTGTGTATCGGCATTGGCCGATTTAAAAACATAGAAATTATTACATGTCGACACTCATTTTGGTGCATCCCTAATTTTTTCATACATTGTGGTTATATTTCAGTACAGCTGTTTTTTTGTCCATTTATATAACAGTTCACTTCCTCCACAGGTATTTTATTGGTGCTCTGTTGCATCTTCTGCTCTACAAAGTACTTTGAGTCTTCTGCTTTCACAAGATAACCAGATACTGTGTCTCCTAGTTCACATGTACTACTGTGTATCACACTGAGTTGGACCCAGTGGCAACTCTCAGTTAACCTAGATTTAATGTCACAACTGAATTGCAGTTTCAGATCCATGATTAATTTGTTTAGCTGGCAGTTTTCTCCAAATCCAAAGATACTTACACAGGTCATTTTTACTGTGTCAGTATTGGGCAAATACCTTAATTAAAGGTACTGCAGCAGGAGGAAAACATTTTTTGTCAACTGAGCCTCTAACATCATTGTACCTCTAACTGCATATTTTGCACATTGAAATACATAGACAGCAGTTTTTTGAACTTTTATTTTTTGATATCTACGATATGTGGTTACTCTTCAAAATCAGATCCAATCAGAAAGGGCTGTGGGGCTGGGCAGCAGGGTGGTAGTGGGTGCAGAGAAAGCAAAGCAAGCATAGCATTGAGAGTGAGTCTTTGAATTGGGGCATACAGAGAGAGAGAGAGAGAAGATCCAGCATGGCCTGCCTCTGTGTTTTTGGCATACAAAGGCCCCCAGTTTGGGTCAGAGCTGCCACCTTCCACTCAGAGGACCTGGGTTTTAATCTAATGTTTTCCTTGAAGATACTTGAATTTATGCAATAAAAGTCACATAAATGTATAAAATGGATAAATTATTTTAAGTAGGTTATTGCACAAACCCTGAGTTACCTTGGAAAGAATAGTCTGCTAAATATAGAGTTATTTTTTGCTATATACAGTCACATGAAAAAGAAAGTACACCCTCTTTCAATTCTAACCTCAGATGAACAACAACACATGACATTTTACACCATGTCATTATTTATTTATTTAGTACATCATGGGGTGTACTTAGTTTTTCACACATGGTGTCTGCATTTTGGCTTAGTTTTTATTAAATAAATAATGACACGGTGTAATATGTCATGTGTTGTTCTTCATCTGGGGCTGTATTTACCTAATTTTAAGACTTGCTAAGGACTAGAGGATTTTTTATTTTGTTCTGATACATACAGTACAACCTTAGAATTGAAAGAGGGTGTACTTTCTTTTTCATGTGACTGTAACATCAGTGGACACAATGAGATGCTGGTCCAATGTTAGTGCAGAAAGGCTGTGTAACCAACACTGTCACCGAGTCTAGTAGTGCTTTTTAATAAGGGGAGGCCATGCTCTTAGTTGTGGTAATGGCATTTCTACCGTGTTATATGAATCTGCGGGTGAAACAGGAAGTGCAGGCTTCCCACCTCTGTGTTTGTTCTAGTCTGGCCTGTTGCACTTCCTCTTCTTGGGTGGCATCAGAAAGGAAGTGGGTGTCCCCAGTCTGAGTATGTGGGTGAGGGGTTAACGGTTCCAAACTGCAATGAAAAGACATTTAGTTTGTAGACGCTAATGTTGTAGCCAGTGTAGCTGCGGATGGCTGACTGCGAGATGGTGAGTCCAGTGTGCTTTCAAACCGTTTCCTGCACATCATTTTTGTAGAGGACACACTAACAGAGCTGTTCAGATGCAGGGTTTCTCTGCCTGTTGGAGCCTGAAAACAGATGTGTTGTGCGTGGGGCCGTTTCTTGTGTGCTACCCATTGTGTTGCTGACAGACTGTCTTAGACAGAAATCCAGCACACACTGTGTCAAGGTTCAGTTAGATCCAGTTTCCTCTTATCTTTAGTGAATCCTCAGATTCACTGTGTCACTTCCGTTCCTCATTGTGAAATTGAACAGTCTGCCTTCTGTGTGGTGGAGTCCTGGGGGGAATGTCTGCATGGCTGAATTAACACATAATAGTCCACTTGCATCTCTGTCCGCCATTTATTACCTTGCTGCAGATTGCCATCACTGGGCAGAGAACTGGGGTTGTTGCTTTCATTTCTGCCCTTTTTTCATCATGGTTTAGTGTCTTATTTCTTGGTGGCCTCTTTCCGGTGATGTAAGGGTATCTGCATCAAACTCTGGCTAACACAGTATTACACAGCATAACACACTCCTGTTCCTTTGATTAAAGTTCAAAGGTCATATGACCATATGTCAGTAGACTGGTAAACTTGGATTAGACATTTCCCAGAATCTGTTTCCAACACTGAGTCCTGGTCATCTACACTCCTTTAAACATAGTCATTCTTGTGCTCAATGTGTCTTTTTTTTAACGTCTTTATTAGAATTTTTTTATTTATTTATTTAAACGAAATTCGTCTGCAGACTTCAATATGATGATTTATTCTGTCAATGACGATAAATCATCCTGTTCTTCCCAGAGGGTCATTAATGAAAGAATATCAGGTTGAGCCTTGCTTCTCTGAAGGAAGGAGTCTTTGAAATATGCTGCATCTGTAGTCATGTATGTGGCAAGTAGCTTGGAAGATCAGAAATGCAAACGGCTGCACCACAGGCTGTACCCACATGAAAAGTCCCTTTCCCTAATCTGTGTATATCATTAGTGCAGAGGTGGAACAAAGGTTTCTTATTCTGATGCTCTATGGTGAATATCATTGGGCACAATTAGAGATGAATAAAACTGCTTTATGCCAGGCAGTAAGTGATGAGTTTGTTCACCTTTAGCCTTGGTACCTCAAGAACGACTTTATGATCTTTTCTGGTTTAACGCTGCAGCTAATGTGCTTTGCCCCCTTTAAAGTGTTGGTACAGGTATGTGCCACATAACGACGTGTCGGTCAACGATGAACCACATATAAGATGATGGTTTGTAGCCTAGAAGTAATAGGCTATATCATATACTAGTCAAAGCAGACATGCAGTGCATGTGCATTTGATATGATGTTTACGCAACAATGAAATCGCCTAACAAAGTATTTTTCAGAACGTATCCTTGTCGTTAAGTGACACATACCTGTAATCTCTCTTCCTGAGGATGACCATGTTAGTCCACACCATGAAGAGGCCATTCCAGGCCAGAGGTTTGATCTTGGGGTTTCCCCTGGAGTGTGCTTATTTGCCTTTTCACACCAGCCTTTTACCCCACCTCGGTCAACCCTAGTTGGCACCTAGATTTGAAGCTTTGTCTCAGGTTGAAATTTAAACCCCGGTACAGGAGTGTATGTGTGAAATGAAGAGGGTTAGATGGACCCCAGGGTTTCTCATACACAGTATTTTAGGAGTTGCCATGACAGCCTAAATAAAATGAATCTTTTCAGTTTTATGTACTGACAGTATCTGCTAATAAATGTTCTTTTGGAAACTGCTAGTTTTGTATCCTTTTTGCTAGACAATTACTATTTTGTATTTAAATATTCAGTTCTTTGTAATTTAGTTTCAGGTGCAAAATGCAATTGCTTTTGAGACTATACTGTAACCAATGGACCTGTTTACTTGATGAACATTTGGACAATCATCTACCACCAGTAATTTTTTTTCTTATTAGTCACACCCACAAATTACTTTTCTTCCTGAATGTGTTAGATGCTAATGACTCTGGACCCAGGCGCATTGACACTGTATAAAAAGCTGCTGTCTGGCTTTATGCTGAATTCAGCTGTAAAACAGAATACCAGTGGTGTGACAACCCAGGCAGGATTCAGGGAGGCCTGGGATTAAACAGCTGGGTGTGAAAAGGTCTTAATTGTGCACCATAGTTAATCTTAAAGTGGTCAGTTCTGAGTTTTTGCTTTTATGCTGCTCATTGTAATGTACAGTCACACTCTACACACCATGTTAATAATATCAGTAATAATAATATCATTGTCAATGTCAGACCATTGTTTCTTTACATCCTTTTATATTTATGAACCATCCATGCATTATTGTTAAGCCCTTTATTCTGGTTACGGTGAGTCCCGGAAGTGTGCTGACCTGAGTGTACCTGAAAGTACCAAGCAGCTCTTTTACCTGCATTGTTGTCCCACAGGAGCAGAAATTCTGCCAGCGCTACGACCAGTTGATGGAGGCTTGGGAGAAGAAGGTGGAGCGTATCGAGAACAACCCCCGGCGGCGGGCTAAGGAGACCAAGGTGCGCGAGTACTACGAGAAGCAGTTCCCCGAGATCCGCAAGCAACGAGAGCTGCAAGAGCGCATGCAAAGGTGAGGGAGTGTGTGCTGGACACTTATCCGCTTGTGACTCTACATGTACATTTAGGTGTATATTTGTACACGCTAGCGCAGCACTGATGGTGCGGCTGCTCTTTCCAGCAGGGTGGGTCAGCGCGGGGGAGGGCTGACATCTACAGCAGCACGCAGTGAACACGAGGTGTCAGAGATCATTGATGGCATTTCAGAGCAGGAGGTGAGGACATTCCACTCCTTGTTCTACCTACCCTTCATTTAATGCATGCAACAGATGCTTCATTAGCGACAGGGCCTTCATACAACCCAGGTGTTTTTTTTTTTTTTAGCAGGGTAGAAGATCATTACTTCCTCTCTTCTCCTGTCATCGGCTTTCTTCATCCCCACTCAATCCCTGCATCACAAAAAACATTGACACTGATCTAGGTCTCTCTCGCTCTCTCTATTATCGCTATTGTCTCTATATATTTGTGTAGAAGCCTTAATAGGTATACAGTAATGTCTGGAGCCCAGGGCTCCCCTCTCCCACAGATATCACCCAGATCACTCAGTAACTGTCTGATTGCTCCCTTTCCTGCCAGGCCACTTCTTCATTTGTCACTGACCTCTCACACATTTTCCAAGAGAGGAACTCACTGCTGTAAAGTGCTTGCCCCAGCTCCCTGTGTGTGTGTGTGTGTGTGTGTGTGTGTGTGTGTGTGTGTGTGTGAGATTAAAAACTCCCCCCCACCTTGTCTTCCGTCTCCATGCCCTAGAACTCGGAGAAGCAAATGCGTCAGCTGGCTGTCATCCCTCCGATGTTGTTTGATGCCGAGCAGCAGCGCATCAGGTTCATCAACATGAATGGCCTCATGGGTGACCCCATGAAAGTATACAAGGACCGGCAGGTGATGAACATGTGGAGTGAGCAGGAGAAGGACACCTTCCGTGAAAAGTGAGTAACCCCTCCCATAGACATGCACTAGGCCAGTTGTACAGACCTCACATACCTCAGGCACCATCACCCTCTATGGGCTGACTTGCGCCAGAAGTTTGGTTACTTTATGAGCCTGCCACAAAACACTGCCAGATAAAATAGCTTTTTAAAGTTTTAAAACTTATTATACATGTATGTTTCACACTTATTTTCTAACCAGTGTTTTTCTCTAAAGGGATTCACACCTCAAAGTAAATAGAAACAGCATCATCTACAAGCTAAGCGCTCTAGACACAGGATGATACAGCTTGTGTCTGATAACCACTATGCTGCTGGTTCACATCCCGCAAATAGCTGCCTATAGAAATGACCTTTTTTTTTTTTTTTTTTTTTTTGCTTAAGCAAACTAAACTGTTCCTCTTTATGTCTATATATAGCTGGATTTTTTTAAGAACTAATTTTATAAACAGCTCACATCAATATAGACAGTACACAGAATTTATATTGTAAAACAAGGTCAAAAAGAGTATTCTACAGACATGATCAAATGGCGCTGTCTGATCATTTCCTGAAGGGTATCCAGTTATTTTAGAACTTTCTTGAGTTGTAGTGCAGACTGGTTAATTTTTCAAGTGGAAGAAAATTAGAGATGTAGCACATAGTTGTAAAATTAATTTCCATGACATGTATGCAAGTGTGATCATCCTGCCTTTCATAACTTAATCAAAACATGGATATTTTCCGGATCATTTCAATTTCTATACTCCAATTGGGGACTTCACCTGGGTCACAGGTCTATCTCCCATGACTGTGTAATGGGAGTGGGGAACACCATTTCATATTCTGGTGAGGGACCTGCTGTAAGATCATCAGTGAGCCTCAAATGAAATGCTCTGGTGAAATATCCAGATGTTTTAAAGGTCAGGATTGAAGAAAAACAAAAATAAAATGTAAATATAGCTAGAGGCAGAAGATATGGATATCATGCAAATGAACCAAGTGGAATATAGTTTTGCCGAGTGCTTGATGTTATAGTGTTGTTTCAGTAAAGTGTCATACACTCCATTAGGATTTCATGATATTTGCATTTCCAGCAGTACTTTATATGGACGTTGACTCAAATTGGTTGTTTTGAATGCACTCAACTGTTAAGGGCTGAATTGATTCCCTGAGGCCTCAACTGGCAACAGGATGAGGAACACAGGTGGGGACAGTGAAGCATGAAACTGACCAGACTTCAAATTCCTTTATTAAAAAGAAAAAAGGGAAATTCACTCAAGCTCTGACACCTTGATTGAACATAAAGGAATAGTAGATTTACATTTAAAGAAAAATATCTATATGAAATATGGAGAACCAAACTTAAAAGATAATTAGGAATATGATTTATACTCTATGGAGTCTTCACTGAAAACAGGCAAAATGATGCAAATCCTTTTTATTTAAAGTCATTTAAAGTTGTGGATCACAGTCTCTTTCCCTATGTTTAGTAGACCTAAATTAGTCATTTTAATGATGATGATGATGATCACCACCACCACCTTAGGGCCTGTGGAATTGCACAAGACACAAAGGCCTGTTAGATCAAGCTGAGGCAGAGGGCCAGGACCCCAGAGGACCTCCTCCCACCCTCCACATGTCCTTTGCTGAGCCCCCCTGATTACCACCACCTTCATGGTGCCGCTACTCATAGGGGGTCACCATCTGCAGCTAAATTTTCCACAGGGTGCTCCATTACCCAGCGTGTCTGGTTATCTTATAATGTCCACACAGAAAAAGTGTTTGTGTGCCCTCAGCTACAACCTAGACATTGTAGTGGTTCTTTTCCTGTGTAACAGGCTCTTTTCTCTGCTCCACAGGGATCGTCATTCTTTAAAGCAAACTCAATTGTTATAAGGTCATGGTTTATCCTGGAACATTGTAGTGTCTTTTTACCTTGTCAAAGTCTAAATAAATCATAATTATAAATTGGTGTCAGAATGGCCGTAGGGAGTTTAGTGTGTCTAGTGCTGTTAGTAATTTTAGACAGAGCCGATAGCAAAATACTTCTGGAGAAAAGCATCGCTAAAGAAATGGAAATTTATGACACTGTTCACCAGGAATGTGTGGAGACATGGTGTGGATTTACTATCTGCTGTCATGATGTGGAGTTTTACCACAGTTTCATGTATTGAAAGTGGTTGTTCTGGAAACTGGATTTGCTTGGAGGTGAGCTCTTTTAAGGATTGACAAGGATGAGCAGGATCAGGCTTTGAGTTATTAGATTTGCAATTAAACCTTCTCCCTGTTTCAGGTAAACTTTGAGCTGGGACCTCCGGTGCGAGGCACTGTGAAGCTGGATGTGTTTATTCTCTGATATGGCAGCTAAGACGAGCACACGTTCTTTATTACACCCACTGTTACTGCTGTCTCTGACTGTACATAAAGTGCTGTATGAATGCACTGCTGTGTACAGTCATCTCTTCGTCATCACACAGTGCCATCTGACTCTGCTCAAACGACTTAATAGTTGAGCAATGACTCTGAAAATGAATCATTCTCAGATTGTTTTTACTTTTTATTGTTTGTCATGTGATTCTTCTTCCCTTCTCCCAAAAAGGTTCATTCAGCACCCAAAGAATTTTGGCCTGATTGCTTCATTTCTGGAGAGGAAGGTAGGTGGTTCCTGGGTTCCTCTCTAGTCCCCTGCTTATAAGGGTGTTTATGGCAGATTACATCCTCTGATCCTGGATTAATTCAGAAAGCACATGGATGGTGCTGGCTCCCTGAACCCCTGGTTTTAATCTAATTAGATTTTTTTAGTTGCTTATATCTGCACCTAATTTAATTTGTAAATTTTTACCACAAGCAGATCTGTACCATCTGTACCAAGAGATTTAGGGTGAGAAGCCATTGGTTATGGTTAAAAATGAAGGCACAATGTGCGCACTTGGTCTGTGTTTCAGACCGTGGCGGAATGTGTTCTGTTTTACTACCTGACTAAGAAGAATGAGAACTACAAGAACATTGTCCGTAGGAACTACCGCCGCCGTGGACGGAGTCAGGTAACTAACCCGCAGCTTTCCTATGTATGGTCTTCTGTGACCCTGTAATGTGAAGAGGATCCTAGTTTTCTTGTTTGTGCCCCACCCCCCCCATCTCTGTGTTTATCATGATTCAAACCCCATCACCAATGAGCTATCATGATTGCAGAACAGTGGAGCGGTTCAGCTTAAACTATGGTTTTGACATGACAGTGACCACCCTTGGAAAAGCCACCTGACCAGTCAACCTTGGTGCTCAGGTTCATTGGCGGAATGCATTGGTATCAGAAATGCTCCTTTTGCTTTGTAGTGAGCCGACCACCTTAGCTAACAACATTTCATGGAGCAGAAGGTTCTTCAGTGCTGGGCTTTCACATGTCTTGCAAAGATTACAGTCTTTTTTTTGGGGGGGGGGGCTCTAAAACTGCAGTGGCCTGAGCTGGTCTTTTGTTGTCCACAGCCATAATGAGGCAACTTTCTGTACAGTATTAATTTGAACATAGAGGGAAAAAAATGTGGGTAATTATTAGGAGGCTGTTAGAGTGATTTCCCTCCCCCACAGCTGTCAGGAAGGGAAAAGGGATCTAACTCTGGCTGCTCTTACAAGATTTTTTTTTTCTTTCCTGCTTTATTTCAAGCAGGTCTTACTGGTGGTAAGAGAGGAGAAATGAGGTTAAAGTGGCAGAATAAGGACATGGCCAGGACTAAAGCAGGACAACCTTGCCAAGACTGTCTTTGCTCAGCTAAGCTGGATGGGATCCTTGAAGACTAGAGACACCTGTTTTGAGTGAACTGTGATCCGTAGAATGGACTCCAGACCAGAAACATTTGGTCGGTTAGAAGAAACACATTTGACTAGACTGCATCCTGCTAGTGTAACACAGAACAAAGCATTTGCTCAGTACTTGTTATTGAGGCTCCGGTTAGATTTTCTTTATGTTGTTAAATTACCCCCTTTGTCTCACCTTCTTGCTTGTTCTACTGCACTCAGACCATTCTCTGCTCTTTGTCTGGTTGCTCTCACCCTCTCTACTCCCTGGTGAATCATCATGGGCCAAGACCCTGAGCTGCCTCCATTTCCAGTAAATTGCAGCAACACAGTCAGAACACTGGTCATATTGGGCAGACTCAGTATGTGCAGAGTGAACAGGAAATCAAAAGAATGCATCTCTCAAAGGAGCTGAGAGTAGAAGAGCTGTGGGGAAACACAGTGTAGGGGGCCGTCAGGTTAGCTGCTACGTGTCCTTCGAAGGGTCTGGACCTGAATGCTGTTCTGAGGTGGGAGCATTGTTGGACCTGAATGTCCTCATGGGTCTGGGTGTGATTTGCTCACATCCCCACTGGGAATGTAGACCCCTTAAGAGCTCATGGGGTTGGCAATCCCATTGTGCTGTGTTTCAGTTGAAACGTGCCTGTTCCTTAGTGGTCAAGTGTTCATATTCATAAAATTTGCTTGTCTTTCTTTTGGTGTTTGTGCAGCAGCAGCAGCAACAGCAGCAGCAGCAAGTGAACCGAAACCAAGAGGAAAAGGAAGAGAAGGAGAAGGAAGGTGACCGGGAAGAAGACAAGGCTGAGGGAGATGATAAGGATGATGCCCTGAAGTATGTCCCCTCAGTTTCCCTTTTGCACACTGCTCTGTTTCTTCTCTTCTGTTGCCTTTAATTTCTTTTTGATGGTGTCCTACCCGATAGCATGTGGTCCTGCTTATTCCTTGTATTTTCCTGGCAGCAATCAGTTTTGCCACAGGGTGGTAGGGAATGCCATTCTGTGCTGTTTATACACAAATGGCATGAACACACTTTCCAACGAGCCTATGTATGTGGAGCTCAGCATGTAGCAGTAGCAAAGTCTTGTCCAAGCTGGCGTGGCTATGTCCAGATGCCTACCTGATTGCTCCAGGAAGACTGTGGGTTTTTTCTCTAATATTCTACTCTTACTGTTCTGTGCCCATACAACAATGGGGCTAATACTCTATGACCTGCAATACTTTGGGAAATTGGGAATCAGATTCCATACATCGTTTCTGAACTTTTCAAACCTGATTCGTCATGGCCGGCTGAGATACTCCAGACTGTGGATGACGATAAAGGACACGCCCGAGAGACTCCGCAGCAACGCATAAAGAAACACCGGGGGACCCGCACCGGAGTTCGGAACAGACTGAGGAAACGAGCTCATTGCCCTCCACTGCCCAGCATTCTGCTTGCGAACGTTCAGTCGTTGGGAAATAAGCTGGACGATCTTAGAGCAAGAGTGACCTTCCAACGGGACGTGAGGGACTGTAACATCCTGTGTTTCACTGAGACATGGCTGACCCCCCTAGTGCCAGACCAGGCAGTGACTCCGTCGGACTCTTTTTCCGTCTTTTGCATGGACAGAATGGCGGAGGCTAACAAATCCAAAGGTTGGGGGGTCTGTTTCATAGTGAACACCAGGTGGTACGAGGTAAAGTGCATTTCTGTTCTCTCTCGCTCCTGCTCGCCTCATCTGGAATATCTGACTATCAAGTGCTGTCCTTTTTACCTGCCTCGGGAATTCAGCTCGGTTATCGCCACCTCGGTTTATATTCCACCTCATGCGGACGTTGGCACAGCCCTGTCTGAACTACACGAGGCACTCAGTGCGACTCAAAACAATCATCTGGACACAGCAATCATACTGGTGGGGGACTTTAATAAAGCGAAACTCAGACAAGTTATGCTGGACTTCTACCAATATGTCACGTGCACAACTAGAGGGGACAACACACTGGATCACTGCTACACACTGTACAAGCAGGGCTCCAAAGCTGTTCCACAGCCGGCATTTGGGAGATCAGACCACAACGCTGTTTTCCTCATGCCGGAATACAAACAAAAGTCTCATTTGGAAGCTCCGGCCATGAGGGAGGTAAAGCGCTGGTCTGCCTGATCGGAAGCCGCGCTACAGGACATGCTCAATGACGTTGACTGGGACATGTTCAGGTCAGGCTCAGCTCAGACAACATCGAGTTTGCAGAGGTAGTGGTCAGCTTTGTTAGCGTGCTGGAAGACAACATTGTCCCCACGGTTACAATTAAGAGCTTTGCCAACCAAAAACTGTGGGTTGATGGAACAATCCACAAGGCAGTGAATGCACGTACTGCTGTGTACAATGCAGGACTCGCCACCGGCGACATGAGCACTTATAAAGCGGCTTCGTACGCTGTACAGCGTGCAGTGAAAGAAGCAAAGCGACAGTATTGGGAGCAGGTGGAGTCGTTCTTCCACCAGGGTGACACGCACCAATTGTGGCAGGGACTGCGTACGATTACTGACTTCAAAAGGAAATCTAGCATGGCTATGAGTGAGCCGCAGCCGGTGGATGGAGTGTCATGACGTCATCGCCGTCGCCGAGTCCGACATGCGCAGGGCGCTGAAGCAGGTTAACATCAGTAAAGCGCCGGGGCCAGATGGCATCTCCAGGCGCCTGCTGCGCCGATCAGCTGACTGGAGTCCTCACTACCATCTTCAACAAATCTCTGGCTCAGTTCACAGTCCCTATATGCTTTAAAACATCCACCATTGTCCCGGTACTGAAGAACAATAAGCCCTCATGCCCAAATGACTACCAGCCTGTTGCACTGACCTCGGTAGTCATGAAGGTTTTTGAGAGACTCATCAAAGCCATCATCACAGCATCCATCTCCAACTTTGTAGACCCACTTCAGTTTGCTTACCGCCCCACTAGATCCACAGATGATGCCATATCCCACGTCTTGCACAGCACCCTCTGATCTGCCATTTCTGCAGGACATTTACACCAGGAGATGCAGGACCAGAGCAACTAGGATCATCGGTGACCTGTCTCATCCCAGCAATCATTTGTTTGACCTGCTGAAATCAGGCAAACGTTTCAGAAGTATTATGGCCAGAACAGAGAAGCTCAGGAGGAGCTTCTATCCACAGGCCATAAGACTTCTGAACCCAGACATGCCATCACAATCCTCGCAAACCAGAGTCTACAATATCCCTTGACTGCTCCCCTCACTGTCCCCATAATGCAACTCACTGATTGATTGATTGATTGATTGACCACATATTTATCTATTTGTGTTTGTTTGACTTCTTGATGTTTGATTGTTTCGTTGTTGTTTGTTTTACTAGTGGAATGGAACCACACACAGTCTCCTGAATCAGGGCACATTTCACTACATGGTATACTTGTATGTGAGAAATTCTTTTGATCTTCTTTTGATCTTTGATCTAACAGTTTACTGTTGTGTGGCTCTTCTCTTGCCCACAACATTCTTTGTGATTTTTTTTTTTTTTTTTTTTGTAAGAAAAGAACATTTTATTATGGAGCTTTAACACACATGAAAGTGTACACACACTTTTGAGAGTACAGCATGGATACGTCCTGCATTTAAACAGGAGAAAGAACTTCCGCAACAAGGAACTTCCACTTCCCTTTTGCTTCTAGCAAGATATAGAGGTGCGGTATTAAAAATGTGCTAATATTCTGCATTTAAGTATCCAGCTGATGCTATTGACATAGTTAAGCCTTCTGGGAATTGGTGTTCCAATTTGATCAACATCAGTTATGCAAAATAATTACTTTTTTGCAAAAGCCATTTGTCCAAAAACATTGTTGAACAAACATTTGTAGTAAGGAAGGATTTGTGAGATTTGTTCAGAAGAAAAAAAGTGTATTTATGTTCTTTTGCATTACAGCAGCTGTATTTTTTTTTTTTTTTTTTGAGCATAAGAGCACCATACATTAGGAAACGAGAACTATGAAAAGATGAAGACTTTTTACAGGGTGCTCCAACCCCCTAAAGAGTGGTAGATAAAATTTTATGGCTAGTTAATCTTCCACTGAAAGGAAGGATGTCTGAATAGCACCAAGGCTGAGTAACAGAGACTCACTCTGCTCGTTTTACAATTTCTCTAGTTTAGCCAGCGAGGGGTTAACAGCCAGCTTTATAGTCTCCATGTTTTCACCTATGATTTAATGTCCCAGACTGGGCTCCAGTGGACAGTGCAGTGCAGTTGTACCTCAGGGAATGTGAACATCTTAGGCCCAGGAGTTTTGGGGTTAGAGACAAATATGACTATTCCTCCCAGCGGAGTCCTGCCCTAAAAAGAGGAGTTGTCTAGGTGCATGTGCATGATGCCTCTTATTCCCAACTTGCTGGGGAAACATCTACCCATTCTATTTATGGCTGAGCAGCAGGTCCCTCTCACTGTAATGAATGGGAGAAGGAGAGGAGAACAGTGACAATGATAAATGTGGGAACAGTAGGCCCAGAAATCCTGGCTGTTTAGCAAACATTTGTGCTGTTTCTGGAAATGCTGAGGAAGCACCTACTCATCTGCTCCTGTTCTCCTATGTAAAAGCTTCTCACTGCTCCTCCAGAGAAAGTTCTCTGCCATTCTTGCATCTGCAGTCCGAAAAGAAGGATCTGTGTTGCTACTGCCAACAGTTTGCTCTGAACAGGATTTCTATGCTCTGAACCCTTAAACCCTGGAATCATCCAAATGAGAAGATAAGCGTAGGGTTCAAGTTGTCATCTCCACAGTGCTGCATCTAGTGCTGCATCTAGTGACTGTAAGCTTTCTGTACAACATTCAGGTGTGATTTCAGTATCTGAGTGCATTCTGAAACTCAACACTTATACAATTATGGTGTGGTTTGATCAGTACTGGGTCAATTTAGCATAGTTTTTGTCAGTGAAGAGAACTGGCTCCTCACTTTACAGGAACAACTAGCAGAGGTCTGTTTGCAGCTGTTTGACTCCAGAGTCACTTGAACCATTAAATCACAATCAATAAAAAGTTAATAATAGATGCAAATAAACTTATTTACCACTAAGCTAACAATTTTAGACAGCTGTCAGATATAAAATACCTTGTAAAGCCTTTTTATTTTAATATTTTATTAACTCTGATATATTCAAATCACTACAGTAAATAAAACGTGTCTCCACAGATTTATTCTTTTATCTTTTTATTGATCACCAACACCCAGGAACACCAGACACAAGCTGTAAACATTGCAGAACTGAATTGAATTCAGATGGTTCCAAGGTCCTATTCTGTTTGAATGCTTTCTCTTGAGTGCTTTCTACTTGGAGTATAAGCACAGGTGATTTGCTTCTCTTCAGGCATGAATTTCAGCAACCATACAAGTGAATGAAAAATAATTTATGAACTTATGTGTAATGTACTGTTTGCCAATACAGATGTTTGAGAACTGTTTAGTATTTATTTTTTCATAAAAAGGTGGCCCGCATGCCAGTTTGAATTGTGCCAGTGGTTCACTTGATGGTATGACATAATGATTACAATTAAGTGCTTCTTTTCAAAAGAGTGCATAAGGTGTAAAAGAAGCAAATATAAGGTAAACACACTGCTGATGGTCCCTGTACTTCTGTATCTAGCAGTTCTGAGCTTTCAGTGAAATGCCATCATCTCCAATCTCTGTGTTATACCACTGGCTCCAGGGTGATACACATTTGTCGCCTGTCTTTTGAGGCAAATAGCCTACAACATAGTACATGATTTTTGCAGTTTATAATTATGTATATGCTTTCATGTATTATTTTGCTTATATTGGATGATATGTGGGGTAAAGCAAATTAAAGGTTTTGCTGTAGCTCTTTATAGTTTTTCAAAGTTAAATACTACTACAATCTGTTGTAGGAGAGAGGATGAGAGAAACAGCTGTTTTGTTTTTCATTTATTCGTTTACATTTATTCATTTTTTTCCCCTTCGAAGCAAAGTACGACTTAGTAAACAAATGTGCATTTCACAACAAATTAAGAGTTTTAAATAGACATAGAATTGTGAAAGTACAGTGACTCAGTCCAATATCACCGTTTTTGCTGGCATACGTAACACCGGTGGCTACATGTAGCACTGATGACATGCCTTGAAGCTGCTCCATGCCACAGTTGTCTGAGAAAGTTTTTGAACATCATCTCTGTTCCAATTTTGTTTCTAAATAGAAGACCAACTCTAAACTGGAAAAAATGATTGTATCTTTGAAAATGTGTTACTCGGATGTTTGCAACATGAGGAGTCTGCCAAGTGGTTTTATTTAGCCCTGTGCACTGGCCTCCATGCAAATTGTCAGTTTACCAGTACAGTGTGTCCCCAGCTTATGAACTTTCAAGTAACAAAGGTTTCACCAATATTGTCCTTCTTGAGAAACATTTTGTATTTATTTTTTCAAAAAAGGTGACCAGCATGGCAATCCAAGTCATTCTCCAAAGTGTCACTTGTATGAGGAGTTGGCGATCATGATCAGTATGTACTGCCTGAAGTTTTTCTAGAGTGGAAAAGGTTCAACAAGAAGATGAATAAGCCATAGATAATCCTATGGCTTCTGTATCTACCAGCTCCTCCCATCCAGGAGAGGGAGGAGCTCTCTGCCAGCTTCGAGCCACTCTGCAAGAGAAGGATTAAAACAGAAAGAGATTTAAACATTTAAAGATTTTTGTTCATATAGCTTTTCGTCAAAACAACATACACTGAGTAATCAACTGTGAATTTTTATCAACAGAGCGATGCAGATATACACTTAATACCATTCTATCATTTTTGCTGGCATTCATTATCTAACATGCCAACTTTTGGTTCCAATTAAGTTTTTGAAGTAGGACCGGTTATGTTACTGGAGGTTATGTATTTGTGAAAGTGGTGAACTTTTCTGAGTTTGAGAGACTCCATGGTCCTTAGACCTGACAGGTGCTATTGTTGTCTATGCCTTCCTGGTAACATCCCTTTTGTATTTGTATTGTGCATTTGTATTTTGTATTTTCAGCATTTGCCTTGATCAGTACTGTGCTAAAGGGGAAGCAGGTGGGGAGAAGTTTGGCTTTAGCAGGGATTGGAGGAAGTACGGTGGATGAGATAATGTCTCTTTCACCCTCTGCAGAGATGACACCTCTGGGGAGGATGGTGAAGACAAGGAGCCAGCGGTGGCCTTCAAAGGGCGCCGAACGGCCAACAGCCAGGGTCACCGTAAGGGCCGCATCACACGCTCCATGGCCAACGAGGCAGAGGAGGCAGCCGCACTGCCCCATAACAGTGAGTTGGGTGAGTTTGGTCCTGCAGTGCCCTGCCTCATTGTGCTTGTCATGCCACTCTGCCCCCCCTAAACTGTCAGTAGAGAGTCTGCCCAGTTTGGCTTTTGTGTTCAGGTGTCTGACACATGCATGCTTACACATGCAGACAAAAACACACTAGGGCACCGTAACTGTACCCACACTGCAGCTGTGGGACCTGTGAACTCTAAGAGGGAGTCATGGAGTTACACTGCTGACCTTGCATCATTAAAGAGAACATGGAACGCACATTTGGCCACAACTTCTAAATTATTACAAGTTTTGTGCAATTCTTGCAATTGCAAACCCCTTTTATCCTAAAACAGTTAGAGCTTACAGTGTACACTACTGATACCATACTGAGATGTGTGTTCAGGAGGGCCAGCTGATTTCTCTACAGCCTGAACTTTATGTCACGGCACCACTGTTTTGTGTCCTTCACCACTGGGTGGCGCATCTGTCAAATTAGATTTTCACAGTGGAATTAACCTGTAGTGCTGAATGCTATGTGTGTGTATTTTTGCTTGTAGATTTTTGCACATGCATAATGCAAATTGTATAGTTACTGTGTGCAATACAGCACGACTTCAAGTATTTTTTGCAGATGCATGCTCAGTCTTAGGCAGAAATGCAGAGAGCTTACCTTTGCCTCACCCTCATTCTCTTGTCTGTAGGTGGTACAACAGTAACTTCCACACTGTCATGCAGCCACACACAGACACATGTCCCACACTCTGAGGAAGTGCAGTACAGGGAGATCCCTGAGGGGGGCACTCCATCCATGTCTAATGATTAACTGGGCTCTGTGGCAGCTTCCTGTTTCCTACTTCTTAAACAAACATCCCAGCCGACTTTGTGAGCGGCAGGTCCGCTGTCAGCTCTGCCCTTGTTTCTCTTGCCCTCCCTCGTTCTCTCTCTCTCTCACCCTCCCTCACACCCGCCCTCGCTTGCTTGCGCACTCTCTCACTTCAGAGTCCTTCTCTGCCTGCCCTTATGTACTTCTGCTTTTCATTGCAGCCAATCTGGAGATGAATGAGAGCTCTCGCTGGACCGAGGAGGAAATGGAAACCGCCAAAAAGGGTGAGAACAGCCTGTGTGTTCCCGTGTACCTGTCCTGTGTTGTTGCCAAGCGCTGTGCTTCCCCGTTGCCACCTGCCGTCTTCAGGATACTCTGCTGCCGAGCCGCCGTATGCTGTCAACTTCCTGGTTCCCCCCTCCCCCTCGTAGCAGTTCTGTGAGACCCACCACTGTCAGCCACTGCTGCCCAGGACTCCTCCCACTGGCCACTGTGGGCTCCACCAGCCGCTATGCTTGCCCGCCAAGGTCATTTCCACTGTGCATAGCTTCTGGCTCCTGTTGCAGACAGTGCCCTGAGGGGGCAGCGGTGGTGCTTGCTCAGCACATGGGGTGTTTACTCCCAAATTTGTGGGAGTGTGGCAAGGTGATGCCTTCCCGGTGATGGCCTTTTCAGTTCTTAGGGACATCGAATTAATAGTCAGAAGTTCTACTGTGGCTCTTTTCAAAACGAGAAACTACAGCTAAAAGTGCAACTTCTGCCAGTTGAAGTTGTGAAACCTGCAGTACAACTGTGTGTGTGTGTGTGTGTGTGTGTGTGTGTGTGTGTGTTACTCGTTGACCTGCAAGTGGCGCTGTGCCTGAACCTGGGTTGCTTCTCGCGCTCTAGATAAGCTTGTCATGACTTATTCCAGTCTTTTAAATGATTTAGTGCCCACCCCCACCAGGCACACACATTCACATACTGAAACACACACGTACGTAGCAGTACGTGTGGTACAGTTAAAGTAGATTGTCTTTAGAGCTGGGTGCCCTCACCTTTTGGCTACAGATGTGCTTAAAATAGCAGGTTTATTTCACAGTTGTAGGGTTATGCTCCCTGTAACTTATTTTGAAGTACCACCTTATACCACAATATTCTTAAAAATGAGGAAGTCAGTGATCTGCCACTATATATGGAAGATTTCACACTTTTCTCCAAAGCAACTTACTGTTAAACTATTTACAGTGATTCATCTATTTATAGAGCTAGGTAATTTTTACAGTATCAGTTCACACTTAGTACCTTTATCAAGGCTACTGGATCCATAGGTGGGATTCATTGTTGCCATCACTGAGTCCAGATGAGCTTAGAGTAGACAAGCCCCTCCACATTCTGCGCATGCATGTGGAATCCTTGCTACCCTAAGTGCAATACTGTGGAAGACCCACACCCTTGACCATGCTTACATTTTTTTCAAAGGAGGTACCCTGCCCCAGCCCAGGCTCATCCCATCTCCCTCCCCCCCATCCCCTCTTCCTGTCTGCCATTGCTGACCATCTTGGCTAAGGCTGTGCAAGACTTGGCAGGCCCTTGTCTCCTCATTCGCTCGCTGCCTCTTTTTCTCTCTCTCTTTCCCTCCCTCCCACTGTGTTGTTGGTGCGCAGTCAAGGGTCACATTCAGACAGAATGAGAAGCAGGTCAGAGAAAGCCTTCAGAGCTCATCGTCAAGGCAGCCAAATTGGTCTCTGCACTTCCGCTGCCACCTTCCACTTTATTCCTCTCTTCACAGCCTAGCCCTCCCTTCCTCTGTGTGTGTGTGTGTGTGTGTGTGTGTGTGTGTGTGTGTGTGTGTGTTTATGTAAGTGGAGCTCTGCCTTCAGAGAGGGAGGGAGGGAGAGAGGGAAGATCAGATGAGGGGAGAGCTACGGACTGTGCAGTGCCAGGTCTACACAGCACTCACACCAAGGACTATCTGAGCGCAGATGACCTGTTAGGAGCACCGCTGGTGAGGAGCATACGCTCCTGGGACCATGAGCCTGGAACCAAAGCTTGGTGCTGGTCCCATGAGGACCAGGTGGGGTCAGAGCACCATGGGCTCACTTGTCCTTCTCAGCTCCACCTGCCTTTTGTGAAATTTTGCTTGGAGCTCTGATGCTGTGGTTGTAGTGTGTGAGTTTTTTTGCTGCTCTGCTGCTGGAGTCTTCTGTTTTCTCCAGCTCTCACCTTCTCCATAAACCGTGGAAACACGGTTTATTTGGTTCTGTTGTTTGGTCACATCGCTATGTCACCCAGGTGGAACACAAGCCTGTGGGGTCACTATGGAAATGACCTGGATTGATTTTGCCTGTGCTCACAGTGCAGGTACTGAAAGTTGATGGGTTTTTTGTGTTTAGCAACAGCAGAAAGAAACTAAGATGGACAAGCTTTTTGGACACCAAGATGCCTAACTTCCGCTCTTCTTGGGCATGACACAGATTATTCTCTTGGGAGGACCTCGTGTCACATTAACCTCATGACCTCTGACTTCCCACCTGCTGGCTGGAGTTTACCCCAGGAATGTAGCTTACGAACTATCAAGCAGCAGCAGCAGCAGCACTTCCCAGCTAGGTGCATGGAATGGGCGGCTGAAGGGTGCACGTTTTTGCTTCCTGTGGTGCATTGGAGTGGGAACCATGGGGTTCGGTCCAGGCTCCAGAGGCCCTTAGACTATTCCTGCAACCCTGGATGTGAAGGAGGTAGTACCTCTCATGTGGGTTTCAACCCCAGAGAGAGATGACTATGTGGGTCTAGGCAGTGCTCTGTGTAATTTATTCCAGAAGAAAGAAAACAAAGAGAGTCTAACTGTGTTAAAGGTTGCAAAATGAGTAACTCTGTGTTGTATTGGGTAACAATATTAGCATGGGAGGACAGTAGGATAATGTAATTTAAAATAACTTGGGTATTTCTGGGAAACGCGTATAAATTATTTTTCCATAGTTAACATCCAGCGAAACAAGTGTAGACAGGAGGCACTACCTGACCTGGATTTAGGGTGGTAAATAGGATGGCAGATGGTAGGTCTTGAACTGAACTGAACAAAGATTGCATGTTCAGATCCTATTTAGTTTTGTGTAGTTGTACCCCTAAAAGTCACCAGATCTAATTTAAAAAAATAAATAGCTGTGTTCATGTTTTTTTTTTTTTTTTTTTTAAAGATGGAGTGTACCAAGTTGTTGTGGGTACAAACTCTGCTTCAGAGATGTCCTCATGGATGAGCCTACTTTTCTTCCACCAGGTCTTCTACAGTATGGTCGCAACTGGTCATCTATTGCAAAAATGGTGGGCTCCAAAACTGTGTCCCAGTGCAAGAACTTCTACTTCAACTACAAGAAGCGACAGAAACTAGACGAAATCCTGCAGCAGCACAAAATGAAATCGGTAAGATGTGTCATGAACAGCTGTGTTTGATAACGTCTGCTTTTATTTGGCATCTATGCTGGACTATTTAGCTTGTTTTCACGTGAGATTTTGCCTAAAAGTTCACTTTTAGATTTTTATATATGGTGTGGTTGCGCAAAATATCACTGTTTTGAAATCAAACTTTATGTTGAGGTGTTGTTATATAGTTGGCGTGTATTCTAGGCTTGTGTGTCATAAGAGGAAGTGGCAGAAATAATATGAGCAAATGTTAAGAAAGAAATGTTAAGAAAGCACATCAGAGATGCTGCATATGCAGTTAAGACACCGTCTGCAACTCACTTACAGTACATGATAGCTTGGCCTGTTCTTCCGTGGTCTTTTCAATCATGTGGCGAACACAGAGATGCAGTCAAGCTGAGCATGTCACCCACTCTGCTGCTCTTATGTTCCTCCTTGGTGCCTCTCTATTGCTGCTCAGGCCCACTCATCTCAGCTTTGTATGTTACCCTTAAAAACAGGAGCGGGAACGCAAGGCCCGCCGGAGCCGAAAGACGGCACAGAGTGAGGGGGCCAGTGCCCCTTCAGTTGCCGACGAGGAGGAGATGGAGGTTTCTGGGGGAAGTGGCAATGAAGAGGAGCCTGCAGAAGATGGAGAAGGTAGGAAGTGCTCCCTCAAACCCCAGCATAAAGACTGAAGTCTGTCAAACTTGTTGAACCAAATTGTAACATGGCAAATGCCAGATCCAGAAACTGAACTCAGAAACAGAAATGCATTTCCATACAGAGCCTGTTTATTTGTGTCTTAATGTGCACTTCTGGTGAATACCCATGCTGCAGGGGTTTTGGGAGCTTCCTGCCTTTTTTTAAGGAGACATGAGGGCCATATAAAGGTGTCAGGCTGTTCTTTTTGCACAAAATTTTAACTCCCATGGAATTATAATCTCTTGCTATTACATTATTTCAAATTAGAAGTTCACAGTTGGAGCCCTTTTAGCTCTACAGCTGTGATTGGTTGGCAGGCCCCCCAGATGTGCTGCTGACTCATGGAAAGGAAGAAACTGTGTGACCAAGATATTCATCATAATCATCATCATTATGTACTTAGTTGCCTCCTAGAATGTTAGCAGCTTGCGAGATACAGTTGCAATCATAATAATTCAACCACCCAAGACTGTAAGGATGTACAAATTTAAGCTTTCCTGAAGACATTGAATTTTTTCAAAGTACACCTGCATTAGCTGAGTGACATGTTCAAATTAATAATGAAAATATGTAACGTAATGTTGCTGAGTAGCAAGATACATTTGTTATACATGTGTTTTGTTATTATTCAACCCCCGTTTCAATAATGCAATTTTTTCAAATTACTCAATAGTCTATAATGCTGTGAAGTGTTGATTAAACAATTAAGTCACTGAGAATGCAGTGATTCCATTTAAATTGTGATAGCTGTGGTACACACATAAATCCCTCCCATGTGAGTATTCAAACTAAATTGTTAACATGGCAAAGAAGAAGGAGCTTTTATAGAAGCTAAGAGAAGAAATAATTGCATTACAGACAAAAGTTAATGGCTACAAGAAGATTTCCAAGACAAATCAAGTTCCAAGAGACACGGTTAGCAACATCATATGCAAGTTTAAAACCCGTGGTACAGCAGCAAACTTACCTGGATGTGGAAGACCTGCAGGATGTCATTATGAAAGCAGGAACAAATGCATTGGTGCAAACTATAAGACAAACGCTAAATACAGTATGCAAGGGCTTCCTGCCCGTAAAACATGCCGCACTCCATTCTTGACCATCCAGCACATCAGAAGTTGACTTGAATATACCGGAAGGAATGGGGACAAGCCCATAGAATTCTGGGAAATAAGTTTTATGGATGAATGAAACAAAACTGCAACTGTTTGAACCCATGGATCTGCTGTTAGAAAGGCAAGGTTTATGAAAAGAAGAACACTATCCCCATGGTTAAGCATGGAAGAGGCTCAGTCATGTTGTGGGGATGTTTTGCAAGACTAGTAGTCTTGACCGTGTGAGTGGCATCGTGGATTCTTTGAAATACCAAGTAATTCTGGAGAAGAATGTGATGCCTTCAATGTTTGCATGCTTGGTAATAACTGGACCTTCCAGCAAGATAATGATCCCAACCATACATCCAAGTCAACCACAGCTTGGTTCAGGAATCAGTGCTGGGGTGACCTCAAGTGGCTCTCTCAGTTTTTGGATTTAATTCCCATTAAAAACCTTATTGGTATTTGAGGAAAGCAGTGGCAGGATGGAAACCAAGGAATATCAGCAACCTGGAAGCATTTGCACACCAGGGTTCCAGCAGAGAGTTATCAGAAGCTTATGAGCATATACAGGAAATGTTTCACAGAGGTTATAAAGGGTAAAGGATGCTCCACAAAATACTGACTGTGGGGGTGGAGTAATTTTGCACATGGATGTATTCTTTGACTGTTTAATAAGGTCTTAGTTGATATATTTTCAATAAATTTTATTTATCACTAGAATGTCTTGCAGCTAAGAGTGTTGAATAACTTTGATTGCAACTGTAGTTTACTGTCCTTCTGAGGACAGCTGCCTGGAATTTTGTCTGATCAGCAGGACAAATAGGATTCCAAGTCATCCAGCTTCCTATAACAATGTATTCATAAACAAGCCTAAATGTAATGTATTTGAATAATTTATCCAGTCTCACCACATGTCTGCTTTAGTGCTGTCAGCATGTCCTCTGTAGCAGGAAGGAATGAGAGATTTAAGACTGAAACTGGAGCCAGACCACTCCATCAGCTCGCTATATAGAATGTTGGCACTACCTCACTCCCTATCTCTGGCTCCTGACTCCGCTCAGTCAGTCCCAATAATAATAGTGGATATTCTATTTTATCTTATCAGAAACCTGCACAGTCCAAGTTCTGGTAAGCCAAAATGTATGGTTGTCTGGTTTATGTGAGCAGTCAGTACTGCTCTGATTTTGGCCTGGTGTCATTTCCATAGTGGTGTGTTGTACTTTACAAGTATATGCTAAACTGGTGTAAAAAGTGTGTGAATCCTATCATTCAGAGGGAATCTAGATTTAGGGGAATGCAGATCTAATCGAAGTTGATTTGGCTTTATAGTAAAGCAGGCTGCTTTCATTTTGCAAAAGAGAAATTTTAGAAAATGGATGAGAAAACAGTTTTTAAAAGAATTGTTTCATGAAATGTTTATATCGTAAAAAAATTCATGGCTCACTTATTTGTAACACAGTGAGTCAGTGTCCTTAGAATGTGAGTGGCTACTTTAAATGGTTTATGCTAGCCCTGTTGCCTGGAAAGATGAAGGTTCCTGCTAAGGCTCTGGAGTTTCTGACAGAAAAACCAGGTTGGCCTCCATTCTTTGATAAGGCCACAGTTGGAAACCTTTATTTCAAACTGATAAGTACATCATATGTAATGCCAAATGCTCTAACTGTACTAGAGTAAAATGCTGCATAGAATAGCCTGAACAATTATTACAGTTGCGCTGTCCCACCCCCATCACAGAAGTCTGTTCCCTAGGGGCATTTCTTCCCCCATCACAAATGACCACAGCTTCTTATTCCCTTTCACTGTCCTGTAACTTAGTTTGTTGTAGTGCAGGCACTTCCATTAATCTTATTTAAGAAAGTGATTGAGTGAGAGAAGGCCAAACTTCATTCCGTACCCAGCCCTCTTAATCTCATCTGTTCTTCTCGCTCGGCTCCCTTCTCCTGAAGCAGGGGCCAACAACAGCTCTGACACGGAGAGCTTGCCCTCCCCCCGCTCCTCCGAGGACAGCAAGGCCAAAGAGGAGAGTCGAGGTGGGATTGGCGCGCAGGCTAGCCAAGGGACTGAAGCAGAGGGCCCTGCTGCACCTGAGGAGTCTGTCGCTACAGAGGCGGGCCAGGCAGCGAGTCAGTCAGGTCTCTCACCTATGGAGGCTGACAGATCTGTTCGACCAGAGGTGAAAACTGAGGCTGAGGAGAGTATGAAGGAGCAATCGATGGAGTGCAACGAGAAGAAGCCCCCTGTGGATACTGAAGGAGGGAGGGCGGCTGCCAAGAGCTCCAAGAGAGATCGCTGCAAGACAGGTTCCCGTGGTGACAGTGACTCGAGCGCCACCTGCAGTGCCGATGAGGTGGAGGAAACAGACAATGCTGAAAAGAGCAAGTAAGTCAACTGCAAGGGGAGGGGCTTCCTCATGTACAGATACCCCTCACAGGTTCCTTGTAGTGAGATAGTGTCATTTGCTGTATTTGTGTGTTTGCATTTATCTGTGTCATTTTCTGTGATGGATTGGTGTACCCTGCCCTCACACCCTGTCCTTTTACTTTGGCTATGAACCACCAATACTCTCCATTGAACAAGTGTTTATGAATTGAAATGGGTTGCTCTTGGTTTTGAGAACAGCTCATGTCCAAATTCGTAATTGTTTTTTACAATTTTTTAGGAAAATGCTCAAGATGGAGCACCTCCATACTCTGCTTTCCAGGAAATGCCTTAAAGGCTCATTGTGTTTACTGTTTTTGCTGTGTGAGGTTCACTTGGCCACCAAGGGCATCATTTGGCTTCATCTAGATCGACTGGCACAGATGTATTAGGAGCAGTGAAAGACGAGGCCTGATGCTCCAAACTCTCCTTTGCATTTTTTGTACACTGGGAATGGATTTAAGCAGGGTCAAAATAGAACTTCAGGGTAGCCACATTGAAAAACTATCTTGGGGTGCTGTTCAGCTAGAGGTTGTTTTATGGTGTTTACCAGTTGTGCAGCCTCAGTCTGTTCATGTCAGTGAGCTTCAGCTTAACGCCATTGTTCTTTGGTAGTTTTTTCCTGTTTGTCACACTGATTTCTGGTACCTTTCCCTTATTTGGTGATCCCCCCCCCCCCTCCATTTGTGAAATGGACGCTCAGTTTGTTAGTCAATGTCTGTTTCACTTTTCAGAATATTTGCTCTTTGTAGGGGTACTTTAGAAACCCCGAAATTCCAGTGCCTATTGGCAGGTCTGTTTTACAGACAACACTCATTGGAAACTGGAGCTCACCTCAATGCAAGTCTCCTGTGGTGCACGCTTCGCAGCTGATCCATCGCATTGCAGGTCTGTTAATGTTAAAAACTGTAACTGATGTTTGTAGCAGTTTACATTTACATTACTAGAAATAACAAAAAGCAGTGCTATTAATGATGGTTGCTAGCTAGTTAGAAAAAATGTTAGATACTTCCTGGGAGCTAAGCTTTTGTTCATTTAGGTCCCACTTCATTTTAAGCTTACCTCTTTCTAAGAGTTTATAGAAAGGACCTGTCCTCTAAAGGCAGTGCACAGGTGCCTGACTCCCTGTTGTTATGTCTCTGTGTGCACGTATTCCCACACAGTGCAATGCTCCCTCACCGAAGCCAAGAGGTCGTTCTCAGTTTTAAATCTCTGTCCTTAAATCAGTGTGAACTGGACAGCCCAGTGGAATTGTGCCTATCTTTATTATCGCTAGATTAAACAGAAACCCTTGGATTAGCTGGTTGAACTTTTTAGCTGTCAGATGACTTTGCCTGGGAGTGGCTGCCAGGGAAGTATAGAGTGTTTCCTCAACAATCCAAGGAAGCAGAGGAACATGGTCAGCTTATTGCTGTAGTTACTCTCTTTGTACTACAGTGGTTGATGTATCTGTACACTGGGGGAACAGTGTGTAAGTGGTTGTTTGCCTGCGAATGTTTTTTTTTCACAGCTGGAGTCTTGAAGGGTTTTCGGGAGGGTGGGGGTTTGAGGAGTGTTTGTGCCTTTTTTCCATGACAGCAGACTGCGTACATTGGCACGGGCCAGTAAAATGTTCATTACCTTCCATGGATGCCAAAGCAAACGCAGGAGCAGAGGATTTAGAGGTGCTGAGAAATGGAAACACTCGAAACACACTCCAAAAAGTCCAGCATGCTCCTCTGTGTCAATCACCAGCCGATCCTCCCGCACCCCACAACACTATATGTTTATCCGGGAGTTGCTCATGGCCTTATTAAGGAAAGGCTCCTTTTGGAGTTGGAGCAAGTGGCTGCTTTTGCTACCTTTCTCTTGCTCATACTAGTTCTCTCTCTCGCTCTCTCTCTCTATCAGAATGACCTCTCCCAGGCCCAGTCTCCTGAACTACACCCACGACGGGGTCATCTCCTCGCTGCAGAAACCAATGGACCTTAAGCAGCTAAAGCAGAGGGCTGCTGCTATCCCATCCATTGTAAGTGTGCCGTGCTGAGGAGACCCGGAGCGTTCTGACACACACATGCGCACACACATACCCACGCACACGCACACACATGCACATTTATATAAACATACACGCATACACAACTGGGGATATCTTGGCTGTAAATTGCAGCTGCCTTGATAAGAGCTTGTCTGTGGCTGCGGGTCAGTGTCCTGGGAAATGTAATCACAGATGGCGACAATAAAAAAAAAAAAAAATAAATAAATAAATAAATTTTTTAAAAAAAACAACATTCCTCATGACATAAATGGAAAGTCGGCCTGTTTTCATGTCTTTTACATTTGTCAGTTTTCATACCACTCACCAAGAATGTCTGTCTACCTACTCAAACCTTGCCCCCTCCCCCCTCTCTCGTGCACACACAAAATAACTTGTACTAGTGTCTGTATGAAGCTGACTATTTTCATCTGGGCTTCATGGGGCTTTGATGCCATTCGTGAGGGGCCACTTGGCAATGCTGATTGGATCTGCAAGCAGAAGGGTGTGAAAGCTTGGATGGATGGGTGGCTTGCCATGGGCACTCACCATCTGTCATCATATCTCCACAGATCCCAGAGGCCTCGACGCAGGGCAGCCCTCACAGTGGTGGTGGAAGTGGTGTAGCACTCAGTGTGAGGCCACAGGTACCCCCCCATGCATTGGCACTCTACCAGCAGCAGATCACTATGGCGCACGAATCGTCCCAGGAAGGGCCGCCACCCCCTAAGGTTACACCACAGCCACAAGTCCTTCAGCAAACAAGCAGGGAACGCCCACGAACACGGAGCCCTGCCCCCAATGCAAGCGACAAGGATGGTAGGAGTGCAAGCTGCACCTTTACCCCCATACCCCATTGTCTTCCTGGGATGGCACTCAAATAAACAATCACCAGCATTCAGTTCCTGGAACTTAATAATAGGGAATGTGTTTGTCAGGAGCTTTGTATTTGTGAGGATATTGTTTGGCTGGTGGGTTCTAATGCATAGTACTCATGCCAGCGGGGTCTGAGGAATAAAGTTTTATGAGGGGTATCTGGTGGATTGCTGTGGTTTGGATGAAATCTGATGATTGACACATGTTGGTGAGTCTGAGTATCTTCCCAAATGTGAGTGGGATTTAATTATTTTTTAGGTGTAGGTTTGGTCTGAATATCTGCTACATGTGGTTGCTGTCTAAATGATCTGTCCAGCAAAGTGTCAAGAGCTAATAATCTGCTAATATCACAGTTAACTCTTAATGACTAGACCAGATGTTGGTTTTCTTTTCTCAGTGGAGTCTACACATAAATGCCATAGGTGCATGAGCTTCATGGGTATGTGGCACACTACATAGCAGACCATCTGCCAGATGAGATTTTCTCTCTCCCAAGTGTCTATATGCCAATAAGTCCTGTTTCAGTTTTATTCGTCTCGTACAGATAGATTTTTTTAATTGTTATTATTATTATTATTATTCTCTGTGGGTCAAAGACATTTTCAGTTCTCTGGCATTTCCTAATATGTCCTTGAACCTATCAACTGCACCTCCTGGTGGCACTAAGAAGAATGATATGCTTGCTCATATAGTGTTAGTGATGTGTTGTGAGTGGCTCTTGTGCATCAGTCTGTGTTTCAATAGCTACAGAACAAGGGGCTGTGATACGTTCTCATGGGGCATACAGGTTCACAGGTGGGATGGCCACTGTTTGTAGGATGGTTTTGGGACTCACCCCAGGCTCACACAACATGCCTGCTACTGTGCATCTGCCTTTCCCTGTAGATAAGCCGCAGGCCTTTTCTCCGCTTGGTGAGGTGAAGAAGGCTGGGTCTGGAACAGATGACCTGCAGCCCACCAACCTGAGCCGGCCGGTCATATCAACATACCAGCTGTCTCCCCGGGATGTGGCTAAGCTGGGAGCTGAGCAGTCCTTGCTGCACTACAGCTCTGGTACCACCTCTTCACTCCCCCTCCCACCTTATTTAATTAGCTTAACTTTTGCCCTCTGTTGCAGTTTCATGATAGTGTAATCTCTCTCTCTTTCTCTCTCTATCACTCCTTCTCTCACAGTTCAAGTTCACATTGCTTTCCAGAGACACAACAATGTTGGCAGCCATATACTGTTAATACAAACAAAGTGAAACCCAAGTGTAGTCATCACAGATAAGACTATGTAATCTGTCCCTGGTTCTGTATCTCTCCCTTTTTCTCCTCTGTCTGACCATTTTTTTTTCTTCATTCCTTGTCTCTTATTCCCATCCAGCTTTCCCTCAGACCATGCATGGCCTGTCCCTTGGCCTGTCATCTGAGGGGGGACGCCTTGCCGCAGTCCGCCCTCTCCCCATCCCAGAGCCACCACCTCTCATCTCTTCCACCAAGCCGGGTGGCTCAATCACCCAGGTGAGGTACTGCAGCATGTGGTGGTAGCTGTTAGGTGTGCATTTGATAGCATTTCTCATGCTGTGGCTCACTCTCAGGGCACCCCGGTGCAACTGCACAGCCCAGCCCATGGGTCAGAACACAGTAAGATTCCCAGCGGCTCACTGGGCTTGTCTTGGATGGAACAGAAGAAGTTGGGTAAGTGTTATTAGTGTTCCTGAAGTTACTCTTTTGCTCTGTGATGCCCCTGGTGTTCCGCCTGTAACCCCTATTCCTTCCTGCAGTACCCTTCCCAATGGTGAAGCAGGAGCAGCTGTCACCCAGAACTCAGGCCGCCCTGGCTGAAAACCTATCTGCCCAGGGCTTATCCCCAGATGTAGCTGCCACTCGGGGTGTTGCAGGGTCACTGCCTGTTGTCCAGGGGGGCAGCATAACTAAGGGCATCCCGGGTACCAGGGTCCACCAAGACAGCCCCTCATACCGCGGAGGCTCCATAACTCAGGTAGGACACTGAAGTTCAACAGCTGCTGCCTGAGGAAGAGACTCTTCTGTATTGGTCTTCTTTCAGCTGAAAAATCCTTTGTTCCAGCTGTTGGGTGAATGGGACCAATCCCAGATTGCTGTGCAGGGTTATAGGACATCAATCATAGAAGGGGTTGGCTGTCGTGCCAGCGGCAACCATTGAACAATCTCACACTCGAACGTAACCACAACAGGCTCGTGCTTAGGTTCCCATAGTAGCACCTTCATCCTGGCAACCTGTGTTTTCTTTCCTTCTGTCTGTTTACCTTCTGTTGATTCACCATGGAACTGCATTTTTATTTGAATAGCAGCTCAGGACTAGGTGTACAGGTGGAGACCAAGCAAAGTGGGGAGGGGGCTGGTGTCATGTTCTCTTTCAGTCAGAGAAGACAAGTAAGTGAAAGATCAAAATGCTGAGTGGTTAAAGAGCACACAAGAAATTGCATGTCTAGTTCCTCTGCCTGTCGAGCTTTGTACTCAGATAAGCCCCTGTCAGGTCAGGTGTTCTCTCTCTTGCTGTCTCGCTTTTCCCCTCCCTTTGCCTCCCAGGGTGAAGCAATGGAGTGGTTGGTGGCTTCATTGCAGTAACCTGGGTATGGCTTCTTAGGGCTGGGTGCTGAGGCTCTAGGAAGGGCTGTAATCAAAACAGGAAACCCTATCCAGGGAAACACATGTCCCCTATCCTCTAGCTTTTTATAAGTCACATGCCAGATTAAAAATGATTCCCTTTTATTATGCAACTTTTTTTTTAGTGTTGTATTATTTTGAGGCAATTTTGAAATGTTCTATTTCTATATCAGTTGTTTCTTGTTCTAAATGGACCTTTGTAGGTTTTTTCCTGGATCTGGCAAAGCTTTCTTGAGCTGTCTCCTAGATGTTCGGGATCTGCATAATGATGTTTCGCTGACTTGTATCAGGAACCCTTCTGAAGTTCTGATACAACCATTCTGAAGCTAGCAGTTTGATGACTGGTTTAAGTTTGGAAAAGGTGGTGAATTTATGGTGTTAGGGTTATGGTGTTGAGTACAGATAACTGACTTAGCTGAGAGACTGATGAGCTGCGTTTTACCTCACATATACCCCAATACACAGGGCACCCCGGCTGATGTGCTATATAAGGGGACGATCACTCGGCTGGTGGCAGAGGATAGCCCTAGTCGGCAGCGAGATGACTCACTCTCCAAGGGCCACGTGGTGTACGAGGGAATCAGTGGACACATTCTCACTTATGACCGTGAGTACCAGGTCAACTGCAACTGTACAATGGTTCTTTTTCTGTCCCTGTTCAGGAATTGTATATCCTTATGGTCAGAAAAATTCATTAATATAAAGTAATGTCTTTAGAGAAACCATTTAAAATTTCTGTCCTAAAGCCAGATGGCTTGTATTTAAGCATAATTTTATACAGTTTATGGTTAGCTAACAGTTATTACATATGACAACAACATTGTGTAATGTGTAGTGTACCCCCTTGTGAAGCTGGGGTAGTACTTTTGTCGAGGGTGCTTTAGCATGGTCACTTTACAACTTCTGATTGATATGGAGGAAACTGTGAGATGAGATGCTCCTCTGATTGTCTCCTACTCTATCTACAGGGGGAGTGACCCCAAACCCTAAAGACGAAGGCCGTGGCCCCGGGTCTCAGGGAGAGCTGCTGGGTCTCAAGCGCCCCTATGATGTCATGGAGGGGGGCATCTCCCGAGGCCTGCCGCTACGGGACTCCCTGTCCAGTGCCAACTGTGAAGGTACTCTCCTTTAAGTTCAGCTTTTGTGAGAGTGGAGTCAGGATGAGTTTTGGGGATGATTATTGTTCATTTATTGTTTTCAAATCCTTATTCTTTTTTATAATGCACACAGTCCTGGTCACATTACACTAGTAAAACAAATCTTAATAAACAGAGATGCTTTAATGGCCACTATTGGTCCTGTGGTTTGTTGGAGTGACTGTTTTCCTGCCTGCACCAGGGATGATTGAGCGAGCCATGCCCCAGGACCGCCACAGCCCGCAGCCCTTCATTCGTGGCTCAATCTCGCAAGGTAAAGAAGGAGTGTATGTGATACGGTGGGAGTTGTGTCTCATAGGGCCACCTCCTGATATCTCCAACCCATCATTTCACAGGAATCCCCCGACACCTGGACCCACAAAATGACTACATGAGGAGAGAAACCAAGCAAATGAAACGGGAGAGCCCACCTCTGCCCCGTGGCTCTGCTTCCGACATACTCAAAGTTCGTGACACTGCAGTTCCCACTGTGAAAGAGGGTGGTCGCTCTATCCATGAGATTCCACGTGAGGAGCTGCGCCAAATGCCAGAGGGAGCGATGGTGGGGGCAATGGTTGGCAAGGCCACCAAGGAAGGCTCCATCACCCAGGTGAACCACACCACTCTTTCAGCAGAGCATACACTGTCACTGATATTAAGTTACAATAAAGAAGTAAAGCAGAACATCGTGTAATTAATATCAGAGGAGACAATAAAATGTCAGGCCAAATTGCTGCTCAGAACTATGTAAGCTGTATGGCTTCTGTGTAGAATTTCTGTGTTATTGCTCTTTAACTAGAGCCTGGCCTGAGCTACTCTGCCCTCCTCGTTCCCTTATCTGTAGGGGACACCTCTGAAACAAGAGTCATGTGGCTCCGCCAAACGACATGACGTGCGCTCCATCATCGCCAGCTCCCCACGCTCCTACCATCCTGTGGCCCCCCACTTGGAGCGTAGCCGAGGATATGAAGAAACTCCGAAAGGAAGGCCGAGTGCAGTGGTCAGCAGCTCCAGCTCACTGTCTCGTGCCTCACCCTTGGCTCTGGGGAGCACCGAAACATCAGGCAGAACCCATCATAGCCCACTGGGCTATGAAGAGCACAAGGGAACTCTGCGGGGAACGTATCCAGCCACAGGGTCTTCACACCGTGGTTCTCCAGTGTCTTCCCGGGAGTCTGGGCAGCGTCAGCATGATGGTATGACACAGTGCTGCTAATGCAACATGAGTAGGGCAGTGAGTTCATGCCAAATGAATGCTGTTATGTGGCATAAATGAGTAATAGAATAATAGGGGGGAAAAAAGCCCTTTTTTGGTGAAATGTCTCTTCCGTTGTGCTTCAGGTTCAAGTAAAAGCCAGTCCCAAGAGCGTAAGGCCACACCAACTCCACGAGAGATGAGTGCCACCAAATCCCCCCTGACAGGTGTGGCTGAACATCATGCTTCGCTGGCTTCCTTTGAACGACTGCTCCAGGGTCTGGGAGCAGACGTGTACCGTGGGCAGATCCCCTTGGCGTTTGACCCCACTGCCCTACCCAGAGGCATTCCCATTGACCCAGGTATGTGAGACAGTGGACAGCAGTTGCTCTCAGCTGGGGTTATAAAAGGTTGGCTTTGTTTAGGGGAGCTGGGGGCCTATTTTGAGTACTACAAGTATAGCAGATACAGTGATGATGACCTTTGTTTTCTTCCCCTCACGTGTGTCCACCCCCTACCAGCAGCATACTACCTGCCACGCCACCTTACCCCCGGGCCAGGCTACGCGCACCACTACTCACCCTACCTGATCCGTGGCTTCCCAGACACAGCGGCACTGGAGAACCGGCAGACTCTGCTCAACGACTACATCACCTCTCAGCAGATGCATCAGTGGCCAGCTGCAGCTGCCATGGCTGCCCAGCGTTCTGACCTACTGCGGGGTCTTTCTCCCCGAGAACAGACGCTCCCCTTGCCATACTCTGCCAGCCCGCGCGGTAAGGCCCGCCTCACGGTGGCCATGCACACCTTTCATCTGCACACCGCTTTTGCCTTTACATTAGGGGGGGCTTTGTGGGAGGATGTGTTTCCTGGCTGGCTTGTGTCTATTTTGTGTTTCCTGAAACCTTTGTGCTTGTGTTCTCTTCCATCTGTCCTTTCTTTGTTGGTTGTATCCTTTGTAGAGCTGTCTACAGGTCTGTAAGAGCTGTCAGTGAACATATATCCCTGAGCCTTTGTTTGCACTTGTTAATTATGTTTTCTCCCTCTCCTTCCAGGTATCATCGACCTGTCTCAGGTGCCACACTTACCTGTCCTGGTCCCTCCCTCCGCAGGGGCTTCAAGCTCCCCCATGGATCGCATCACCTACATCCCAGGATCTTCCAGTGCCTTTTCAAGTCGACCCTACACCACCTCCCCCATATCACCAGGTAGGCTAAGGGACGAAATTAGACTCCAGAGGCAGATGTTTTTATCCACAGAGACTCATCTGGCTCACCCAGTGGCTAACATTCAGTAAGGTGACAGGAGAACTCTCGTGGATTGCTCTGTTGTTATAGTGCTTATACTATAGCACTTAGGGTGAAGCTTGGTTTATTCATGCAAGGTACGTTTTCTCGGTTCTGAGTATGTGAGAGCATATTTTTCAAGCACTCCTTAAAAGGCTGAAAATTGACACGGAGAGATATTACTGGATTGGTGCTCACATTAGTAGGGGTGCCATGTCTATTTCTAAAGCAAATTTACTTTTGTGTGCTCTGAGTTGTATGTCATTATGTACAAAAAAATCAGCAAAGTGAATAAATGTAAATGATAGTAACATGATTTGAGTGCTCAGGTAGAATGAATAGTTGTGTGTGAATGTGCCAGGTAGCCCTGATGCTGCAGGGGACAATTAATTTTGACAGTTATCAGCACAGGAAACTAAGTTCCAGTTCAGAATGCCATATACGTGGACCATGCGGGGTCTGTATCCCGTGAAGAGGAGTCCACTTCTAGGGCAGCTTTCTAGAGTTCCTGGGTCTGTTTTATTTCAGTCTGTCTGCAGACTTCCAATGTGTGTAGCTTATGTCTTCTTGGTCTGAAGCTCCTTCTGCTCAGTGTTTCATGTAAAGCTCTCTTGCGCTCTCCCAGGTGGGCCCACACACATAAGCAAGATCCAAGGGGCGTCATCCTCAGAACGCGATCGGGAGCGAGAGAGGGACCGGGAGCGAGAACGTGACCGAGAGCGGGACCACGAGAGGGAAAGAGAGAGGGAGAGGGACCGCGAGAGAGAGCGTGAGCGAGACCGTGACCGGGATAAGCCCAGCTCCCTTCCCCACGGCAACGTGGAACACGCACCCATCTGGAGACCTGGTGAATGTTTTTCTTTACTTTTTCTTACTTAGTATGCCTGCCTTTAAACCATCTTCACTCACCTATAGGTATAATGTATAATTGGGACTTTTCAAGTTGAGCTCCCCATGCCCCCCCCCCCCCCCGGTCATTGGCATTCTAATTACTATTTTGTATGCAAATTACCCACAGGCACAGAGCAAAGTTCCAGCAGCAGTGGGGGGAGCAGCAGCCGTCCATCCTCTCACTCCTTCAGTCAGCAGCACTCCCCAGTGTCCCCTCGCACCCAGGACAATTTGCAGCAGAGGCCCAGTGTGCTTCACAACACCGGTGGCAAGAGTCTCCCTGTGCCCCCCGAGCATGGAAGTCCCTCTGTTCTCAGGTGAGGGATTCTCCTGGCAAATGCCTCTGTGCACGAAATTGTACACACATACTGGCTTGCTAACTTTGGTGTGTTTATGTGCTGTTGTGTGCCTCAGGTCTCTGCCCTCAAGTGCATCCCGCTACCAGGCCTACAGCCCCCACCTGCAGAGAACTGGAGTCCCCCCAGAGGCCTATCTCTCAGGCCTAGACCTGGCCGGAACCAAGGAGCTCTCACGAGCTGCTGATGGGGCCAAGGTTCACAATAGAGGGAGCAGTGGTAGTTTGTCCAAACAGACCCAGGAGCACCATGGCCCTGCTGCTAGTTCCGCAGGCTCCTCCCACAGCAAGTCTGAGCCCAAGCTGGTGAGCCCGCCCCCAGGGAGTGTGTACGGTGGTGGCACCTATCCTCCTGCCACCACCCACCTGGGTCATCACCCAGGCCGGCTTCACACACTGCTGCCCCCTCACCAGCTGCCTCCTCAGGTGGATAACGTGGCGGGCCGCGGCGGCGACACCCCTAGTAGGGAAAAGACTCAAAGCAAACCGGTGTCCGTTCAGGAGCAGGAGCTGCGAGCACTCGGTAAGACTACCATGACTGCGGCCAACTTCATAAATGCGATTATCATGCGTCAAATTTCTTGTGATACGGGGATCCCAGAGGCGGGCTCGCTCACAGACGACGGCGCCTGTGATGGTAAGATGCTCTGGAGTCCTGGGTCCCCCTTCCCGTCCCAATCCACACCCACTCCCTTCTCTTCCCTGTCCCCGTTTGTGGCCTATTGCACGTTGTGGTGGCTGGCATCATGAAATTGGTGATTTTTATGTTTGTGCAAATATATATAAATGCACCAAAACAGCTCTGCTTCTTTCTGTTCAGTATGTACTCTTTCCGTTGAGTCATCTTTAATTTATATAGTGGAGAATTGAATTAATTTCTCTTATTATTCCCTTCCATGTTATTTTTTCAGACTTTTCCTTAATGTTGCTGCATTCTCAAATGACATGGGTTTATACTTCTTAAAGCTGCGAGTGAAGAGTGTGTAATTTGAGGAAAAGCCTGAGATGTGTACAGACACTTGCAGTGATAATGGATATGGCAGTTGTACTCAGTCTTTCACCATTATGCTGTATAAACTGTATGTCTCTTAGAATATGGCAGTTGTGTGGGTGTCGTACCCTGTGGTAGCTTTCCTTACTTCTCATAACATACCTTCTTGTTTTTAATGTAGCTGTCTAAAAGTCTCCAGTGGTACATGACAGCGGATCGTGACATTTTTTGGCCCTTTGTCTCAAGGCCAGAAAGCCTTTAGAATAAAAGTTTGAGTTTTGATTGGAGATCTGAGGTGGACAAGATCTGATCCACCAGTCAGCAGATTTGAGCAGCTGGAGGTGCTAATTTTTTTTATTTTTTTATTATAAATCGTACAAAGCACACACACACCAAAACAAAACACAAGGCCAGTGGGAGAGTAGTCTCTGTATATGTATTTGCTACCTTGCTCTCCAGGTATATTTGTCCCTCTGCTTGTCTCATGAGTCTGTCCCTGCTGTGTATGGACTACTGTCTGTTCAGTGTCCCTCCAGCCTGTGCCTTGCCTTCTTAACACCACTTCCTGTCTCTTTTCTCATGTCCCAACCTAGGCTGGATTGTATGCTGCTAGTAACAGAACCATTAGCACCTGCACTGCTGTACACTGTACTGGATGCTGTGAACCATTTCTGAGAGCTCAACTTCTTCCTGCTTTCTCTCCTCTCTTCTTTGTGTCTGTCTACTTTGGGGTGTTCTGTCACCTGTGTGTGCGTTCATTTGATCTACATACCCCACTCCCCAAACCACACACTCTTCCTCCTATGTGTCCACACCTCTGCCCGTCCAGCAGTCCAGCAGAAGATGACTTCTTTGGAGCAGCAGCACAGCCTCTACCGGCCCCCCTCAGAAGGCAGCCCATCCCCAGGCCAGTCTGGCCACCAGCCCTCGTCACCCTACATCAAGAGCAGCCAACGTGTGGTTACCCTGGCTCAGCACATCAGCGTAAGCCTCACTCTTCATCAGCCAACATACTTCTGGACAAGCAAATAACTTACTGGTTCAGGATGGACACTGATGTCCAATGTCAGCAGAGCTTCTTTTAGAATAACCTAAAAGAAAAGATTTAGTTCTATTAAAAGACTAGGTGGCAGATTACATAGTGGATAGTGCTGAAGCTCTGCAATCAGAAGGATCCCCAGGTTTGAATCCTCAGTCCTATGTTAGAACCCTTGTTTAAAGCATTTTCTCTGTACTGATTCAGTAACAATTATCCTGCTGTGTAAATGAGTAAATCACTAAGTAGATTAGTGTACAAACCAAAAACTGTTTTCTTGGAGAGAATTGTCAGCTAAATGAACAAACAAATAAATAAGCCAATAGTAATAATATCAGTGGAGATTAGACAGGAAATTAGTTAGATTGAATCGGTTTCCACTTCCTCTTCATTAAAACAGGAGGTGATCACCAAGGACTACACCCGCCAGTCCCAGCAAGCCACCCAGAACGCCACACAGTCATCATACAGCTACCATGGTACACCGGTACTGGACCTTACTCGCCCCCCCAGCACCCCTCAGGACAACGGGCAGAGCTCACGCTACACCCCCGAGGGAGCCCCCAGTGAGCGCAGCAGGGACAGGTACATGGAATATACCTCATCTTCGTGTAAACAAAAAAAAAAAAAAAGGGGGAATTAGAAGTATGTGGCTAAAACATCTAACTGGCCATGAAAATAAAAACAAATATACTTCTATATTTTGTGTCTATGTCTATCTGCATATCTCTATCTTTTTGTGTGTCCTACTCTCACAAACTCTCAATTTTCTCTCACAATCTCAACACATTGACCACTCACACATCCAGGTCTCCACTGCAAAACAAAGTGTCTCCAGCCAGCCTCCCTGCTGATGGCATTGAGCCAGTGTCTCCCCCTGGTGGGCTGTTGGAGCCAGATGCACTCGGAGCCTCCTACCCCAATGAGCAGGGAGATCAGGGGTAGGTCATTCCTCACCCCTTAACTCATCCACTCTGCAGTGTAGACAAGAGAGGGCATAGTGGATCAGTAAAGTTGTGCCTCTTAACTGTTGAACCCTTAGCTTATTGTGAAGTAGTGGGAATCACTGGGGGGCTGTATACTTTACATGAAGAAACGTACTCATTTACAAGATGTCTGTGCCACTGAATTCTCTTGGCCAGATACAGTTTACTTGGTGTTTTATTTGATATTTGGCACCAGCTTGATTAGTTGTCTCCTGCTAGGGATGCAGTTATCTAAAATTGTTAATATAACATTGCCTTTCAATTGTGAATACATTGAAAACACTTAATTGTTTCATATTAGAATAAGTGTCTGCCAGGGAGTTTACTGTAGTCTATCTAATACTGTATGTTTTCTGAATATTACACATTTTACTTAAAGTAGAGTTTAAGTAAAATTTAATGTGCATTTTGAGCCCTCGTGTCAGATTTAAATCTTCAGAGGTCCAAATTGAATGCAAATTTAAAATAAAGTAAAACTAATAAAGAGAAATAGTTTAATGGCAGTATATAGGACACTACTATGCAGTATTTTGCAAATGGTCAGATCAGGCCATCATGCCTTTTTTTTTTTTTTTTTTTTTTAAGAATAAGTCAGTCTTAAGTAGCCCAGTATAAATTGCTGTGTTTATGTGAATGATGCTATCAGTAGAAAGCAGGTCATCCCAAATATGTTCCTTTAACACCTGATTACCCCCCCCCCAATCAAATCTGCATGCCACATGTAATCAGTCAGTGTGCATCATATGCATGTAATGCAGTGTAGTTGGAATTTTTATACCTGACAAGTAGCTACCTGGCACATAAGCATCTCTTGGATGTCTGATGGATATCCACGTTGGTTCCATGGCTATCAGTGTAAATTCGTTTGCTCAGCACACAAGGCCCTGAAATATGTGAAAAGGGTAGCCAGTCTGCCAGTAGCTCTGTGGGATATAGGTTTTTGCTAGAAAGCTACAAATTAAGGTCAGCATGCAGGTTGAACTCGGTGGCTTGTGTCCCTCACAAGTCATGTCTCTGGGACCCTGTAGGAATTACCGTCTCCTCATGTGTCCTCCTTGTTCTCCCTTCCTCTGATCAGGACAGGCTCCCGCTCCCCAGCCAGCAGCTCCCAGCCGCCGGCCTTCTTTAGCAAGCTGACAGAGAGCAACTCTGCTATCGTCAAGTCCAAGAAGCAGGAAATGATAAAAAAGATGACCGTCAGCGGTAGTGAGTCCGAATATAGTGAGTGCTATGGTGGTGTGACTTGTGGGTAATGGTCCCCAGTCTTGTTTCAGCAGTACTGCTCTAAATACACCCTCTGTTTTCAGACACTGGTCAACCTGGGACAGAGATCTTTAACATGCCTGCGTCGACAACTGCAGGTAGGTGTAACACGCAAATCACACGATTTATTTACCTCCTCTGCTCAACACACATTATCAAACACCCACACCTGAATTTTGTTCTGTCTCACTCTTGCTCCCTCTTGACTCTCCATTTCTGGTTCATCAGGTCCTGTGGCCCCCCGTAGCCACCCCACTCCCGAAGCCTCTGGAAACACCATTGGCCTGGAGGCAATCATCAGGAAGGCTCTAATGGGAAAATATGACGAGCAGGCAGAAGAGCGAGCCTTGGCAACGGCCGTTGTACCCGTACCTGATGGCCGGAGTGAGGATGCCTACTCTTTGCCAGGTAGGTTTCTGCCTTGCCTCTGTAGGGCCTAGGGTGGGTAGCATCATCACAGCACATCATCTTGACATCTTCTAGATCTTCAACAGGTCATGCCCATTATAGAATCACCCTGAGTTGCTGCTCTACTTACCTACTTCAGAAACTGAGGGTAGTCATTTGCTGCAGGTCTTGGCCTATTTTTGGAGTGTCACTGTTCCAGTTAGTACTGGATAGGGGCCTGAGTGACAGTCTAGGACCCGAGAAGTGCAAGAGCTACAAGCCTACATAGTGCAGCTGTATATCATGCAGCATGAAGTGTTTCTCATGTCGTTTGTGTTGGGCTTCAGTCACTTTGTCACGTGGTCTGTTGCTGTATCTTTGTCACAGGTTCTGGAAAATCGAAAGGTGGCAGCCGTTCAAATGGTCGTAAGGCGAAGTCCCCCGCTCCTGGGATGGGGGCAGCAGCTGAGAGACCCTCCTCTGTTTCCTCTGTCCACTCTGAGGGAGACTGCAACCGACGCACCCCTCTCACCAGCCGAGTCTGGGAGGACCGGCCCTCTTCTACAGGTATAGCCTAGGGCTGTCTGGAGGGACAGGGCCCCTGATCTTACTGCTCTTTCTTACCCTGCTTTTCTCATACCTTCCTGCAGGTTCCACACCCTTCCCCTGCAACCCTCTCACAATGACGATGCGCTTCCCTGGAGGTGTGGTTTCTGCTCCATCCCCATCCTCCACCTCTTCTGTGCAGCCTGGCACACAAGGGCCGCAAGGGCAGCCGGGCCGCAGCTGGGATGAGGAACCCAAGCCCTTGTTGTGCTCGCAGTATGAGACACTGTCTGACAGCGAGTGAGGGCATGAGGAAGCCACGCCCACTGAACCTACAGCACCATCCTCCCTCAGCCGCAACTCCACTGCTGCCTCCATGCACAAGTACACACTGCAACCTCTTTGAACTCTGCAATGCACAGTGCAGAAAATTCACAACCCCTAGTCACATCCACCAGGGGGCGCTGTGGGTGCAGCTGACACAGCAGCGCTACAACATGTGTATGTGTACGTATTTATGTGCGTGTCTTCAGTCAAGAGCAACTCCATGGACACATTTCACTATATCATTTTTATTTAAAGGTTTTTTTTTTTTTTTTTTTCTCTGTCGCTGGCCTTATCCAAGAGAAAGGAGCCCAGGGCTGCTCTAGGTTAAACATTTGTCTTCGTAAAGGATGATCCCATAGTCAGATGCCGATTATTGATTTTAATGATGGACCACTGCCTGGGACCCCCTCCGGCTTGTTACACACCACCACGGTTGCACGTTCTCCTTTGCAGCTTCTCGGAAGGCAGCCCTGGGGGTAGGAATCACAGCAACCCTAGGGAGAACTGTGACCCTGCGTTCATTAGGCAGAACTTTGGAACCCAGGCCACTGCAAGTTCTAGTCAGGTAAAGCAGGAAATTAAAAAAAATAAATTAAAAAAAAAAAAAAAAAAAAACTGACGAAACCACTATGCCTTCTGATGACCTCTGACTCCTCCTACCTTTCATCACAACAGAAACACATGAATCTGACTAGTGTTCATCCTCATCATTCTGAGCTTGCTGGCTTCCTGCCTGCATTTGCTGAGCACAGCAGGGGATTGTGGGATATAGAGGCAGCAAGCGTGGCTTGTACTCAGTGCACAGCACAGGCAGGTGTTGTCATGCAGTGTGTTTCCTGCCACTCACTTGCAGAAATGAGGAAAATCAGATTTAGGTTTTTCAATAATTCACAACCAGTTTATTGTCTGAAAGCAAGCCAAGATCCTTGGTCATTTCAGTGGTGATTTTGTCCATTGTCTTTGTTCCGTTGTGACCTGTACAGGACTTTGGATGGAATGGTCACTGGTTTTACAGGGTAAACTGCGTGTAGTTGGTGTTAATGTCATGTTACTAAAGCAGTCATTGGCTAGCAGGGGGTGCCGCAATCTGATGACTTTAAGCATAATTGTGACAGAGGAACGTTATTTTTTCACTGTTTTTATATCTACTGTGTAAATGTCTGTTTTTCTTTGACTGTCGAGCACTTGGTTATCAAACTGTTAACCCGGTTTTCTCAATAGATGAGGACTCTGTTCAGGCACGTGAAGGTGGAGAGACCCAGAGTAAACTTGAGGCCCTCCCAGGACAAACATGTCTGTTACACACTTCGGCCAACTCCATGCACGCTCCCAGTTCAGACCAGTATTGTTGGTGTGGTTGTAGTGTGACAAAGCTGTGCACAACAGGTGGAATGACAGGCGATTAGCCAACTCTTAACAGTCGGAATCAGTATGCAGAATGAATAAAGCTCGTTCAGTAGTAAAATAAGATGTTATAAATAGGTAACTGTTATTGTGGACTGCAGTAGCAGTCATCACAGGTCGGACTCATGTCCTTGGTTTTAGTCCCATACGTGCACTGGACCTCCTAAGAGCCTAGCTAACCTCTGCCTCTCAGGAGGGCCCATTGAGGCCTGTGGGATATGACCTTATGCCCTCTATATTTCTAATGGACTTGTAGTGTTAGGTGCCAGTTGTTTTACATGTACAGTACTAGAGTCACCTGGTGACTGTAAACAGGTGACTATTTTGTACTTATACTGGGGTTTTAAACATGGAACCCACACGTGTCTCTTTCCCTTGTTATTAGGTTTTTTTGCCCTTAGTTTGTTTTAAGGATCATCCTTCTGCCCACTGTATGTCATACCTTGTAGAACTCCAGTATGACGAAGGTGGCACGTGAGTTCAGAAGTGCCATCTCATCGAGAGCAGGTAACACTTTTCTTTAATAAAGGGATATTGAGAGCCATTTGGGCCATTGTGGCACCATTTGCTTTCTCTGTGTCCCTCCTTGCTATACAGATGGCAGCTCTGGGTGAGGCTTTGTGGTAGCACAGCAGCTGCTCTGGTGCTCCGAATGAATCCCCTCCTGCAATCACTTTGTAACATTAATGGACTTTCATTTTTTTAGTCTTCAAGAAACTTGAAGCACCCAAAAGGGCCTGCAGCGCAGTGACACAGCTCAGCAGGCAACCGCCTCGTATTCAGTCGTCGACAGGAAGCTGCTTTTGTTCCTCCACGTGCTCCTGTGTCGACTTGTCTTTTCTCATAGACATTCTTGTCTTGGTATTGGTGATGGTTATGCTAGTGAGCACGATGCATCAATGACATGTCCATGATTGTCCACATTTGCATTTATAATATGCATTGGATTAAATATCCGTGCGTGCCCCCCCCCCCCCCCCATGTTGTCCTCTTCCGTGAAGCTGGAATCAGCGGAAGGATGTACATGGTGGTTTTGGACAAGTAGTTGGCGTTTTCCTCCAGCACACTGGGGTTCGCCTGTGCGAACACCCAGTCAGCAGCGGAATCGCTAATAGGAGACAGACAAGTGTAACCTGAGGTCTCAGAGCAGTAGACAGAAGACTTCACTCATATCCAGTATTTGAATGGCTAGAGATGCATTATTTCAGAGGCACTTTTTGTGATTTTTTTTTAAATCATTTTTCTTTCTGACTTTGCATATATTCTTGTGCTGCCTGCTTCAAGTTCTGAAAATTCTGCAAATAAGACCAACTTTTCACTTTTAAAGAGGAGACAGACGTTTTAATTCTGTTGTAATTAAAGACATGGTTTTAAAAGCAAACATTAAGAGAGACAGCCGATATGTTCCCTGCCAGGGTGGGGCAGGGGGATATATTTTGTACAACCATATTGTGCATAAGGTTTCTTTCTTTTTTGTTTTCCTTGTATTTTTTTTTTTTTAACTGCGTGTATTATAGCAAGGACTGTGTAAATAGAAGTGAAGAGATGTACATATTTATGTGAATCGCTGCGAGGTTTGTCTCCACTGGAGGGCGCTGTTCACTGTTAAACCCAACATGCCCGTTAGCAGCCTTTGTGGAAAGCAGTGTGCTGACACTGCCTTAATGTTTCAATAAAGAGCTTATTGCCAGTCACTTTGCTCTCCTTAATGTCTGTTGAACTTTGTTTATTTTAGCTTCTTGTTATTTATTTCTTTATGAACTTTTCTTTGTTTTCGTTTTCTGATCCAGAACTTTCCATCATCCAACTGTGTTATATTTCACTGAACAGGGAGCAAACATCCAGCTGTTTTGTGTGCTCCTTGATACTGTTGTGCTACATCACTTTCACATTTTCTTTTCCAGGTTTATGGGTGGCAATCAGACCTCAGCCTCACCAGAAAGGCCACTGTGCCACCAAAATTACAGTCAGCGAGCTAATAAACCGAGCAGTATGTTTCCTCCACATTGTTTTCTTCCCCTTTATCATTGTATGCAGGTTTTGTGTTACTGTAATAATGTAATTTCCAGAAGGGGATGGCATGTAGATTTTGGGGCAGCAGGTGGTGCAGCGATTGGAGCTGTAGCCTGGTGCAGTGAAGCACCCAGGTTTGGATAAAGGGCGACAGTGTAAAGAGCTCAGTATTGAAGAGAAAACGATTATTAATTATTTAAATCCCCCCAGCAGCATCATGGCGCCACAAAGACATCACCTGTCAGTGCAAGTTTCACTCTGTTTGTTCCGGAATGACTCCTCTGTGGATTTCTGGAAGCAGCTGTGTGGACCCTGTGTTGTTTAAGGAATGCATATTTAGAATATCTAGGATGATTTTTCCGGCAGTTTTTCTTTGTCTCCAGCATACAGAAACCTGCGCCCTCCACTCAGCTCCAGTTGCACCTCTGCTACAACACGCAGAATTCATTTTCTCGTGTCTCCAAAATATGAACACACTCGCAAAGGATGGCAACGGTCAACTTTTGGAGTCACCTGAAGCATTTCTGACCAGGCTGGTCCCCGGGGCCCCTGTTCCCAGGAAGGGCCCAGCTTGGTTTGAGTCGTTCTGTGTAACTGCTGTACACCCACCACTTTCTATGCTACTGTAATGTATATAGTAATGTTCACCTTCCAGGCCAGCAGCAGTGGGCATAAGGGTTAAAGCTGCTGCGTTTGGACTTGGCAGCTGCAGGACCAAATCCCAGCTCCTGCTGTAGAACTCGATTGAGGAACTTACACTGAATTGTTGCTAGTAAAAATAATCAAGCTTGTGGTGATTCAGGGTGATTTCCTGTTTCTTTTACAGGGTCCTGGATGAGCCGCACAGGCACTGGAGGCCATCACCATACATCAGGTCCTCAGCCGACAAACAGCCCTGTTAGTCGTTCGTAACTCCAGGCTCATTTCTGCTGCTTACACAATCAAAGGCTCCCTCATTCGCTTACAGGCTTAAGTCAGGAAACTTCTGTCACTGCCAAATCGATTTAAAAAAAAAAAAAAATTACAATGAATGATAGTTTTGAAGGTTTTATCAAAAGTCTTTAATTCCACAAACAATGATGTTGCTCGTATTTTTACTGAAACTCAGCAATTCGAGAACTGGGCTGAATTAAGGTCCCACACCTCTGCTCTGTTTGGATGCTTTATTGTCATCTTTTGTCTCAACAGGTAAATGGAGGTCTCAGGAAATCTAAGAAACAGGTGAGTGGGGAAAAAAATGTACAATTTACACAGACTGTGCTGCCCATGTCAGTTTAGGGGAAGCCGTGCTTCATTTTTATCGACTAATGTTTGTGTGCGGATACTTTGCTGCGTTTTCTGTAGTAATGTTTTGCTTTTCGGGTTTGGGTTAATTTACAGAGCAGCAAATTTGAGGACAGACGCTGAAAATAGTGTCCGCAGAACAACCACAAGCAATCTGTTTGAATTTTACTGGGGTCCTTGGTTTGAATGATTTTGTTAGATTTGTTTAAGGCCAACTTACAGAAGAAAACCTCATAACCTGTGGTTTTTCAGTTGAAGGCAACCTGTTGTGCTTTGTTCGATTAAAGGTCAGCATTCTCACCATTTTTTTTTTTATTATTTTTTTTTTTTTTAAATTAATTTAAAAACCAAAATGTGCAATTACAGGGCTGCGGCAGGCGACTGCTCTGTTTGAGCCACAGTTCTGGGACTGGGGCCTCACATCGGTACCAAACAGATGTCCTGTTCTCGTTCCAAGACATGTGGAAGCTCTTCAACACACTCGATCTACACAAAGGCAGCAGCACTCAGGGAAAAGACATCTGCTTTGTTTAGTTAAAGGATTATAGTAAGGGATCTGCACAGTGCTCATCTTGAAGGCACCAGGTAGCTATAGCTGAAGGATCATTACAGCAGAGACAGAGCTGTCTTGCCCCACCCACACTAATGTCTCCATCCAGGCAGCGTGTTTAGTGGAGGTGCTGTGCGTGGAGTTTGTTTTCAGCAGAATCGCAAGGTTTGTGAGTAACAGTGGAGATTGTTGTTGGAAGCTCACTGAAAGTCTGGGTCACCCAGATTCTGTGTTCCTACCAGTTCCAAAGCAACAGTTTATCGGAGTCCAGACTGGAATCAGTTCTCTTCTCCAGCTCTGACACACTTTCTGGGGCCAACATGTGTCCTTCATTATCACAGGCATCTCTGTTGCAGGCTGCTGCTCCTGCTCTAGCTTGTTGGAGCTCTGGCTGCATCACTCAGCGCATGTTTATCTGACTCTGCCTCACATGCTGAGGGAGAAGTTGAAGTGCTGGAAGAGAAGTGAAGCAAACTCGGCTTTGTATCTCATTACTTATAAACCCAGCAAATGCAGACAGAGTTAAACCGTACTGGGACTCCTGCGGGTTAAAGGCCGAGCTCTGCCAGGACACTGACACCCCAAGGGGTTAAGAGCCAAGCCCTCCCAGCACGCTGGGATCCTGGCAGGTTAAGAGCTGAGCCCTCCTGGGACTCTGGGACAGTTGATAAAATAGCAGTATGGATGTGTGAATCTAGAATGAATTATGTATTTATTATTATTATTATTATTATTATTATTAGTAGTAGTAATAGTAGTAGTAGTAGTATTAGATTATCTTCTCCCAGCCCCCTGCTAAGTGCTGTTGAGCCAGTAGCGATCCTTATTCACCATGTATGTACTATATATATATATATATATATATATATA